>VMRN01000066.1:1200743-1730279 GCA_010277015.1 Poeciliopsis turrubarensis
TTATTATTATTATTATTATTATTATTATTATTATTATTATTATTATTGGTGGTCTGTTTGGAATGAAGGAAGAAAAGCTCAGCTGCAACTTTAAGATCCTCTTGCTCCCCCTCTCTCTGCTCCCATAATGGTCTTTTCCAGCTCCGCTTATCGCAGCATAATTCGCAACGTGCCATAATTTCCTCGCCGGCGTGCATGCGTGTGTGCGCGCGCGTTTGACCCCGGAAATCAGATGTCATCGCTCGACGCGGCTAATTTTAGATGATTATTGCTTCTCCTTTGGTGTTTCTCTGTATGGACAATGCCAGCAGCGGCGGGGACCAGCCGCACCTCCTCTTCTTCCACCGGATCCGCGGCGCCGCTGCCGCCGCTGCCCGCTCCCTCTGAGGAACCAGACTGTCCGCTTCACGCTGTAGCTCGTAGGGACTGCAGTTGTGACTGATCCGCCGCCTGAGCCTCCGCTGGTAGTAAAGGGATAAAATGTGAGTATGCACACTGTTGCAGCCGGTGTTGTGCTGACCTACATTGCCCCTGTTCCTGCAAAGCTCAAGGTGATTTTCTGGTGCCCTCTTTGCTCTGGAGCCCGGCTCCGCTGGAGGTGTGGGATGCTCTAGAAGCAATCATTTTCATATCTGCGGTTAATGGCATTGCAAGACACTGCAGGGGGGGTAGAACCAGAGCCGGCGGCTGTCACACAGCAGAGAGACAGCGGAGAGAGTTAAAGGTGGGCGGGATGCAGACTGAGAGGCTGGCATGATGTAATGCGCTTGAGACAATGGCCAAGGATTCTCCCCAATTATCATTTCAGAGAGCGAGGAGGAGCTGTTGCAGCGGTGAAAAGATGTGATCAGCGCCGCAGTCAGGCCTGTCTGCGTGTGTGCGTGCGTGTGTGTGCGCGTGTGTGTGTGTTTGCGCGGCTAATGACAGCATGATGAGGAGGTGTCATGTGAGGAACAGCTGCCCCTCCTTTAAGCCACATTATTACCGGCTATTATGGTGATTCAAAGCCACAGAGAGCGCGGTGGAGTGGAGACTCTGCATTCAGCCACCTGTTTCTCGGTGGCCACGTTTGACTAAACGAATGCAGAAATGGAAGAACACACACCTGCATGTGTTGGCATCTTGTTTATAAGGTTAATGGGAAATCTGTTCTTTGCTATTATTATTTTTTGCAAGTGCACCAGTCAGGGAGTCGGATGGGATTTGTAGCAGTGTTCTGTGTAAATGGCTCATAGAGGCTTTATGTGAAGTCAGGATGCTTCATTTAACAGCCACTCCTGTTGCAATCTAAACTGCCTAATTTGTCTGGAGCACAGAAAATGTTTATTGCCTTGAAGTAGAGAAGTGGCTACCTGTGGCTCGTGCTTTTATGACTTTTCTATACGTTTAGTGACTGTTGCTCAGACTTTCAGAGCAAAGCTGGTTGGAAATGCTCTCGATGATTCAGTTTTGTTGGAATAACTTCAAGCTTGACCTTACTGGCTTTTTATGTTCACCTTATTCAGTCTCCATCGATTCACACTTTGCACGACCTTGCTTGAGAGGGTAGATTGTGGCCGGCATTCAAGGCTACACATGGTCTCTTCATCCTTTCATGTGCATGTAGACTTACTTACAGATGAGCACACAATCAGTGAACATGCAGCCCTCATCATCCCCACAGATGCTCAACCTGCAGGTAGATTTCAAGGTGCACTCAGAAGTAGAGCTGCAACAATAACCGTTTTCCTTTCAGATCAGACCTGATTTGTTTTTTTCTTTTTAGATTACAAGAAATTGTTCTCTGATAGAGACACTATTCGTATTAATTCATCAAAGTGTGTCTGTAACCTTTATCTAAATTTAAATAAATAAGAAAAATGCATTGAGGATAGGCTGTTGGTTTACAGTTAAAAAATAATTAGAATTTTCAGTTTAGATGCATTTAATAAAAGAGGGGAAAAACTGATTTTCCAACGATTGAATCAGAATTTAATCAGAACCGATCAATGGAAAATGATCAGATTTTGATCTCTGGGTTCTGTTAAGAACAACAACATTTAAAAAATGGGTCACACATGATGTTACGCCTCTCCTTTTTCCTGTATCCGTTAGTAGCAGGTGGAAATTCACGGCCATCCTCTTCATCTCATCTATGTCATTCACATCTTACAACTCCACTCAGAATACAGCTGACCACAATACGAAACAAAGATTTAGGTAAATATACAGAATAAAAGTCTGCTGAATGTAGTAAAGATAAAAAGAAACATTTCCTTTTGAGAGCTGATAAGTTGTTGATTCCTTGATTTCAACAGCAAAATGAAGAATTGTTGCTTTTGTGTTTTAAAAGACATTAGTGAGTCAAGTTAAACCTTCTTGTTTTAAAGTTTTAATTACCAGGAACTTGAGGTTTATATGTTTAAAAATGTTATTCACTCTTTCTGTATATTTTTTTAACTTTCAGGTGTGCTTTTTCTTCTGATGTTTCTACATCTTCTGTGCTTTTTTTTTTTTTTTTTTTTTTTTTTTTTTTTTTTTTTGCTGACCCTGCAAGTTTTAAATGAAACGAGCCGAGCATCAAAAATATAAATAAATGTCAAACATAACAGTTAGACTGTATGGTTCTATGATTACATTACATTGCATTTCTTACTAGTTCATAACAATAATAACCATTCCCTCTGCAAAAGCATTTCTGCTTCCATTATGGAACATACATAAAACAAATAGCATGAAGGAAAAGTATTTTTCTAAAACTAAATTAACTTTATTTTTTATTTGATGCCAGTGAAATGCAGCATAAAATAGTGAAGATATTCACCAGCAGTTTGTTCCTAGTCTTCAAGCAGTTCCCTCTGGGGTACTTTAAGGCTCAAACTACCCCTCTAGACATAATGTGGAGAACCAACAAATCTTCTCAGATCCCCTCTTAAATAGCGAACATTCAAAAGAAACCTTTAACTGTCCTGTTGTCGCCTTAGGGTGGCAAACCCAGCAAGTCCTCCACCTAAGAGCAACAATCAATCCATTCAGGAACAGAATGTCATGTTTCTATATAGGGAACCTAAAAAAAAACATTCCCAGGAGCTTTCTGAAAAATGCATGCCCTATTTTGTTTATTTATATCTTATCTTTCCAGTACATTTATCTTTATGTATGCACGAGTGATAGAGAAATCTTTTTCTCATATCTTCATATGACTTTCTGATGTTTCTTGAACCACAATAACCAAAAAAAAAAAATGTATTCATGGTGCAAACCCCAAAGAAAAACAAAAAATAAATACTAACAGAATCTTACTCGAGGTTGCCTTTTTACTTGAGAAAATTCATAAATCATTCATTGTTCTTTGAGGTGCTTTTTAGTTTTTTGGGAAAAATGGCTTCCTGGCCTCAAACTGACCTCATGTTAAAAATATCAGAGATGTGTAATTTTTTGCAGAGGGAGATTAAGTTGAAACCATATTGCTGTCTATCAGGTTTAATAATTCTGTAAAAAGGATTCCTAATTCCCACAAACGTGTTAATTGTTCTTATTGAAAACATTTTTGCACATTACAAACACAATCGGGTTTTATTTAGATGTTATCCTTTAAGACCAAATTAAATTTCTGCATAATATTGTAATGGAAGGCAAAAACATCCTAATTAATTGTTTAAAAAAAAAAAAAAAAACATTTTTATCAAAAGTGTAGCATACATTTGTATTCAACCTGTTACTGATACTACTTAATTACAATAAAATGTATTTCAGCGTAACCATTAGTGTTTATAAGGACATGTGAGCTAATTTGAATAGCACCCTTCAAACACAAAAGACACCAAGCAATGGTGTTCGGACAGTGATGTAGAATTAAAAAAATAAATACATAAATAAATAAAAGACATGCAAATTTTTTACTCTGTCCACATTTTGGTTCACTATTTTGTCCCAGGGTCTGGAAAACCAAAAGTACAAAGAATCTGTTTGTGATTTTTCATAGAGAACATGGCATATTATTAGAACACCTCCGGCATGTGGCTGCCCTTTAAATAAGCACAAATAAATCAGCCTGTAATCGTTCATTTGACAGTATTGCGATGAGCTTTTTCTTTGCTGAATCACTGAAGTGTGTTCCAGCAGGAGTTCTAAAACAAAATACACCTGAATAGTGGTTTTCTTTTTTCTTGGCAGACGTGTCGGCCTTGTTGTCAGAGGCCTCCGTGGCGCAGGATGCCATATGAATGGGATTTCACAGCACCATGAGTCGTACCGTCCAATCTGGCCAGTTTCATTCACAAAAAATCTGCACAAGTCTTCTCCCACCTGTCAGCCTGACATGTATGCCAGGCGAGGAAGGAAAGACAAGCAGCAATTTTCCCATTAGCCTTTGAGCTCACAAATGAAATCAATGGATGCACTTTGTGCTTGACTGTTTGCCAAGAAATTGGGCATTATTTAAAAGTGGAATTTCCCCATAGTCTCTCCCCTTAATGCAGGGCTTGTAATCTACTTGTACTGATGCAAGTTGAACACATTAATATTAGCATTAATGATTGAATCATAAGATTTTTGCAAAAGCTAGACTTCAAATTTATAACAATATGTCCTATAATTGGCATTTGGGTATATTCTATTAAAATTTTAAATGACCATCCCCTTACTTAATCAATCTAAGGCATTAATTATGCCACTCTTCGTAATAAGAACCCCTTAAACACACTTGATTTACATTAGTCTTTCCAAAGTCAGCTCAACAAGCATGTAGCAGTGCAGCTTATCTCCAAAGCCACAGAGTCCCAGGTTCTGTTCTGCACACCCTCGCATGCTAGCACATCTTTTGATGTTTTCCAGGTGGTGAATTGTGCTGAATTTGCCTCACTTGGCTATAGAAAGCTCAAGAATATACAGCTGTTTTTCTGTGCACCACTTCTTATCTGCTCACACAATTGTCACATGAATGAGATGAACTGAAGTCGTTTTGGGAAATTAACCACATCATGCAGATTTGCTCCTGCTATTATTGGCTAAATTTACATCTGTTTTTCAGTTTTTCATCGGCTGCTTGAGTTTTATTTTGGGGAATAAAGTGTCTCCGCTTGGTTTTTCAGAACATCTCTGAAAGACTCTACTATCTTGCAACTACCATTCTACTGTCAGCTGTTTGAAACGGCAACATTTCAGGTTATCAGTCAGCACTTTTCACAAGTAAAGTCAACTTTTACAATCACATCTGCAAGAAAGTGTACCGGAGTCAAAAAGAAGCTATAAAACCATTTGCTGTACAAGAATTTTAGGACATGAATTTGCGAAACCATGCAATTTGTGCTGCTTTTGTTCGTAATGTAATAGCTGAGCAAGAAAAGAGAACAATGTAGCTCTCTTTCTCAGCATGCTTCTGTTAATCTTCTTAGTTTCTCAGCCTACTCTCCTGAATCTATGTTTTAACCAGGTAGCTTTAAGTTTCTAAATGAAAACGTCTCAAACGCACATAAGCCCTTTTTGTTTTTTCTGAAGCAAAGCACAGCTCATAAAAGCCCGAAGTAGGGCTGCAGCATATTGGAAAAACATATGACTAGATATAATTGTGACATAGATTGATATAGATTGAAATTGTTGTGTACTTCCAGCTCTGTCTGTGACCTTTAGCATGCAAAGAACCGTAATCTGTGCCAGGTGTGGGAAACTACTGCTGAAAATCCATCCAACAAGTATCTTAACATGCAAATGTGTTTATGACACTTGCAAAGTAATAGCTAAAAATATTAAGTTTCCAAACAATAATAATATTGTGCATTCTGATGTTTCAGTGACAACATATTCAGAGTATTTTATGCAGCCCTGGTGTAAAATGAAGATGCACACATCAGATATTACACATAATGCTAAATACCATCATAGTGAATAAAAAAACAGTTGACAATTTGTAATGTACAATTTTAAAATGTTAACTACTAGTTCCACATCAGCTGAGTCAAAGTGTGCTTAGTAGTTTTCATTTAATCCCCAAACTTTCTTCTGGTCAGATTTCTGAGTTTCATAAGGCTGCAAGGCGAGAAAGTTTCTCTGGATCTGCTGCTCTGATTGGGGAGGGGAACTCTCCTACGCCTATGAATAATTCACTGATTGGCATATGGCATGCAGTGAAAATCCCAATAATTTTGCATGTTTATACATTTGCAATTCTTTTTCCACCTTCAGCTCTTGTGCTCCATTGAACATGACAAAATCACACATGTTTACTGCTTGTCATGCATCTGTAGGTGTGTCTAAGTCAGAATATTATTGAAATGTTAATGTATTTCAATAATTCAATTCAAAAAGTAAAACCCCATTAGGTACATTAATTACACTAAGATAGATATATTTCTTGAAAAATAAGATCTTACACAGTACCCAATAAAAAGATATGAATGTAATTGTGCTGCTGTGACCTTTTGACAGCTGATTTAATAATTATCCAAAGTCTAATTCTGGAAGGTCTATAAGCTAGAAAAGGTTTTCCCTAAATTAGGTAAATAAATTAACAAATTTATAGGTTTTGAGGCTTTGATTAACTGCACTGAAAGGTTTGGAGTGACTGAGATCTAACCAAAAGGGGCGAATGCAAAAACAGGAACCGTGTGAGCTAAGGTTTATATAAGCATCTGCTCAACACTTTGATTTAAGTACACAAATATGCCACTATTATTATATGCCAGGTGTTATTAGGCATGCTGGTGCCTCAAATGCTTCCATTTGAAATTTACTGAAGCATGTCAGATTTAAAAGAAGTAATGTTTTACACGGTTTCAAGCACTGAGTCATGTACACGAATAAATCACTTTGTTCTACTTAAAATTCAAGAACCAATGTCCTAGACTCCCTGCCAACAAGTCTCCTCCCCAAGCGAAAGGCTTGCATGAGCAGCCGGTCCAGCCACAGCGTGCAGACACAGTCTCTCTGGTCTAAACTGTAGCGGATGGTGTCTGAATGGGGAGCCAATCGGGAGCCTGGCCCGTCGCCTTGAGAAGATATGGCCGACCCACCTTAATGCCAGAACACGCTGAGGCTCACAGCCGGCGTTGTTACACGTCCACAGGGGAACGAGGACGCTTCAATTGGATATTGAAATTTCACTAAATACACCTGGCTTAGGTCAAAGCACAGGGAATAAGTAACAGCTAAGTTCTTCCAGCTCGTTTGGACATTGAAGACATTTTCGCCTGCGTGCTGAACGTCTGGCTTCCAAAGAAAAAATGAAATGTTTGAAATGTCCGTAAAGGAGAAGTATACATTTTTAGAATAAATTAAAGCTTTATTGCTCCGGTGGAAACATATTTTAGGATATCTACAAGCTTACTACTTATTATTTTGAGTAAAGTTGTCCCACCTTCTTACACAAACTGCCATCCAAGTCTTCACAACTCAATTTCAGAAATAAATCTCATTATGATGTCCAACATGTTTTTTTGCTTTGTCATGTTTTCCAGTGTTGTGTGGAGTTTGAACTCTGGTAAATATTCCACTTTGGAATGTTTTAAATAAATAACTCTCTCTGTTGAAGTCAATTTTTTTTCTACCGCTGCTAACAGTTGTGCATCAGAAAAATTTGGCATTGTGCCTTTAACCTGCTGGTGAGAGGCTCATTAGTGTAACACCACTCAGCTGGGCAAAGTGGATGTAAAACTAGAATATTTTCCTCCATAAATCCTTTCTCATTTAGTATATTAGCAAGTTCATAACATTAAAACGTATCGATATGAGGATTTCCTTCATATAAGTAAGTAAATACGATCAAATATGTATTTATTTACTGTTAGAACAAATATTCATTTTATTTTAAATGAGCCTATATTTTACAGTTGTAAGCAGCTAAACCAGCTCCACTTTATTAAACCGAACATCCACTTGTTTTTTTCTTAAACTGTTTAATTATTCATAATGTGTGTCATTTTGTGGCTCATTGCTTCATCTTATGATTATGACGTTCACTGATGCAAACATAGTTTTGTCTCACTCGCCAACCCGCAGGTGAGAACGGCTCCCTGCGCATCGGAAGGCCCTGCAGGGAGCTCGGAATATGGACTCCCATATCCGCTATAGCGTAGATATAGTGTATTATGTAACATGATCTGAGCTGCCCCAATAAACAGCACAAGCGTGAAATCTAGGGCAGAATGCCCAGCATCCCAAGACGTCTCTATGAGCTTTGAGATACCGATGTAATGCTGAGCCAAGCTCCAACTGTGTCGGGCCCAAGCAATTACACACAGCAGTTTAAACAACAGCATGTGGATATTCTCACAAACTCACACACATATGTTTGCTTTACTCGGAACCGTGTGTGCATACGTGATTCTGTCATATTAGCTCTTTGTTTGGGTTTTGCACTCATGATGTTAACCAGAAAATCTCAAACAGTAGTAGAGTTTATACGCTTTGCAAAAAAAACAAAAAAGACTCATTTTTGGCATAATTCATGGAAAATAAAGTTTAAGTTGCATTTCCTGTGGAAGGTGCTTTCATCTTTGGTTAAACTCAACTCTTTATTCTCCTGACCAGAGCCAAGATGATGTGCGAAGTGATGCCCACCATCAGCGAGGACACGGCGCTGAGCCAGCGCGGCTCGCAGAGCAGCGCCTCGGATCCGGACTCCCACTTCGAGCAGCTGATGGTCAACATGCTGGACGAACGGGACCGACTCCTGGATACGCTGAGGGAGACCCAGGAGAGCCTGGGACTGGCTCAGCAGCATCTGCAGGACGTGATCTATGACCGAGACTCCCTGCAGCGCCAGCTCAGCTCTGCCCTGCCACAGGTAGGACACAACGAAGATGGAAGATTTTAAATTTGCTGTGCATGCATAAATCAGTCATTTATTTATATTTTTCTTACCAAATTCTTAATCTTATATTGGTGTTTTAAAATTTTATTTAAGAACATTTTTATTGATGAGGTTTTTTGCGTCATTGGACTAGAACATTCCCTTTGACTTCTACTTGCTTCTGAGCTGATGGTGACCCTCTTTTTCAAGCTAATTCAGTTACCGAAGTTTATCAAAATGAAATAGTTGACATTCCAAAATATATGAGCTGTTATGAAGAATATTATGTTTGAATGCTGTGTGACTGCAGCAGTACCGTCTTTGCACATTGTCAAAGATATGCATCCCTTTACTGTCCACTTCTAAATGCTGTGCAGATCAGGCAGTACTCAAATTTTAATTTATTCTCATCTATTGGGTAAGATTTATTGCTATGTAGGACTAAAATGTGGGTTTATTTTGTATATATATATATAGAGTGAAAACATTGCATTAAGAAAAGAAACATCAAGAGTTGATGTTTCATGGGAGATCCCAGCATGTTTAAGCTAGTAGTGTAGTCAAACCCTGAAGTTGTCAAGTTTGCTAACCTTTATATAACTAGACAGTTACAGAGCTATCACTGTCTTGGTTGGTTGCTCACAGGCTGCAAATCTAATCTGTGTAGATTATAGTGATGAGATGAAAATGTCGGTGCACTTAGTTCATTTTTGCACATTGTGAGGAAAGAGAAAGATCTTACATAATATTTCCTTTGGGAAGTGGAGATTAGCACTTTTAGAAAGATCCAGTAAGTCTTTTCACTCTGATTCTTGGACACTTGGGAGTGTAGAGAATAGACTCTGTTCACATTTGATGCATCACATTTAATCCACATGGTTTTAAAGATCCATGACCTCAAACAGTTAATCTGTTTAGCATGAAAAATATACCTTTCTGTGTTAAATTAACCCAGAGATACAGTGTTTTTATTTTGAAAGAGCTTATTCAGATCTGCAGCATCGAATAATTTTTCACAACTTAACACCCCAGCTAAGGTACTCCGTCCTGTCAGAGTGAAATAACATTTCCATTATCAGACAATTTCTCTGATCTGCTCTGGCAGTAAATCACTGTTGTGATGTATTGTTCATCATAGTGTAATGACAGAGCTGACATACTGCTCAAGCGCCTCTGCTGGTGTCTGGCTTGAATTAGCTGTCAGTGAGATCCTGCTAGAAATGTCCTGGCACAAACCATTCTGTTAATTAATCTGCTGTTTTCTTATTGGCATGTATAATCTCCATCTTAGTTAAATGGTTTGTGCTGCCATTTTTTTTAAACCTGTAATCATACAGAGGCTTTTTGCCAGGGACATGTATCAACAGAGTTTTCTGCTGTTTTTTTATTTAAATGTGATGGAAGCAGCCAACACTACTGCATGGGTGTTGTGTGAATATCTTGATCTAGAAATAAACTCTAATGATTTTTGCTATGTGTGGAAATCACTGAAATGGATGTATCTTGCACATTTTTAGTAGACTTGTTGTTGAATTAGAGCCCAGTAGATTGCTTTCCAGTCCTTCTTTTTATTTGGTAGCAGGGGAGGTGATGAATGAGAAGAAGCTGATTTTTTTTGGCCTCATTTAGGCAGTAGACAGCCTGGAAATGTGCTTTTACTGATATCACTCCCTTGTTTCTAAAGCCTGGAGCTCTAGCATGATTAGATGTACCATAAACTTCCTTTTTTCCTGTTGGTCTCCCCACCTCGCCTTCATTTCTCTGTTTCTGCTGTCTTTGGCTTTTCTGTTATGTGCTGTTCTGCCCTATGTCTCTTTCTTTTTTCCTCTTTTTTTCATTTTCCATCAGAGGTCACGGCTCTCCAGCTCACTATGACACTTTCGACTGATGGGTGACATTTTCTATCCCCACTAGGCGCTTCCAGGGACACTCCCCTCCCATCCTCAATTTCATGCATAACAATCCAGCAATACCCATCCATTCCCCTCCTCATCTTCTGGCTTTTATATTTTCTGTTTTTGTTTTTACAGAGCTGAGGAATGGCATAAGCCACCATTAGCTTTACAAGTCACTGCAATTATTGCAGAAGAGCTGTTGTGGATGTCTACTTAAAAATCAATATCCATGCATAATCAACCCTTTAATTAAATGCACACTTTGGGTATGTTGTGAAAGCCGCAGTTGCAAATGCATCTGAAAGCAACACAGACACATTGCAAAACTATGTGAGATATTACATTGCAGCACCAGCTAAAACAAATTTGAACCCGTAACCTCCCGTTTTCACAATTACTCTTCTTGGCTGTTGATCCATATTTCTGCTCAAAATTATAGAGCTTGTTTAAAAAAAACAAAACAAAAACAAGCTTATTGGTGTGTTGTGAATTCTGTGATTGAAGGAATCAGTTATAAGGCCAATCGAATGCTGCTTTGTATTGATATTTAGTCGCATTGCCTTATGTAAGCCTTATTTAATAGCTAAAAAAATACGTGGCTACTATTCTGTACCCTACTCGGATAAGGAAGCAAATCTGAATGACACAAATCAACAATGTCTTTCTCTCTGGATTTTCTTTTTCCAACAATATTCCATAAAATCTGACACCTTATTTGCTTTTATTACATCCAGTAGCTAAACAGCTATCTAGTAGTATACTAACCTAAACTTGGTTCAGAGTTAAACACAGCATCAGAGGAAATGCTAATATATCATCAAAGACTAAATATAATATTAAGTTTGGATAAAATAATTTAAAATAAGCACTGAAAACTATTTGTGTGATGCTAGAGGTTGTTTAAATGATTGTGATGCTGCTTTTTTACCAATAGCTTGTTCCTTTTAATTCTTCCGTTCTCACTTGTACTCGATGGACTCGGTTCTGAGAAAGTGGAAGGAGAAGACACACAGAGCGTGTAGTCAAACGATTGCCCGGAGTACGATGTAACCCTCCTTCATCCCCCAGTGACCCCTGTCGTGTCACAGACGAGCGAGCTGGCGGACCAACAACATTCTCCGGAGCACTCATCTGTGCATTACTGTAGAAAGGCCCCGCGGGCCACAGCCAGCTTCCCATGCTGGCTATTTCCTACTGCCAAACACAGTTCATGAAGACTTCTGCTGCAGCTAATCCTCCTCACTGCCACCAAGCTGCAGTCCTCCAGAAATACACGTCTTATCACCTATTGAACAGATGTTTTAGAGGAGGGATCCTGGCTCTTGTTGACCTGGAAGTGCAACATGTTCAGGCTCTGAGTTTGTCTGTGTGACCACATAAATGGTCACCCGGTGTCCTGACAAGTCAAGACTTATTATTTTTTATTTACATTTTTTTTTCCAAGGAACTGTTCCTTAAAGTTTTCGATTCGGACTTTAAAGAACTCTTGTTTATGGAGATTCTCTGCACCTTCAGCATGACCTTACAGCCTCCAAATGTTAATCTAAGTGCTGTTATCTGGCCAGTGATGCAGTAATGAGACACCAGCCAACACCACTGCTGTAGTGAAAGCCAAGACTGGACCAAATTGCTGTGTAGAACAGGGAATCGATCTGTGGTTTTCTCATTCATAGCTTGTGCACCTGCTGTAGTACGCACTGGTCCTGTCTGTTTTCTGCACATATCTGCCATGATTGCTGATTAAATTTGGCAGCAAAATTATAGTTTAATTCATTACACTTGCTTTTACACTTTGCAAACATTTTAGAAAAAAAAAATACAATGCAATCCCTCGAAAGGATTTAATTTACGTTTTTTTATGCTTACATCCCAAAATTAGCATTTATTATAACGGATTGTGGTAATCTGTGGATCTCTCTGGTGGTGATTAGTGAATACAGAGTGGATGTCAGTTCAGTGAGAGGAGGGAGGAAGAGCGTATGACGAAAGCCGTGTGTAGAAATAAAGATGACTAAGCTTGTCCAGACGATGGATGGGGAGATGGATCCATCCACCGTCTCCCCTTCATTTCTCTGCTCGCCGTTTCTTTCGCTGTTGCTTGTACTGCAAACACCGAGGGCTTCAGCAGCCGGTCAGCTGGTCTTCTCCGTCGGAGCAGCACATGATTTTCCATGATTACTGTTATTGTTTGTGCCCCAGTTCACGGCGCCTGCAGGCTGGATGTGTGGTTGCTGCACCTCAAGACGAGAGGCGAAGCCTTGAAAAGGGAAAAGCATTGATGGCGACTTCTTTAAAGTAAAGTGCTGACAGTCTTCAGAATATATAAGTATAAATCTGAGACTGACGATGCAGAGAAACGTAACATTTGTCTATTCACTGTGATCTTTTGTTCTGCACACAGTGGCTTTGTTTAGGATTAATACTCTGAACCGTTTCTGCATTTCTCATTTTACAGCCACAGCTGTTAATATATTTCATATGGATTTTACTTGACTTGTCAGTTTGTCAGTTTTGTTGGACTTTTGTTGGTTCTTCAGATGATTGATCAGTGCAATATGAGATCTTTAACGTTTTGCTTTTTATTTTATAAGCTAAACTTCAACTATATTTCTGTCCTGTTTTCTGTTTCGCTTCAACTTCATGACTATTACCTTTGACGTCATTGAAGAACAGCTGAATTTATTCCCTTATATTTTTAATAATGTATGCGTAGATGGAGTATAAATATAAACTAGGTGATTTTAAAAGGAATTTTATTGGCTGTCATACAAATTCAAATTCAAGCCACTTTGAGATATTTCTTTAAAAAAACTAAAAATCAGATATTATAAGAATACAAAATGTAAAAAGTTTACATTTTATTGATGCTTTTTCAAGTCACCGTGTTAACACTGTGATTAACACATTTGAATCATTTCTCTTGCTTGTAAATATTGATTTAAAACCCGTCTATTTTTTTACCCAGAAAGCCTTGTTTCTCGTCTTCCCCTTTAACGCCAGTCTGCCTTTAATCGTCTGCTGGGACATGGACAGGTTCTTGGCACATAAACGCTATGCAGAGCCATTCAGAGTGACTGTAATGGCTCCATCAGAGATACTTGATCAAATGTTCTCCAAAGGTTAGGGTCAGATGAAGCAGGTCTAGTCCTGATGGTGAGTCATTGCTGGTTCCGGGGTCCAGCATATGGTTTTGGTCGACTGTTATCTGGGAAGAGACTGTTCGTGGCCATACAGCAGATGTAATCACCTCGCTGATGATCAGCGCACTAGACTGTAATAGTGCTGTGAAGTGGCTAAGTAACAGGAACATAGATCAGCCTAACAAGGCAGCAGCATCTGGGTGTTTATTTATTTCAGCTCTGTCTTGTGGCTTCAGATATTCAACACGTAGACTAAATTGTAGAAATCAGTTGGATATAAAACAACACATAAGAGGGAAGAAATCAATTTTGTAGGTTGAAACAAAACACAGGGGGCTATTTGAGACTAAAGCCAACAGCAGAGTAATACTAGACTACATTTATTCACACATAAGCAGTGCACTTTGTGCACTTCTCTCCAGTTATATTATAATAAAAATGACCATAAAGATTTTAGTACCAAGACAAGATAAGGTTCACTATTTTGCACCTAACAGTGGTCAGATTTCTGGCAGATTGAATCTGCTTTAGTCGTGTTTTAAAATGATTTTGAGAAATTTTTATGTAATGTTTAAGCACCAGTTTATTCAAACAACAATAGCTTCAGTGAGATCCTGCTAAAATTGCATTAAACCTGAATAAGACAGGATGTAATTGCTTTCTTTTGTAGTTGCAAATCTGTGTTTATTTATATCATTGCAAAAACAATGGACCACATTAGATCACCAGCAACATTTTGTATTAGCCTTATAACTGGAATATGGTGCAGAATATCCTCACTTGTTTTTCTTCTGCTCTTTCTAAGCAGCTGCTTTGCTTGTAAATGAGAGAAAAGTGAAAACCACAATAAAACGCAGGATCTTTTGACTGTAAAAGCAGCGAACAGCACAGCTGGAGAAAACTCTGAGTTTTTGTGATTTCAAATCCGGGATGCCTAATGTTGGCCCTTGCATAATGAGTCTTTGAGAACTACTGCAGTATATGCTGTCAAACTTTGTGCCTCTTGCAATTTTATGAATATAGATGTTGTATAGATTGATGATCAGTGCATTTGGTTTCAGTTAGTCTGTTTTTTTTCCCTCTTAAATCTTGTGGAAGTTGCAAAGATCTAATTTTAGGGAATCAAACACTCTTTAACATTTTAAGCAAGTGTCTCTTGTGATACTCAGTTCAGTTGGCGAAGCATTACATTAGCATATAAAATTCAACTTCATAACGCTTTGAATTACCCAACAATTATTCTGTTAACAATGACAATAAGTCTCCTAAAATATGAAACCCTTGAATTGACAGAGGTAGTTTTTCCTTGAGCCTTGGTTGTATTTGTTGTGTTGAAAGACCAGAAACACTCTGTGGCTCTGCAGATACAGAACTCTTTATAGAACTGAGCTTCAAACAGAGACAACTGAAAAGATATGACTGTGAACCAGAGAGCTGCTGATAAATAGGAAGGACTTGGACTGCATGGAAAGCAAAAGATTACATCAAATAAACGAGTAAATTAAAACTAAAGTATTGGACTTTGACTGGCAGCTGTGGAAGAAAACTGACAAAATCACAGGAGACCAAAAAATAAAACAAATGTGGCGTTTAGTCACTGATGTAACCTCAGTTAGCGACTTAATACAATTTAGAAATGCAAAGTGATGGGATTTTTGTGACAGCCTCCTCGGTACAACCTACCATCTTGCAGACAGCCTCTAATTTCACCCTTTATTCCCACTTTTTCCAGCTTACTGACACACTGCTCTCTTATCTGACCCTAACCTCTCAACTGCTCTGCCACGATTGTCATTGTGTCTCATCAAACCCCCATCCAACAACAGAAAGTCTCGTCCCTCTTGCTGTCCCTGGAGAGACCGTGTCTGGCTGATTGTTGTCGAATTTTAGGATTTATTTATTTTCTTTCAGCTTCATAAGCAGCCAGTTATTTGTTTGCCACCCTCGTCAGCTTTTATTAATATTCTCCAGCTGACATGCTAAGCATAGCCTGCCTTGTAAATTCCTCTTACGGGGATGTCGGGTGTCTTGTATTTCGTTTATCTCTCCTAAGCTGCTTAAGTTGGTGTCTCACATAGTACTAATGATTAATAATAATAAAAAAATAAAACAGCTGTTCGTCACTGTGACAGAGAACTCTTGAGCATTTACAGTGTCAAATGTGAATAGAGATGAAGAGAGATTGATATGTTTGATAAAAGGTCATTTAAAAAACTTTGGCATTTTTAATTACTTATAATAAACAATAAACACATCAATCAACAGCAAGACATTTGTTATGTATATAACAAAATTCAGAAAAATATATAAAAGTGAAAGTAAAACTCATTTTTGAAAATATTAACACAAAATTACTTTAGTTTAACAAATACTAATCACATGTACTGTTCGACAAAACAAATCGTATGGATGTTTTCACACTGTTTGCAATGATCAAACTACCTGTATTGGCAAAACTGAATAACATTTGCTGGTTCTCATTGTCTCAAATTTCTCGTTTTTATCTTTCAGATGAAAAAAAATAGTATTTTATGGTTTGTTTCTCCTCAAAAAAGCCCGAATAATTGGAAATTACGTTGGTGAGTTTGACACACTGTGAGCTCTTTGATGTCATCTCCTCCTGTGCGCAGAAGTGCACGTGTTTGAGCCTATATTTGTGTAGGTGGGAACAGAGCGGGGTGTTGTGTTTGCATCACTGCGGGAAAAAAAAAACTTGGTTATGACTCAGAGCCTGAGGCAAGAAATTCTCAAACCTTCATCCACATACACACATACATTATCCTGCCCTCACACACACTTTCTGCTGGCTTTGCCTGAATGAATTAGAGGACTGGTCCCCCGAGATCCTCTAAAGTGAGCAGAAAGAAATGAGGTTAAGACCAATACTTAATGCTCCTTACTATGCTGACCTGGAAATGTAATTTTACCCGCAAAAGCCAGAGCCTGGTTAGTTTGATTCCAGCTGTGATAAATGCAGCGTATTAAGATGCACACTTCAGCATCTCAAAATGTAAACCAGTTGTTCTCTCAGGTTGAGGATTATCTGGGATTTAGACACTAATTTCCAACAATGGCATGTCGAATAAAAAGGTACTAATTCGATTTGGGTTATTTTAAAGCTGAGTCCTCAGCCAGGACTCTGGTATTGACTGGATGTGTTTTTTTTTTCTTTACAATGCAGCTGGTCCCCATTAATGGATACCTTTTAGCTTCTTGATGCTCCATTTGAAAGCTAGAAATAGAGCATGATGTCACCAGCTCTTGGCACCAACTAAGAAGCTTGTTGAAGCTCTCCTAAGAGAGCCAATCTCATGATAAGCTTGCACTTACAGCATGCTTTATTACTCAGTGTGGCAGGTCTAAAAAAAAACATCTGCCATATTATACATCTGTGAGCAGTATCATTAAAATCATTTTGCTCATTGCCACTAATGACCTCTCTGTGATTAGCAGTGCTCTTCCAGGGACGCATGTTGTCTGTATTTTCTCTTGGATAAGAGATTTTTTGTGTAATCTCTTATCTAACAGATATTAAGAAAACACAGATTCAGACTTGTTCATCCCTTGGTAGAAAAGCATGTGAAAAAGCTGTCTAACAGGTCCAACAACAGCAGTAGTTAGCAGTAGATCTTCTGCTAAATTATTATTTTCTTGGATATATCAACAGGAAGTTTATTTTTTGTTTTCAAACAAGCCTGCAGTTGCAGAATCTTGTGCTTTATTGTGACTTTGGTGTGAAATCATATCCACTGATGTAAAACTAAAATTTAAATGAACATTCCTTCAGGCCTTCTTCACACAAAACTTAATAAAATCACACCGTGACCTTGCATTTCCATCACAGATAGTTTTCAGTGTCTTGCAGTTTTTCACACCCACTCCAGGCTGCCAGTTCTCCAGCCAATTGTTCCATTTAATTCCAGTGCAGCTGCTATATGCATCCCATCATGCTGCTGCTGTTGTGGCTGAATCCAAAACAATAGCCTCATTTGCAAAACATTTTTGTCATGAGCCTGCAAAGACAAGTCACATCTGTGCTCCCTCTGACCATTAATAAAACAATAGGGCATACGGCGATATCCTGCACCGCTATGAGTTGATGTCCTCATACCGTTCTTTACTGGACAATAATGGCAAATTAATTTCTGAAAGCTATTCTGTTGTTATTGAAGCAAAGGATTCTGATGTACATTTAAATATCTAAATCTAAATCACTAAATTTGCTTCAGAATGCCTTCAGCTTGTCCCTATGCGGTTTTATAAGTCGTGTAATAAGTTGTATTTGTAACACCAACCTGGGATTAAGGCCACAAAAAGGTTAAGATCAGTCATTGCCCCAACCATCCATTCCATAGGACCAAATTAAGCAGTTCATATAGTTTATAATATCATTTTACAATGTCTTTCTGCCTGTTCTGTTCTTGAAAACTGCTTTTCTCTTATAAACATCATAATATTCTTCCTTCCAGCCTGTCTCTGCACCTGTTATTGTCTCTGTTCCATCTCAGTGGATTTATGCGTCTGCAGGGATATCTGTAGTTTGTGTTAGAGGAGAAGACAATGCAAAGTTTAATTAACAGCAAAATAAGTGTATCTGTTTTACTACAGGTAGTGGAGTGATAATTAAAATAATAAAATAAAACAGACGCATGATGAAACCTGATGAAGGCCATATATAAGAAATAAATGTTGCCCAGTAGACGTGATCCCTATGACTTTGATTTCTCATACTGCTTTTGTCAAAATGGAACAAGTTGCTGAATTTAAGCACACCTGGGCCATCTCCAAGGCAACATATGCATTCAGTTAGACTCAGTTGAAGAGGGTTTTATATATTAAACATACAGCAGTGTTAACACATGACCTGTGAGGAAATTTTCTCTTGTATGTATGAAAGTGAGAACTAAAATCTTCAATGCCTTTGTAATGTTTTCCCTCGACTTTAAATCTCAATTCTTTCATTGACTTGCTGGATGTTTGTCATTACTCTGGCAGACATGGCAACAACTTACCTCTGACCTACAAAGAGCCCACATTCAGCCCACTGACATGACTCAGCTCCCCTGCTGGGCCATATGTCTGCCTGCGCCAACAGTGTGCATCACAGCATGGTGCATTTTCATGCATCTTTTCATCAAATGTCCTGCGTTGGCTAAAATAAACCTCCATTTCAGCAGCTGTGATATACGACATGAATAAGAGATTTTCATTAAGAATTTCAGCATGGTGCAGGTTGCTGTTGCAGGTGAAGGTGCAGCTAAAATAGATTCTACTGCACTAATGCAGCTTATTCATTAATGCCACATGCGATTTTGAATGGAAACTGTGCAATTATTGATTCCCTGAAGGAGCAGAGATATGAGTTTCTCTCTTACCAGCCGCTTTATCTTGTGTAATAAGTTGATCTCTGCTAGAAGCACCTTGTATGTTCTGACTCCATGTTACTGTCACTGCAGCTACTGTGGTCTATAATCTACAAGGGGAAGATTACAATCTGGAATAAAACAGCCTTGTCAAACCTGTAGAAATTGGCAAATCAGTCAACAGGTTCAGAAGGGAATTTAATGTGTTAGACTCTTCATTCTCAGGGGAGTTTCTGTTCTGTGTAAAGCAAGAGAGCTAATATAAAACAGTTTAATTTCAACTTTTATTGTTTTTAGTCAAATATTCTACAGCTAAGTGGCTCTGTCTAAATTTCAAGTGTGGCATATCCTCAAGGAAATTCTGAAAAGTTAAACATGTTTTACTCTAAATTATGTTGGAATTAGAGCAGTGAAATATTTGCATTTCCCTTCTTCTGAGTTTTAATATGAACTGCACTGATGCTGTGTCTGCTGAACTGTTCAAGCATAGGAATTAAAATAAATGAAAAGAGTTATGATATAGAACCTATTAATGCTCCTTTTAGTTGCTAACAGGTGAAATGTTGTAAGGCACTCTGACTGCAAGCTTTCTCCCAGTCGGGTAGCTTGAGTAATTAACCTGCTAATTTTTTATTTTTTACCACATAACGAATGTAGACAAACTGTCAACCTGGATATAAGCTTTAAAGCTATTGGCTAAATTTCATTTACGTTTCTGGATTACATTTTAATGCAGAAACATTGAAATGTAAATGCTACTGTTTTGTCCCTCCTCTGAGGTGATCTGTTAGGGTTCCTTGCTATAGGTGACAGTAGTTAATTTGCACTAAGAGACAGCTAGTTGTTCTGGTTAACATCACTGTGTTGGCTTTGTGATAATCACAGCCTAGCTTCTTTCAGAGACAGGCCAAACCACCCACCGCCCAAGCAGCTGCTTGTTTTATTCCCAGTGCTGAGGAGTCATTTACTGTCCGCCTCTTGTTGCCAGCTGCTACCCAGCCAGCTTCTTTCTCAGGTATCCAAAGGTTCACAGAACTGAATGAACCCATTTCGCTGCTGTCTAAAGGGTAGGCAGCAACAAGCCTAAATGCTACGTTCCACAAAATGACTGAAATGATTGAAATGTCACAATTTATAAATTAGGTTCTCTTTCCTATCGTCTTAATTTTGTTGTGCTTTTTACCATTATATTACCAGCTGGTGCTTTATGTTCATGTCAAACTGTTCTGAAGTATCTACTTTTTGTTTCGGTGGCATAGGAAAAAGCATAGAGCTTTGAAATTTCAGGGATGGTTAGTTGATTTTCTTTTAATATAGGTTGGATAACTTGATAGAATATTTAAAGTGAAATAATTGCACATCATTTACTGCCAGTTTAAAGTCATGAACAGAAAAAAACATGTCGTGCTTGAAGGTCCAATTTGAACACTGCTTATGTTCCCTATATTACTAGTGACTAGTGGCGATATGAAAGTAAAAAGCAGATTAGACCTCATCCAAATACATTTTAAACCAGTTAGATCTAGTAGGGATTTCATATGTTTTACAGAAAATAAAATCTAGTAAATTCACTTTGTCTTTAAACAGTTGCTGCTTATTTGTCCATATTACAGTAAAGTGGAGATAATTCTGTACTATGTAAGGGAAACTGGAACTGCTCATACAAAACAGTACTAACTGAATTACTCCATCGTTTCCAACAAAGGAGCTTTTGACCGCGACCATCAGGTTCCTGTGTATATGAAAGAACCGTTCTGTGCCTCTGTAGCATGTGAGAATCACAGGTCCCATGCTTTATGGAATCTTAAAAATGTCTTCAGGGAATCTGAAATGTGATTTAACAGAACCTTTTCTTTAGAGGTTTACTGTTTCTGGGAGCATCATAATGCCCTCCTCTCAAAATGCTCACAGAATTGAGATTAGCAGCAGCTCATTTTAATCTGCATGCCTTTTAACTCTGCCTTCCTACGGAAATGTCTAATGCAACTAATTACCAACTTGATTGGCCGGTCTGAAGCAATCTTTCTCCATCTCTGACAGCATTACAGATGTAAAATGTAGATTGGTGCATGCATGATCAGAGATCCCCTGCAGAATGTATTAGCCTTTTCATCCATATTATAGGACATAAACCCACATTTCTGCCTTCTCCCTGCACTTATTGTAATTTCCCCAACAATTGCTGCAGCTGCTGTATAAATCTCTTGTGTTTCTAGATGCTGCATGTAAAAGACACGATGGTATTCGACATGACAGCCTCTCTTGGTGTCGACAGTTTCATAGCCAAACCCGAATCTCCAACTTGCGTCGGGTTTTCTATAAGCCAGTCACCTCTTCTCTTCATGAAGAAGAAATTTAGTTTCACCCTCGACTCTCCTCTGAGCAAAATAAGTGCTATTGATATGTTGTGAAGATTGCCATCATAAAGCCTCAAGAGGCTGCAGTTATTTATTTCACATGAAAACAAGAAGCTTGCCTTCTAATGAATTCTGCATCCTAAAGGTTATCAGGGAGGGTATTGTTTTCCTTTTCATGAAGAGCAAAAAAGGCCCAAACGTCTGAACGTTGGGTTGATCCCCCAAGAAGAAGAAAGAAGAAAGAAAAATAAAAACTGGTGCTGTGCAATGCACCAGTAATATATAATACTGGCTAGAGGTTTGTATTTACAAATCAAAAACCCTGTATTCATTTCCGGTTTTTCAGCAGAGTGAACGCTTTCTCAAAGACCGAGGAAAAGTAGGAATTAATTTGGCAGTTAGAGACTTGATGCCAGTGAACTCGAGGGTGTTTGCGACGAATGTGCTTTAAATGATTCAGAGGTCAGACTTTTATTGCCCTGCACTCAGACAAGCCAGGCTGTAATTCACTGTTTAACCTCCTTCCTCTCACACATTTGTACTTGACAGTACTCATTTAAAGAAAATAGCTAGCTTTAATGCTCATACTTAACCCTGAAATATCCAGTCATACAAGCTTATTTTTAAAAATGAATAAGCACCATGCCAAACAAGGTTTATCCTGGTCAACATGCCTAAAAACGAAATCAGTCGTTTTTATTGCAGTACTAAAATTTTCCACTGCAAATGTAAAAAAAATACATTTTTTGAACACAATTATTGGTGAAAATATTTTTATTTTTTGTGGAATTTATTCTTAGAGTAAAATATTTGATTTTACAGAAGAGAAATTTAAAGATATATTTGACTAAATAATTGTATCTTCTCACTTTTTCCTCCAAAACAAAATCCTTAATCTCATCCAGATTCCAAAAATATATTTGATGTACTTTTTCTAAACAAAACACATTTTTTTGGAGATTTTGAAGTCCAGAGTCAAATCCTGAAAAAATGAGTTAAAGACAGAAAGTTAAAGTAAGACTGCTGCTTTTATTACCTGGATGTGATTAAAACCTGAACCAAGAAAGTCTGAAAGTGAAATAATTAGGTGAAAACCAGCCATCTCAATGTTGGTCCATTTCTTTTCAGGTTGTAGATCTTCTTCTTCTCTTCTTTTGACTTTCGTTCTTTCAGAATTGTCTAAAAATAGTTGCATCTCACACACAGTCGGCTTTGAACTGACTTCATGTCTTGAAGCTTAAAAGTCTTTTTTTTGGTCGAAGTCATTCTCTCATGTATTATTTCTGGATACATGAAAGATGTGGGTTTTTTGGACATTGCTGTAGCAGAGCTCTCGTTTCGCCTGCCTCATCAGCTCTCTGGGCTTGTTGTGTTTTCTCACTTATTCTCTCCAGTTGAAAGGAGGATCCCATTGTGACATGCAAGACAAAAGTGAGTAATCTCATTTCAGTCTTACAGTTGGGAGTTAGTTTAGGTCTTGGTGCGGCCAAAGTCGAACAGAGGCTGAACGTATTCTCTGATTAAATATGGGTCTCCATGCTGTGTGGAGATGAGTCATAATGAAAGCGTAAGTTTGTCTAATCCGCTGGCTTTTATATCTGATGTCAAGTTCAGCCTTAAGACCAAATAAAAAAAAAAAGTTGAGGTGAAGTGATTTAACTTTCAGCTCTTAGCCTGGATACAGTTCAGATTTGCTGAGTTTTATTTTCAAATTTAGGTAAAGGCTAATCAAAAAATTAGCTATTAGAAATTCAAATCCCTTTCTATCCTAGCAGGAACAAAAAAACATGCTGTTTTTGAGAAGTAACAAGATGGACATGTGGTATCTTAAGCAGTTAGATTGCTCAATGATTCAATAGTGATCATTTTAGTAATTTCCTAGCAACAGATCTTATGAATGATCCCTTAAGAGCCTTTATTAAAGCCATAGAAATCTTTCTCCTCATTAGAATAATGTTTTTTTTTTATGAAATCTATACCCTTATGTCTTAAAAAATGTGAGATCTGCACCTTTGTAGAATTTGATATGCATGGATCCATGAATATTGAAATGAAACCTGCCTCTGGCGCAGTTTGCACTGCTGCAGCTGCTCACCCTCTGCTTCTCCTGGATCCTTCTGCTGGACTTCATTTACAATTTTAACTTACTGAAAAGCACAAGCACTTATTGCGTCAATAGAGAAATGTGTTTAGAAAATGTAAGCAAAAAGAAGATAAAGCCTCCCTGAACAAAAGTAGCAATAAAAACGTTTTTAGCTTCATACGGTGAACACCAAGCATTTAATGAGGTGAATGAAGTCTGAAGACATTTTGTTTGAGGGCAGAAGATTTGAGACAAACCTTCACCCAGTAAATTAAAAACAGTAAAATAAAAGCTGAGCCTGACATAATGCTTCACATTCTGTCTTTTTTTTTTCTATCGCCAATAATTTGCCAGACCCTCATTCAACTGTTTCCACATCAAAACGTTTTTATTTGAATCCTTTAGCGTCTTTCACAATACTGACGAGTTGACAATTAACCATCCTACCAGCTCCCACAATGATAATCAGTTGTGAAAGGCCAATTTTGATCATTTTTTATCATTTTGATCTTTTAAAAGACCACTGAAGGAGGTCTATGAAGGAGGTCTGCATGGCTCCATGAGAAAATTAATTCCTAAATATTTGATTGGCAACATTTGCAGATTTTTTTTCTCCTATTGCATCAAGCCATAACCCCTCCCACCAATTTAAATGAGTTTAAACAGACTGTAATATCACCAATACCACCAAATTCACTGACAACAAAGTATGAGTAAAGCCTGACCTGTAAATTACATAATGCAATTATGACCCAGCTTTAACCAGCTCTTCTTTCTTCACTCTGCTTTGCCTTTATCCTTTTCACCTTTCCTCCAGCTCTTTTTCACACATGTACCTATTAAGCACTCTCTTCTTTGCAGTTGCTTGAAAGCATGCACACTACTTACACACCCAACAAACGAGAAAACAAACTACCTTCCTCTAAGACCTTTGTGAAGTTCCGTTTCAAGGCGATTTGTTTACCAGTGCTCAATTTATGTCTTGCAAATACACACACCTTTTTATCTCTCTTACACACTCATGTCCATAAACAAACAGTGCAACATTTCTCTCTCATGTGGATTGTTGTTTTGGACAAAATAAGGAACTGGGAGGCAGCGAAGAGGTTTCTACAGCATGACCTCCACTTCAGTGATGAAGGAGTTGCTTTTGGAGGCCTGCGCTGCCTGAACAGCACCAGCATAGCGGCTCGTGATCTTATTGGATGAGCATGTGTAACTGGTCAAGGCGCTGTGGCCTCCCTGCAGCCTCCTGCCAAGAAGTAATGTCACCATCTCTGTTTAGACATTTCTCATTTCTGCCTTTAACAAGGGCAAAGCACAACATACTAGGCTGTCTTTGTCTCTGTCACACACACACACACACGCACACGCACACACACACACACAGACAGTGTATTCTCACTGATGTGGCTGTCTTGGCATCAGTGTAGATGTGCTTACGTTACTTGTAAGAACACTGGAAGGAGTGTTTTCTCTTGAATGTTGTTCTTAGTTTTCATTTTTTCCAACAAATTCTCGTTTCTGCTTCCCCTATTGAAGATTAGTGGATCAGTATCACTTACTGCCTCCCAGATATGGCTTGAATTCCCAAAAATAAGTTTAAAACAGCCAGTTGCACACCTTCAGTGAGTGAATATTAGGAGGTTAATGGTTAGACCAAATGGCTCCATGTCAGACCTGGAAACTGAATTTGTCTGAACTATTTGTCAGAAAAGCGTGGCAGGCTGCGGTGCCAGAGCATCAGTGACGCGCGAGCGGTGAGGTTCATGACTCATCTCTGCCTCATCTCGCCCTACCAACATGCATTTGAATAGGCATTGAAAACTACTGCATAAAATACAACTACATTTCCTTTTCTAATTGAACATATTTTCTAGAGCCTGAATTTATTAGGAAAAATCATCTCATCGCTCTGTAGTCAAAAAGACAGATGTTCAGGTTTGGGCTGAGATACCATGTGGCACAAACAGGATGCGTCACATCCAGATTGCAAAACTTGCAAATATGCACCAATTAAAACATGAAAGGAGGAATTGAAATAGATTTGGTCTCATTATTGTTACCATTTCCTTCAGCTTCGCCGTCTACGGCTGCATCCATCATGGCTTAGACGTTATATACTTTAGTTTAGAGAATACACACATTTTAAAAGCACTACCAAGGCAAAAGATCATTTATATTTTCAGTTATCTTGTATTATTCCAGCATTATCAAATATAAATCATTTTGGTAATCCTAGCTGACCTAAAACAGGAAACGTTTTGTCTGAGTTATTGTCAGGAACTGAGAAACTGCCGTCTTTTAATGCAGTGTATGAAAATATCTGTTTTAACTACACGTGATGAATTGGCCTGCCATAAAGTCGACCTCTTTAGCGCCACTGAAACTCTTCTGCATCCCCAGTGTCCTTGCAGTTCAGTTAGTGAATAATAGGGACGCCTAAACAGAAAGGATTAATCACTTTTACAACCCACAAATTTTTACTTTCTTATTAATAAAACATGACTTTTTCTATTGAACTGTGTTAAAACCTATAAAACATATAAAATTTAGTCTCCTAGTAAGATTTTATTTCTGCTTTGGTGAGACTTTTACTGTTCTAAACACTTGTAGCTGTACGTTTATTTTCAATATCCCCACAACCAACTACAAAATGTTAGATATTATTCATTTATAGCTTGTAAATGTTGTAAAAAGTGAAACTTGACCTTTGCGCTGACATTGGTCATTTTATAAATTCACTTCATTATTACAGATACATTATGCATGCAACCCACAACTCTTCACTTTAGCTCTTTTCAGCCATTTAATCTTTCATGGGAACTCAGGATCCTAAGAGTCTGGAAGGCTCAGCTGTCCATGTCAACACCGTTTTTAAATGCCAAATGGTTGAAAGTATGTGAAGCAGTGTATCAGTGAAAAGGCTGACATTTCTGAGAAGGGATGGAAAAATAAATGGTCTTCCACACTATGGGAATATTGCTGATTGGAGAAATTCTCATAGTTAATTTTAAGCATGTAGCGTTTCTGTAACATGTGAACGGATCCAAGGAAGTGCAGATTTCTTGATGTGCTTAATGAGAATCATCATGTGACAGAACTGTAGCGTCATGAGGTACAGAAGTCATGCATATCACATCTGAGCAAACGTTAAAATTAATCCCTCGGGTCAAGAGCTCATTGTGCTGTTTATATAAATATCCTTTTTATCATATCATAAATCTTTCCAGGAATATTGTTTAGTGCTGCTTAGCAGCATTTATGTAATTTTCTTTTAAAAAAGAAAACAAAAAAACACTGCTTCAGGGGTTTTTGTTCAGTTTTATAAAACGATTCTCATTCAAGATTGCTCTAAGCATTAAACCAAGATTACAACAGCTTTTCTCGCTGAATTGTTTGTTTGTGATATCAGACTAAATCCTGTTGAGGTCACGACTTCGTCTCTTGGATCTCCATAAAAAAACATTTTTTTTTTAATTGTATGTCATTTTACTTTAAAACTAATAACATTTTTTATTACAAGGCAACATGAAAAGTTTAGTTTCAGCTTACATCACCAGTCAGAAATTACATTAAAATATATAAATAAAAAATGAGTGTAATAAGTGAATAAGATTTCATTTACTGTGAAAGAACATGTCATACACATGGAGTGGTTTGTAAAATCATCGTTTGTCCAGAAAGGTTCAGAGGTTGCGTGACAAACTGACACAGAAACGACACACTCCTGTGTTATTTCGGTGTGCTCTCTGCTTCTGGCCCCATCCTCTCTACTCCTTCCCATTTTCCCCACTCCCACCGTCCCCCGAGGACGGGCTGCTCATGTCCAACTTCACAAACAAGCACTTGCAAGACAAGAACTGATCGTAGAGGGAGAAGAAGATGACAGATTGGGAGCCTTTCTTAAGAAAACTAAAGTGCAAAGTTTAAAGCTGAAGAGAAAAAACTTCTGGAATTTGTTGTTCAAAGTAAACAGAAACGTTTTTTCCTATTTTATTTGTAGAATCTGCAACATCGGTTCAGCTGATTCCTTCACTGCTGCATGGACACCATTTTTTTTTGTTTATTTTTGTTTCAAGCATGTTTCAAAGAACAAATGTGGATGATATGATGCAGAATAATGAAGACATGGCTCAATCAGGAGTGGAACATTTGACACTTAGAAACAGTGACAGCTCTACATCTGCAGGCCTCATCACATCTGAATACTTGTGTATAGAAAATAGATGTTAAACTCTGCCAGTCTTAGTAAGTCATAACAACTGCCAAGCCTTACATTTATAGCACATTTATTCAGATTATTTTATTCAAATTAAGACTTTAAAATCTTTTAATAATTTAATTTTTTTGAACATTTGTTTTCTTTTTTCTCTCCATTCTCTCCATCCGTCCCGTGGATCCACGTTATTTCTCATCAAAGGTAAATAACTTCAATCGTTCCTGTTTCCTTCTCTTCTTGAAAAAGTAAAAAGCATTATAAAACAATTACATAAATGACCTGCATGCAGCACCGTCTACAGTTATTGGCATTTCTGGCCAAGATGGATTTTAAAAATCAGTTAATCTCTAATTAGTTAATTGTAGTAGAACTGGTGTCTTTCTGTAATTCTCTAACAGTGATTGTTGGATAATTTTGTTTCTCTTTGTGATGGCAAATTCTGGCAAAAACGATAAAAATATAAAAGTAAAGAGCCGCCTTCCGGTCAGGATTGTTGGAGCTGCTGTGATTTTCAGCTCCTGATTGGATGCGAGCAGCAAAAGTGAAACTTAAGTTTCTTAGGTGAAACTGTTCCTGTAACCGACCTAAAACCATCAGCCTCATGATAACTGAGCGTTATCTTGAGATCTTTGACTGTTTTTAATTAGCAATTTCCTAATTCTGCTTTTGTCTGCTGCTGCAAACTGTTGTGCAATTCCGCCATCTGGTGACCAAAAGGGGCATCACAGTCAAAAGAAATCAAAACATTAAGAAAAGATAAAAATATAAATCAATACCTACACATAGTTTACTAATTAGGAAGCAATTTTATACTGTATCTTTTGGCTGTTTGTAAAGAGCTGATATTTGTTCCTATTGAATCAATAACAAGTAGAAAAAAAACTAATTACATCTTGACAGAAACTGAAATA
The DNA here is from genome assembly GCA_010277015.1 of Poeciliopsis turrubarensis. Taxonomy (NCBI): domain Eukaryota; kingdom Metazoa; phylum Chordata; class Actinopteri; order Cyprinodontiformes; family Poeciliidae; genus Poeciliopsis; species Poeciliopsis turrubarensis. Next base: position 1,229,482 of record VMRN01000066.1, read on the forward strand.
TCTATAATTCCCAAAGCTAATAGCAAATACAAGAGAACCTTAAGATATGAAAGTAAAATATGAAGCAGTTAAGGAATTATAAATGTTTTATAAAGGATGCTTTGAAGAGGGCTCAATTGACTTAAAAGTTTTCATTTGTTTAACAATTAAAATTAAAATTAAACAGTTGTTTTAGCAACATTAAGGTCCTTTTTCATTTTGTGCTGTTTTCCCCCCTTCAAAGAGTCTTAGTGACATTTACTTCAGGACAATGAGATGAACTATCAGCTTTCAATTTGCTCTTAATTTTGATTATCTTCCTTCTTTCTTAGGAGATTACAAATCCCAGAAACATGAGGGAAAACTTCTGTTAATCATTAGCAATGATGCACTTGCCATCACATTCTCCAGATTACATAAAGTGGCTGTAAAATCTTGCCCAGCAGGTGGTGGTGTTGAACAAGACATCTGCTCCGATTCTCTGCACACCTAATCTTCATTTCTGTGATAAAAGGAGCTGTTTTATTCCCCAACATACTGCCGCACTCCGTCTGAGTCTCCTCGAGCATTTATCAAACGGATCTGTTGATCTCGTCAAAGGGAAACAGCCTGTGATAATTCTTGGGAGTAATTCTCTTGACACTTTAAGCTGCAGAAAATGAATTGCCTCTCTGCTACTGTGCAAATCAAAGCCATACATCACAGGTCATTTGTGTGAGCGGACTCTTTGTGAATTCATAACAATAATTATCAGGTGAACAGCGACAGCCACTGTCAATAAGAAGGGAAACTGATGCCTTTCTGCATCTATTGTTCGGAGGTGTGATTGTTTTTGAAACTGCATGAAAATGCTGACGGGTAGAAGGAGCTCTAACGATGTTTTGTGCTCTAGAATAAGATTGTTTGGACTGTCAGGATTGCTAATTAACGCTGGTGATTACCTGTAAGACAGAACTTGCACAGGACGGATGGTCCATTCAGAAACACGGGGTTCCCTCTTTGTCTAACAGGTTTGTTTCCCATCCTTCAGCTCTGATGTGATTATTTCTGCAGCATTTATCTTCCCTCCTAATGATCTCTGCGTTATTTAAGGACTAACTTTTAACTAACCGCAGCTGTGAGACTTTGGTTTTACTTGTGTGAATTCTTCTCACAAAGTTCTCATAAAAGTTGCTTTTATTCCCGCCCTCATCTAGCACAGCCCCTAAATATTACAAGAGCTCAGTTTAAACCCCTTTTTTCACTTTCTTCGGAACTTTAACCTTGTTTTCTTTGCGCTCCTATTGCATTACTTAACGAGTTTCAGAGACACGACTGATGCAGAAGTGGCGTCGTGTGTCCCAAAAGTGAGGTTTGCCATTAAGTGCGAGCAGCGGCGGCGGCAGCAGCAGGATTCTCCACCAGGCTGGGGGCGGTAATGAGAGAGTTATGAGATTGTTCCTTCCTCCTGCGTGGCTGGAGAAGACTGATGAGCTTGAACTTGCAAATAAAGTAAAAACAATCATGGGAAAAACGGGTGGGAGGGAGAAAAGACGCACATCTAGCGAATAAAAAGAAAAGCGCTCGTAAATGCTGGGAAGATTGATTGTGTCAATATCGAGGTCATTGTGCGGCGCGGTTTGTTTCTATTAGAGCCGCTCAGCTTCCAGGTAGATACAAAAACTCCCCTAGTGACTCAAATGTGTTTCTCTTAATTAGTTTGAACCTCTAATAAATCAGGATTTATGACATTTAGCACTAAAATGTGTTTGGAGAGAAGATGTCAATGACTTCAGTGATGTTTGCAGTCCAGGTGTTTGGTCTTGTTAGGATGAATTCAATTACAAAAACGATAGCGCATGAAACAATGTTATGTGTGAAAAATGGAGCAACCATTGTTTTTGTGCAGGTTTTCTAAAGAGAAGAAAAACATGAGGATTAATATTAGAGAGCGATAAGGTAGGTCAGTATACGCCAGTGTTCAGATTAAATAAACATGTTGAGGATTTGAACAATAAAAGATATCTGTTTACAGCCGTTTTTCAACAATTGAGAGCACTTTCCCAGAAAATAACCAAATGACGGCAATTTTAAAATAAAATCACAATGAATAAATAAAAACTATTTTTAAAATTGAACAATCTTGAAGTGGTAAAAGAAATTAATTTGAGGCTGATTTTCAGCACTTGAATTTCTAAATTTACTTTTGTAAAATTCTACATTAAATGTATTTAAATATTAAATCAGCGCCTCCTCCGCTCCTCTGCAGCTCTCGTTTGCAGAACTGAAGTGCGTTCGCATCCTGTGCCCTACGGCCTGCAGGAATGATGTGAGGATGCTGCTTGGGCGTTTAGTTGGATTCAGTTTCTAGTATCTGAGAACAATTATACGTCCTCATCATGAACACTGTTAGTTATTTTTGCTCAGGACAGCATGTGGGAGGTATCATCCGCCCCCTCAGAGCTCTGAGCGCTGTCAGCACACTGCATGTTTGTGCATTTATAAATGCTCGTTAACGCTCTATAATGTCTCCAGTTAACCTGCCAGCCAGCTTGTCATCACTGTGGTGACTCCCAGAAGTGCTGCAGAAAGAGCTTTCAGGTATGGAGAGCTTTGCTGAGGAATGAACTCAAACTTGATAGGCGGTGTTAATATGTATGACGGGTCGGCTCCCTCAGAGCAGCCTGACTGGCTGCTGCACAGGCTCTCAGATCCCTGAAGGCAACCGGCTTATCTGTGTGAAGCTTCATTCAGGCAGAATCAAAGATTCAAATTTGTGTGTGATCTTAACCAGATATATAACCAAATTAGAGTTTGTGTTCATTCCAAGAATGTTTTTCCCCTCAGGTATTTATTAAAATCTTTTTTTTTTCTTATCAGCCAGCTTGAAGCAGTATGTAAAGTGGTGTATTTATTTAGTTTCCTGCCATATTTGGGTCAGCAGAAGGAGTCAACTTGAGAAATCTGCAAATTATAAAATCTTGCAAGACCAATTCCAGGGCTTGAATGTAAACTGATCTTTATGGATGGAAAAATATTACTTTATTTACACATTTCTGAAGAAAAAAACACCTGGTTCTATGTATGCAGACTTTAGACTTCTACATAATGCTCTTATGCTTTTTTTTCTCTTAAGTCCTCCTCTATAAATATATCAAATTGGCTTTTAAATGCATGATTTTTTTTTCCAACCCATTTTGGGTTAAAATTGCAGTAAATAAGAGCAGAAAAGCTTTTTAAAATGTCATTAAACTGTCATTGCAAAAGTGCATTTAGCTAAAACAACTAAGTCAAACATCCTTTTTGCAGGTTTTAGTAGTGCTCAGCGAGTTGCTGTCATATAACTGGTGCAGTAATTACTTTTTCTCAATTTGCTTTTAAATTTGACAAGATTCATAATTTAGTTTTATTTTTTACATCCACCTTCATCACACCAAATATTTTATTTATAGTAATTTAATTGCATCAGGTGAAATCCATTCCTCTCAATGTGAAACTAATAGTACTGATTAATTGGACCTATGATGAATTAGGTTGGTCATTTTTAACAGGTTGAATATTTTAGCAATTATATATTTTATGCAATTTGTTTTTAAATTTAATTGTCATGTGAAAATCAGTATTTATTGCGACAATAATGTTTTTTTTTTTGTAAAATTCAAAAAAGCCAAATTATGTTGTTGATTATGAATAGGTTTTGAAAAGGACAAAAAATCCAGTGATGTCAATACTTTTTACAGGCACTGTGTAATATTTAGACCCTCTTTAATTAGATCCACTGATGAAAAGAGCCAATTTATATACATCCACTCTGCAGCAGTGACTCAGCGTCTTTCTCCATGCTCAAGATAGCTCAACATCCTCCAGATATTACAAGTCAGCACATACTCATGAATAACCACACTTAAAAAAGTGATGTGACAGCTTATTCTCTCGACTCAGCATGTTTCTTTGGAACTGCTAAGCGACACCTCATGCTCGGTCTCGAAAGTCAAGAGCCGCCCGCTTCCAGTGCCATGTAATTTTACTGAGACATGATTGAAAACCTACTACAACGCTCTCTCTGCCAAACTCACTTTGAGTTAGAGTCCTTGCATGTGTGTTGGTGATTTTAAGTATAAGCGAATCACTAGCACAGTGGGTAGTCCTAGGAATCTAAATATAGCACTATCAAGCTAAATATAACTGCTTCAAGAGTATTGAAGCCAATTTAAAACAGACACAATATGTTTGTTCTTTACTTGCCAACATTTATTTTTTTAAATAATTGGCTGGAAACCTTTTTATTCCAGTTTTCTTTTTGTTGCGGGGTTGTTTGTCTCCCTGGAAACATTTAAGCCACGTGAGTCAGATCCGTTTCCTTTGGTATTTGTGGTCAGGTACTGTCTCCAGATTTCAATGAGAACATGTCATCAGTGATTGTTTTGTATCTCTGATGGAAACAACTTTACTGTTGGGAATATTAGGATTTCCCACAGTCAGCGACTGAAATGCATAAATATTTCTCTTTTTTTCCCATGGTGCAGCAGTTATATTCAAACTGTAAATGGAGTCAGATTTATATAAACATCAAACATTGAAGCTATACTAACATAAGCTTGTAAATGTCCTCTTACTGCAAAATGCAACATTAAGGAGGAGCCAGCAAAGATCATTCCTGGACTTTGGCATTTCGTTATAGGGACTTCAAACTACAGCAACTGCATGAAGAAAAGATTCCAGTAGTTTTCAAACTATAACAGTGTTAAACTTTAAACCCTGAAGCCATAGCTAACTACAACAACAAAGTGTGTCAGCTGAGTAATGCTAAATCTTAGCAGGAAATGTTATTTCTCAGTATTTCTTTCTGTTGTATTTGGAGAATAGAATCCCTTTGCCTATGTCTCTGATTTTAGTTTCACGTGTTTTCCTCATTTTAATCATCTTAATTGGCTTCTTGCTCGTCTTTGTCCTTCCCCATTAGCACATTTGCTTATTTACAACAAATTCTGGTTCAATTCACCTCTCTGGTAATTTAATTATTTATGGATTTGCTTATTTATTGCCAAATCTTGATCATTATATAAGTTAGTATATTTACTGTGATTTTATTTACATATTGAGTTATTTATAACTTCAATCAGCCTGTTATCATAATGTATATTTGCTTGCTTATTAGCTGAGGTGGTATTATTTCCATAATCCATCATAATGATGTTTCTCCTTTTATTCTAATTTATCAGTGAATTTAAGTCATGATAATTACAAAAACAATTTGTAGAGTATGAAGTTTTATGAAGGATCATTCACAAGTTAGTGCACCACTCACAAAAAAACTTTATCCATTTTCTATAGTCACCAGTTGCAGTGTTTTGTGGTTCGATACCATTTTATTACGGAAAACCACTTTAGATGTTTGAAAAACGTCTAAAGTGTTTGTCTTTTTTTCTCAAGCAGTATTTTATTGCATTTGTTGAATTTTATTGACTGCGGCAGATATTTTGTTCACTCAGACTGTATCCTTGACGATACCTCCCCAATGTTTCAGCTGTGACAGGAGAGGCATGGCATCCATTACAGCTGTCTGCCCACACATCCCTTCCGACACGATCAATATGCCTCTGCTGCTCTGCTTCAGGCATTTGTTTCCAGAAGCCTGTACTTTAGGGAAGGTCTATTACTGAAAGCTGTGCATATAGTGGAAGTTTTTCCTTTTGGTTTATTGCAGTAACCAGAGCTAACTAAAAACAACGAGAGTTGGTGCTGCAGGAATGACGTTGCTTCGGGAAAATGTTGCTTTACCAAAAAATAACAATTTGGCATACTAATTGGCATGAATAATATTAACAGTTTGTCCAATTTAGAGCAGAACATAAAACCCAATTAGGAATATGTATGTCTGTTAGTGAAAGGTGACAATGTTCCAGAGCCTGGAATGATTTTCTGCAAGAGACTGAACTGTGATGCAAGTTATGTGCAAAGAAAACAAAGATTCCCACTGAAAAATCAACACAGTTTCTATTGCTGTCTATGTAAACTCTGAGTTTTTTGTCTCTTTCTCTGATCTGACTCCAGCTAGAAGAGGTTGTTGATTCACCGTTTGGATTAGCTGACAGTGAAACTCTCTTGGGATCTCGAGGAACTACAGTTCATGACTGCACAGCCTCGTCACCGTAAAGTACAAAGTCTCCAGTCAGCTTGTTAGCACGCTGTGTTCAACACTGTGTGCAAACTACGTTGACAACAAAGTAATCTAATTCTAACATGTCACATTTTCCACTGAATAACTTGGATTCCTAGGGGCTTTTAAACCGTGCAGGAGAGAGGAGCGCTGTGCGTTTTTAAACAAATATCTAAACTTCATTAACGGAGTTCAGAAAAGTCAGAATAGAGGGAAGTACATTTTCTCTTTGTGCTTTGTTGAGTTTGGGGATGATAAAAAATGAATTAGGGTTATGAAAGATTTTGCTTTGCTAAAAAATGCTTTGTTTCAATATTTAATTCCCTGTATTTAAAAGTGACACCAAAAGGTTATGGGCAAAAATTTAAGTTAATCAAATTCACAAAAGAATAAATTATTCAAGCAAATATTTGAAAATATCATACTTCTATTTTTTTTGTCATTTTAACATTTAATGGCGCGTAGTACAAATTTTCTGCTGTATTCATTAGGGATAAAGAAACCTTAACACTGAGTTCACCTTTTGGTTTTGTAGAAAATAACACCAACTTGTGTTTTCTTGGAAGATGAAGCTGCGATCGCTGTGTTGCTGTTCTCTGTGTCTCGTTTGCAGCCCATTTGCAGCTTAAGTGGTTTCTTGGCCAAACAGGCTCCTTGCTAAATGCTCTGAGAAACACTTACATGCAACACGGAAGAAATTAAGACATGATCCAGATAAACAGCATTTCCGCAGGTAACCGCAGTCAAGCATCATGTTCATATGTGGCCTCACGTCATTGTTCTGGGTCTCTGCAGAGCGTTATTAAAAAGAAACCATTCACCGCATTTTGTTTTGTTAAAAAAACTGCTTTCTCCGTCAGAGGAATATCAGGTTGGCTACTTAGATTAGCCCCACAAATGGCTCAAACACAGGCTTGTCAATCAAAAATCCAATTGTTTTAGTTCTTCGATGGATGAAAGGCTCATATTTGTGGATTTTTTTCTTTAAGGATTTAAATGGAAGGAGAGATGAAGGCATGCGTGAATTTTAATGGATGTAAACACATCTGTATTTGCACAAAATTCTCTGATTGGACCAGTTGAAGATGAACATTTAGAAGGAACATTTCTACTCAGAATTTGCATTCACTTTTTAAAATAGGAATATATTTTATTTTGCATAATGCTGCATTAACGGTGTCAGTCTTTTTTGCCAAATGTAATTTATTATCTGTGAGGCTTTGGCAGCTCTGGGAAACGTAAAACACAAAGCAGCGAGAGCCAGAGGAAACACTGAGAGGATGGAAAGCCTCCAACCAATGAGCGATGAGCACCAAGCCACGCCCACTGCACATCTGTATAATTACGTCATAAATCAGTACACTGTAAGCACAAAGAACCTTGTGTAGTAGATGTGCAGGAGGACACATTTTAGTATAAACTGCACCGGAAAAGCTTTCAAAACAAAACAAGGTTGTTTTTTACATTTATAGGCAAAACATCTGGATGTTTTTCATCTTTCATAAAACTATCATTGCCTCTTAAATACACAAAAAAATCAGTTTATCTGACAAAAAATTATTTTTGTTTTCTCAGATTAATCAACCTTTACCTTAAGTTGATAAACACAGGTAGAAACAAAATCGCCATCAAATTAGGACAATGTGCAGTTTAGAATATTGCAGCTGCTGCAAATCTTTGACCTTTCACCTGATTTTAGCCAATTTTTCTCCTTCTTTCAAAGAAAATGAAATCATTTCCTGACTTTTTTTTGTTTTTATATGCATTCTTTTTAGACAGTTTTCAGTCTTACCTGCTTTCTTTTCTGACTTTGCAAATTGTGATGCGTCCTTTAGGTTCATGACAGTCATTACTGAGCTGACCTCGCTGCCCTGAGGATGCCTCTGAGTGTACCGTCCTCAGATTTCATAAGCCAATCAGAAAGTCGGTGCTAGGTCCATCTGCGGCCTGTCTCCTGGCGTTTCTCCTGGCGTCAACAGATCCCAACGTTGCGCTCTGCTAAATGACTCAAACATATCGGTGCAGTGATTTTTAACATTGTTAAAGTGAGAGCAACCCTTCCTCTTGTGGTTCAAGCTGTTTCATGAACAGCTTTTAGCTCATTATTTTACATGTGAGTGAATGTGTGTGATTTTCTGTAAAGCAGCGTGAATGAACTTATGAGAGTGACCTCATCTAAACTTTTGCTTCTCCTCTATAAAATGCTGTTAAGGCACTAAATCAAGACCATCTCTTTGAAGTCTAATCCAAAGAGTTCAGGGCGAGCTTCAACATCAAACCGCTCAATCTGAGCAAAATCAAGCTACAGCACGAACTGAAGGGTTTTTCCTTTCCTTTCCTTTCCAGACTAAAGTGGATTTCATAACTCAATCACAGCTAATTTGATCAAATAGTTAAATCCCTCCTCATCAGCATTTAATATGAATACTTGAGTCACTGTGAATACTTCATTAAACCAAAGAAAATAATGCAATCGTGTAACGTAATTTACTGCAGAGATACACATGTACAGATTCCTCATCTTCAAGAAAACCTGCTGCACATCGTTCAAGCGCAGCATGTGAACTTCCCCTAACGGTTAAACATTTGACTTTGACTAGTTTTAGCAAAAAAAAAAAAAAATGTAAACATTTAGGATGAAGGCCTGTGAATGGTTTGAAAACATTTTAAACCCTCAACTTTGAAATCCGTCTTTTATTCAACGCAACAAAATTAGTCAATCTTAGTTTTTCATTCTAAAAAAACATGTAACGCAAAAACACGTTTGTAGTTTGTGTTTTTATGAAAAGTTTGAAACAGAAGTGGCCCACGCTAAATCTTACAAATGTAGGATTTATACAGCAGCACAATTCAGGGCACTTTAAAATCCAACTCTAACATACAAAAATAACAAACTACTAGCATTCAGAGTTTAACTGTGAACACATGCCACTGTTTGGGAATTAAGAATCATGGTTAAGTTGTGTTGCGGGTCATTACCAAATCCAAATGATGGACCTCAGATTTTGAGTGGACCCCAGAAATATAAACCACTATTTCTCCATTAAAGCTAAATTGTCAATATTTACCTTGCAAATTCTTAGTACCAGAATGTCTTCTGAGTATTTTAAAGCACTTATTCCCTCATGCAAAATATGTATTGGCTCGAAACAAATCTGACCCAGGAGTGACTTCATCCTGGTACCTTAAAATATTATTCTACTTTACCAAGTAATGGAAAAAACAAACAAACTGGATTTTATTTGTTCTGTAACAACAGTACAGCTTTACAGTGCATCAACAAGGAACGTGTGTTCTCCTAATTTGAGCTCCCTGTATTGTGTCAGCTGAGCGGCTGTGATGCTCTGACTGATTATTGGTGAAGCCTGAGGAGGGGGGAGGCGATAATCCGCGCACAGACGGAGCCATCGGCGCCGCCAGCAGAGCAGCTTGCAGCGGGCGTGGGGAGAGCATGGCTCCGCTCGCTCCTTCTCTCCGATCAACCCGCTAGAATCCCACCGAGATCAATCACCTGCTGGTGGAGGGGGCGAGCTGTAAAGACCAAGGGATTTCCTCGCAGTCACCTTCATGATCGGGGGGTTGGTTCCCTCTGAGCAGCGTTGCGCATCTCACCGGAGCTCTCCACCTTGTAATGTCGGGAGCGCAGCGTCGGGTCAGCGTCTGATCCCAGTCATTGTCTCGGATTGTTTTTCGAGTTTCCTTTGAACGATTTCTTCGTTCGCCTGATCAGAAGAAAAGGAGGGGGAGCGGATAAGTTTTGGGTTGTTTTCTTCGTGAAGGAATTATGATTTTCTCCGATATGAGTTCGGGGACAAACTCCCCGAAGGTCCATCCACCGAACGGGACGAGATTTTACACGTTTCAGGTAAGAGAGCCGCTGGTTCCTGTGTGCCTGTGGTGTCTGTGCGTCAAATTGTTTCTTCTTTTAACTGTTTTTTTAAAAAAAATGTTTTAATTAAAATTGTGCATTGTTGTTTTAATATCGTACTATGCAAGACTTTGTTGCAGAATTGTAATTGGTGCAGGAATTGGCTTGAAGTCTGTAGTTGAGGTGAAGCTGGAAACAATGATTGCCTTTGGATTCACCAAAGCAAAACATGGAGATGATTGAGTGTTCAGTGTATTGTTTACAGATATGTTAAGATGGAAAAATACAAGGCAATGCCTCATTACCGATTTGGAAATAATGATCATCTGCAGCTTAAGGATGAATCTTTGTGTGGTTCATTCTAACAATCGTCTTTATCCATCTTTACTGCTGGTCCTGTTTTGGATTCTGTTTCATAGGAAAAGAAGGACACTCCATGCAGAGCCCCACATTGATTTGTGTTTAGACCCCCTGTGCATATTTTAGTTCAGCCAGTGAATGCATGGCAATGAAGCTGTGTTGGGATATTGATTGTCTGCCTTACTCGTGTGAGCAGGGCAGTACTTTTTGCTTCATTGTGTCAATGGAGCAAGAAAGGTGTTCTCAATATATAACAGTCTGATGACTACCTGTTTTGGACCGCCTTTTGCTGTCGAGGGGTGGATTTCACTAGAACCCTGAATATATGCTGTGGTATCTGCACCAAGCATGTTGCACGTTTAAGCCTCTATGGATTGAACTTTTTTTTTTTTTTTTTATCGTTGTAAGTATGAAAGTGATACAGGCCTGTTAAAAAACCAAACAAAAACAACCCTGATGCATTGAAGCAGGTTTTTGTTGTTTTTATCTGAGCTTAAAATTTAAAGAAGTCAATTTTTCACAAGGCTTTGTCGTATTGCTCAGACAATAAATAGTTTCTAAAGTCTGTCTGCATCTGGATTTCTCTTGAACAGCTCTTAGGTTGAAGTCAAGTGAGGAACAGAGACTTCCTGAATTCCTGTAAACTTATTAGATATTTCTCAATCAAAGGAATCTTGTAGTTTCAGTAAATACCTCTTAAGATGAACATCAGTGAAAGTAGCATTTTCTGCTGCCATTGATGTTCTTAATGTTCAAGATAATAAGGTCTTGTCCACAAAACATTGTTTAATTTAATTTTTCTGTAAGTTAAATTAAACACTGTAAGTAATTTTAAGTATACACAGTTTCTTGACTAGTTTGCAAGTATAAGTCTGTTTATAATTCACTGAATCAAACTTTGAGCTCCTCTCCGTCTTCACTATCGTCAAGACAAACTAGCATTTCTTTAGTAAACATCTCCCTGGAAGTGTTTGTGTCCTCTTCTGATTTTTTATCTTACTCTGTTGCCACATTATCACAAATCAGCTGCAACAGATACAGGTTGAATCTAGTGATTAGTTTTAAACCATAAATAAATGCAATATTTTACTTGCAGGCTTGTGGTTTAAAAAACAGCTCTGAAGGAATGCAACATCTGATACACCTCATCAATTTACCTGCATCACGATGGATGCATCTTGCTGAAATCTGCTGTCAGAAAACCAATTACTGGACTTTAGCTGTGATGTTTTATTTGAGCCGCTGAGGCTTTTTGGGAGAAAAGTTGAGCACAGAATCTTATATCGTCATCAACCATCTGAGCAGATGCTGTGGTGGATAGTTTGATAAATAGTGATTATCAACCTTTAGAGTATTAGTAAAAATGTTTGGATAATTCATTCAGTCCTGATCGTATTCTCTTGTTTCTTTGGCAACCACAGTTGTATACTAAATATGTTATAACTGCATTTCTGAACCACATATTACATATACTGTTTCATCACTGACTAGCTGGGAAAAGAAATAAGGCATGCTCTATTCAGATTTCTCTTATGTCTGAATTGGTCTGGGTATAGAGTGACATTCACTCAAATCCTGGATGTGAGAGAAGGCTTGTTCTCAAAGCTCTGAAGGCACTGGGCCATATTAGCTGGCTCAGAGCAGAGTCTTAACTTCTTAGTTTCTTTGATGTGACACTAGTTCAGTGTTCAGAGACGCTGCTGCCTTATGAAGTCCAAGAGATGAGTTCAGTACATCTGCTGCAAGATTTTCCTTTAAAGCAGGAAGTGTTCATGTTATCTTATCACCAGAGGAAACTCCAAAGAAAATAGTGGTTGTTGTAGTTTAGCTGCTTTCATAGATGGATGGTGGAGTTCTGCTTTTATTGACTGGATAAAAATCTAAATGAAAACTGTTAAATGTTGTTGTTTTTTTGTTTTTTTTAACATTACTCTGTATCAGTTAAATAAAGGGTTATTGCTGCATCTCAAAAACATTTTCTATAAATACTCTACATATTGACCTGCCTTCCAGCAACACAATTACTGTGAAAATGTCATTTCAAGGAAAACGAAAGCAAAATCTTTCCATTATGTGAGGAACTTTCACTATCTTCTCTGATTACAGCCGAGGCAAAGTCAAATCAAAGTTAGGCGCCGACTTCAGCTCAGATTGTCAGATGCATATTAATCGGCAGTATGACTGCAACCTTCTATGAAGATTCATGAGATGAATAAAAGTATGTTTATACGTATCTGTACTGCAGTAAAACTTGGCTGCAGAATTATTCTGGACTATCAAACCAGAATGCATTTGAGAAAGTGTCTTTTTGCAGTTATATATTGTAAACCGAACCATATTCTAACCCATTTAACATTAAAATTGTGCATTTTTTTCCTTCCTTCAACTGTTCATGTGAAGCAGTTGACAGAAAAGATAAATGGGGCTCCTGACCATGATGATTAAAATGTGCTGCTTCTCATTTATTTTGGTAATTCACTCCACATGGTGAGATTTATACTGAGGCCGATGCTGAACTGATGGAACATAATTCAGGAAGAGCAGAGCTGCTTGTTCAGTGTTTTTGTTCTGCTGGGGAATGTCGCTGGCACAAACTCTGTTGGTTTTTACAGCATTGTATCACGAAGATCAGTGACTGTTAGTGATGCAATAATATAATAAAAAAGGCAACTTTTTATCATCTAGAGGGGATGCTGTATATTACAGTCGTCATGAGCTTGTGACTGTTTTTTCATAAATTCAATTCTGAATTGAAATAGTATCAGGATTTTTCACTGTAATGTTTTTTATTTTTGCAAAACAAACTGTGCACTGTAAGTGACCCTTCTCCGTCCAGTGCATGCCAATTCTTAATCTAGGAAATCCCCCTGCTGCGTTGCATAGTGACGGACTAAATGTCAGGGCCTGCCCTCTTCTATGATCCCCACGCCCGTACGAAGCAGAACGTAGCGACGCCTGCTCATCACATGACATCCGAATGCTGCTGCAGGTTGATCTGCAGATGAGAAGCCGACTTCTGTAATCGTTCCCGCTGGAATTTTATCTAGAGGTTTGCTTTTTCTGTCATTTTTGATCCACAACAAGAGAGTATATCACATGTAACTAGCTAAAAATACACAATGATAAGAACAAAAGGCATTAAGGACTAATTGGGACATATCACACACAGCCATGCACAGTTTACACACAGCTATGGGGGAAGCTTAGCACCCGTCACCCTCTCCCTCCCAGCTGTTTTGCAGCCAGCCCCTGCTCCACACTCTCCCCTCCCCACCATGTTGCCCTGCCTGCTGCACGCCGCATCTTTAACGGTAACAAAAACTTGGTTTGACTCATTTATACAAAAACTACTTTTTTTTTCATACTGCACATTCAAATCAGAGATTTTGTTTTATTTTGACTCAAAATACAGATGCACATCTTTATTCTAGTCTTTATCTGTCAGTATTTTTTTCTCTAGACTGATCTTTTTTTTATTTTATTTTTGTTTTTTTGCGTACGCTTCTGCTTTATGGCCTATTTTCTTGGTCTTTTTTTAATCAACCCTTGTGCATTTAAAATCTGACCGGGGCAGATGGGGAAGACTTTGACCCACTTTGATGGATTCATCTCCGATTAAAAGGATAAGCGAGCTTTCGAAAGCAAGAGCCCCCTGCATGTATACCAGAGGATGCTGCGGTGGGTGGGTTAGTGTCTGCATGAGGACAGAAAGACAAGATCCTTTTCACTTTACCTGTGCTGTTTTGTTTGAAATTATGTTTTACATGGTACATAAAATATCTATATTGAAATAGGTGTTCATTTGACATTCATGGTTGCTTTTATGGTCTAGTTTACTTCTGGAGGTGTGTCCTAGTCCATCTGTCTTGGGTTGTTTCCTCCTTTGAAGCCATGAATTCAATTCATAATCCTGGGTAAATTATTCTTTTTACAGTGGCTGAGGAGTAGAAGGCAGTGGTGCAGCTCTAGACGTTAAATCATCATTCATGTAAGGAGATGTTGATCTTTTTGAGAGAGCACAGAATAGACATTCATAGGTGTGTGTAAATACACACTCCAGGTCCCAGAAAGAGTTGAACAGAGTACAACCAGGTTCGACTTCTCACTTCAGGAGATTCTAGGAAAGCAAAAACCTCCAACATTGGTGCAATTATGATGTAATTTTCTGTCTGGATTCCTGCAGAGGCATGTTTACGCTCAGGTTTGGGTCTTTTTCACTCTGTGGTTTGACAGAATGTGTATGTAAATCCTGAACTCGAACCAAGGCCAATTACTGTATGCTGCTGTTTTTGAGATACTGTAGATAAAACTGAAGTAGACCGAAGGGAAATAACACCAGCATGTTATGCTGAGAGGAATTACGCAGAACAGATATATAGAGGAAATTGATATAATAATTCCTAATACAGCAATGATCGCCGACACTCATTTCATGTTTCACCACTGATGATGGATGCTTTCCACAAGATTCAACACACACACACACACACACACGCACACACACGCATATACACACACCTTACACACCAAATCTAATTTTAATATCTGTTTTTTAAAAATCCCCACCTTTTTTTTCTTTAACTGAAACTAAATCAGATTTTTTTTGTGTTTAGATCAGTCAGAATTACCAACATGTTGCATTTACTAAATGCCACAAATAATGAGAATCTGTAAAATGTAGTTATTATTGTTCAAGATAAGAAATAATAGACACATTTTCATTTTGGTTTCATGTTTTTTTAAACAGCTAATGTTACAGTTTCAAACTTTTATGGGAAACTTTTGATTGTAGGGTTTATAAATACCTTGTGTAGACAGAGACCTTTTCATTCTGTAGTTTTAGAAATGAAAAGATGACTCCCTGTGTTTTCCTTATTTTCTGTAGAATAGCCCCACTGCATGTGCAGTAACTGAGGTCATTGATTTCCAGTTTTTCTTTCTCTCTTTTTTCTCCATGTGGAAAATGGCCGTCCCCTCTCCATGGTGCTGAAACTGAAGCGGTCGTCCATAAGGCACTTCTCTATTTCCCTCTAATCGTCCGACTCAAACAGGCTGTGTAATTCAAGCAGTGGCTGTGTGGATGTGGACAACCTCTGTCTCATTCTAATATACATTTCAATTTATATCAGTTTATTTATTTGTGGTGGAAAGATTACAATAAGGTCACATCTGCTAGTCATGTTATATGAAATGCTTATGTACTCTCGCCAAAGGAACTATTTGGGTCACATGTATAAGGTTGGAAGTTTGTTTTCCACAGCTGCTATCCCTTATCCTTGCATAAAACTCATGCGTTGTCTCTGGCTGGCAGAGCTTTTGCATCCAGACTTGCTTCATTATTGATTGTCCTACGATCTCTCTGAGTTGTGCCCAGTTCATGAATAAACCTGATTGAATGCTTTTACCTGAACAGACCTTGGAAATTGTTTTTTTTCCACAACAATATTAAAGGGCAGCATTTTATAGTTTGTTTCCACTTCACCGTCAGAGTAACTCATTTATTGAAAAGCTCAGATAAGCCGGTCATGTTAGTTTTTAAAAAGCGTTTCTCTCACCCACACAGTGGGCTGTTGGCGTCCCTCACAGCCATGCTCATAAAACATTTCAGTGTGCAGAGGCCTTTTTTAATATGCAAGTGGCAATAAAATCTTTACATTAAGTTGCACCTTTAACTGTGGTTTTCTTATTTTGCTGCTGCTATGTCTGTTAGTAGCTTTGTCAGATTGTGTGTGTTGGCTCAAACATCAGACTAATTCCTGTCAAATTGAAGGAAACTCTAGTAACAAATTGGTTGTAAACAGTAGTTTATGTAGCCTGAAAAAACTCAGAATAACTGCTATATTTAACACATAATTTACTGTTCACTACATACGATCTTTTTTCCCCATTTTCAGCTGTTGCATTTAAAATCTTTGAGCTCTGCTCATCTTTACCATTCTTCATTCAAAGACATGCAACTTCACACACATCCTATAGTTTTCAAGTCTGCATTTATTTGGCTTTAGAAAAAACTGTAGTGTTGCTGAATAATTGAAAAGCGTTTAAAAGGTGGGCGATTGTACATTTAATAGCTCCTGAACACACCGTGAACAAAAAGTTGGGAGAATAATCCTTTCTGAGAAGCATAAAGGCAAAGCAGTTACTTTAACAATAACAATATTCATTTTATTGAGACAGACATCACTTTATTCAAGGCCTCCTGGGAAAGTTACAGTTATCAAGAATAAATGAGACCTGAAGATGTGAAGTCCCTTAAATGTGCTGTACAAATAAACGATTTGGTATGTCGATTTAAAATACAAATAAAACTGTAGAAGTGAATGATGGGAAGTAATTACTAAATAAAAAATTACTAATTTCCTGAAAAATTGCCTGTTGGAGTCAGATATGATCTTTGCCCATTCTGACTGATGAAAGATCTGCTTTCCTGGAGATGGATTGTTTTACCCAGTTTTTATCTTGTACTGCAGAAGTATTTTATTTTAAGAAAACTTCTGATTCTACCTGAATCACTAACTTAAATGTTTCTGATTATGACGTATGGCAATAAAAACATGTTTAGCTCACCTTCTCAGTCGTTATAACCTGCCTCCTGGCTTTGTGAATCTATTTCTGGATTAAAGTGTGAAGTCTTTAGTCTGGGGCAAGGATAGCATCCAATTTTATACATCCAGCTGCTACGAAGCCGTATCCTGCTCCCTGCTGCAAATATAATCGCCGTGTCAAGCCAGTCGATAAAACGCAGAGCACTGCTTTTGCTTATTTTTCTGTAATGTTCTGCACCAGATCTGCTACCAAAACCTTTTATTCATTAGGCAAAAGCACAGCAGTGCCTGAGCAGCTGACACAGTCATCTGTGCAATTTCTTTTCTAAAAAGTAAGCAGACAGAACAAAGAAAACCTACAGAAAAGCATGCAAACTGCACACAAACCTTGAAAGAATACATTCTTGCACATCTTCGCTAACCACTATATCCACTTACCAATAAAGCTTTGACTTGTTACTGTTTTTAAAATCTCCTCAGGGTTTAACCAACAAAAGATTCAAAGAAATATGAGTTTTTTTCAGATTATAGGATTCTAAAAGAAGAATTAGTTTTGGTAAATTCCTGGAAAATTTCTTGGCATCAGTTTGGCATTGAAAGAGAAGGTTAATGTCAGAAGAAAATGGATGAATACACCTGTGTGTCACCTGCACAAAAGTAATGGGAAACGTCATGATGTCTAATGATAGATCTGAGGGGAGTTGTATATAAATTAAACAGAAAAGGACCAAAAAGGTTCAGGGGCAATGGATGTTTTACATGAATAGAAAGCCGGGTTTATTAACCAGTTAATTAGACTGTTATTCCATAAAGAGCAGCATAATTAAGTGGGAAAATATTCACAGAAATATTTATGTATCCTTAGAAACTTTTCTCAACTGACTGTGAATTTTACCTGTTAGATGCATGAGTGAAAAAAAAAAATTAAGGGACCTATTTTATCTGACATTGAATTTAAATGTATAGTTTTTTTTGTAACATTAAGCTGAAAGATTAGTGTGAAGACCATTAAATCAGAACATTATTGTCGTAAGTAATGAGTGACCTTTGGACTTTAATGGACATTTTCTCCTCTGTCCTGTGAGACGTGAACTAAAGAAAACTCTGACCACTCTGAAACCTTCAATGAAATTTTATTAGACTAACTTTCTAAGTTAGGAGCAATATAAATTTTGATTTCCTTTTATGATTTTGAAAAGTTAGATGTTTAAAACCTTGCCCCCAGGCCTTGCCTATTTAAGCATTATGTCATTTTCCAGTTCATGACAGGATTGATGTCATGAACTGGGCAGAATCTACTTTCCAATTTTCTTTACAATTCATTCAGCCAGAATTATGACACAAGCTTGCTGCTTTCTATACAAAATGTCTGTGCTTCATCTGCAACCATCTAAGGGGCGTTTTGTGTTAAAAAAAATATTGCATGAAGCGAGACTGGCTAATATGTATTATTAAATACATATTAAATGACCAGAACTTTAGTTGATCTAACAGATGTGCTGTCTGACTATTAATCACAACCCTGTCTTTTTTCATCTGTTATGAATCCTATTTGTATTCAGAGTTTGATTGATGCTGCAGGCCACAGATATTGAGCTTCTCTCTGTGTGAGTTTAACTTTAGTGCCTCTGTCTGACAAGTATGATCCAAACATGTGATCAAGTGCCTCTTGTTACTTTGCTCTTTAGACTAAAACCGACTCATTACCAATTCATTGTCACTTTCTTGAAAGGATGCAGTTGCTTGATGTTCAACATCAAAGATAAGCTGCAAGTATGCAAAACGAGTTCTTCCCGAAGACCTCAGTAAGATCTCAATAATCATAAATCTGTTCAAAAGCAAGTTACAATAAACGAAGGAAAGGAAAGGTTTTCTCCTCGCTTTCCTTGGCTTGGGGCCTTTTGCATCAATCTAATATCCCTGATACCAACACAGAGCACACCACTGACTCATGTCAGCTTTGTGATCTATGCTAAGTTAAGCTGACAGCTTGCTAGCCGTGGTGTGGCTCGGGCCAGGCCCTGCAGGCCATTCCAGTTCTCACTGGAGGAAGGAGCACCACCTGCCACATGAGAATCCCTTCGTGCAAAGACCTCAGCATCCACTCTTGGTTGCTGTGGAGACGACAGCTGTGATTCATCCCCTCTCAAACTGGTGGAGGGGTTTTGCCACACCCATGAGTGTCTGGAAGGGAAGGGAAGAGAAGGAGGGCTCACAGGAAAAGTGGGAAAGAATAATGTGTAAGATTGATCTGATCTCACTACAGATTTTATATTTGGATGGAAAACATTTTGAACAGCCATGTTGTTTCATTATTTTTGCTTCATACCTGTTTCACATTAAATTAAAAAGCAATTTACTTATTCTACATTTCCATTTTCTGTGTTTTGATTGTTTTCGGTTAGATTGTTCAGGTATTTTCTTCAGTTATTGCCAGGATTGCTACTGCAGGCTTTGGTCATGTCATTAACAGATTGCTGTGGGTGCCCAAGAAAAGCACAATTATTGCTTAGGTTGCTAAATTATTACAGCTGGGAGTCGACTGTAACACAGATCATTATTCACCCTGCCAGGAGGCCTGGCCTGAAGAAAAGTTGCATAACTAGCATGCATGCATGCTCAAGCTGGCGATTGTAATTATACTGTCTGTTGAACTGCAGTCGTAGTGTCTTTATACTGTTGACATTCAGAACTGATAGAAATAAAATGTATGGCTAGAGGACTTGGGGAATAACCGATAGCTTGATGAAGCCTGGTGATTTAAAGTGTATATTTTTCTTATACAATTCAGCTAAAATCTGTGCAACAGAAAGTTTCACAATATTAGTGCAGCATAACAGTGTGTTCTGGCATTCACAGAAGATGGTGTGTTTTTAACAGGAATCTACTGTCACAGTCAAATCATTTGTTTTATTGCTCACAATGAAACACGGTGCATCCTGACCCTCTGGAGGCTTGCTAGTGTTATATGTTAAACTGTTATTAAAGGTAAATTAGCTTGGAAGAATTATACCAGTGTTTTGTTTTTTTTTTTATTTAATTTTAAGTGATTTATCACTTTGTTTTATCCCGAAAATCGATACCATCTTCAGTTTAATGAAATAAACTCTGTGCTGGAAAGCTTGTGGATTTATGGGGCAGTAAAACTGCAACTCTTGGGCCTCGTTAACGGCATTTCAGATGCTGCAATATTTGTTTCACTTGATGGCAACAGATGTTTGTCCCAGCTGGACAGTTTGATTCCCGCTTCCTCCTGCAACATGTTGCTCGATGACCTGAGATTTGATCTATAAATGTAGATATGATTGGGTGAATATGGCTGATTAATTAACTTTTTAAGTTAATAAACTTTGCACTTTGCTGTGAACATCATAAAATTAAATACCTTCTGTTTTAACTCCCTTCTTCGCTTAATGTCTAGCAATTTCAGAGCACAGATGGGTAGAGAGCTGCAACAGCTAATACGGTCTCTTCTTGAAGAAAGTGAAAAACACTTATTGATTAGGAAAACCTAATTTTAAATCTCGAAGTTCTATAAAACCATGAGACAAGAAATAGAAACGGTTTTTCAAATGTGTCTGTATAAACTAGTTTGGCTGTATCCTCGTTTTCTTTTGAATCTTGAGTTGTTTATTTTTTATTATGGAGACTTGTAAAGATTATCTATTGATCCAACCATTGTAATAAAGAAGCATTTTGCTGTTGCTCATATTCCCCCAACTGATTGAACAAAACAGCTTTCAGCTTGTATCTGTGGTTCAATTTAGTTGTTAATTTCTTTCTGTAACAAATGGGACTTCCTGTTTCACCAGCATGTTTTCCTTTTTATTGGAGTTCAGTGTTGTGCTGCATAAGACCAACTTTTATAAAATCATGTTTTACTATCGCAAATGATAAGGAGCCTGACCCAGATCATCTCATGTCTGGGAGAATCTACTGTATTATTGATGGCCATGTTTACCAAAGTGCTGCCTCTAGAAAATCCTGAGACGTGTGCTGTGACAGCCTCAATACATAAATCTGCTGCGAGCTTAGCTTGCGGTTAGAATGCTTATTGTATGTTATGATCATGCATTAATGGCCAGGCTTTTAGTGTGTGACGAGAACAGGAAGCTGCTTCGCTTGGTTTCTGACCTCTTATAGGGAGCTTTGCTGTCTCTATGCTTGCAGCTGCAAAAGGCAGCAAATCCATATAATATGGGACAGGAAAACGCCAACATCTGTTTAAAAAAATAATAATACAATAATCTTACCATATAAAATAGTCCTAATGTTTTTATTACTTTGTGCTTGTTTCACTTTCTCGAATCAGTGACTTGGGATTCGCTCCACTCAAACATTGACTGCTGAACTTTTTGCTTGACAAGCTTCCTGTAAAGGAGCTTTTTTCTTTTTCTTATTTGAACAGCATGATGGCTACTTGATACCAAACAAGAGATTATGTGCCAATTTAAAGTTTGTTTGCAGGCGCAATGTAAACTTTGACTAGACCTTGTTGGTATTCTTCAAAGTTGGTGAAGTGTCCAGAGTAATGCGGTGAAGGTTTTCGCATGAGAGCAGTTTCAGATCTTCTTCCAGGACTTTAACCTCGCAGAGTGACGAGGTGAAATCCCTGACCGCACATTGCACCTGTTCTCTGAAAATTGTAGAAAACTGTAGAATAAACTTAATTTACCTGTAAATTAACAGATGCTCTTTATTTTAAATAAATGCTGCACAGCATGACACTTAATTTCAGAGTACACCTCAGCCAACTGCTTGGTTTTGCAGTTTCTCATCGAACGACTCGCCACTATATTTCCTCCTGAAAACCTTGCTGAAGGTCTTTAGCTCTTCTAACAAGTACCGCCACTCTTTCTTCCTCTTCTGCAAAAAACCACTTCTGTCCTTCCACACGCTGCACCTTGCAGTGAATCAAAGGCTTTATAAGGATGCTTCAGTGTGATTTTGTTGAATTCTGGGTGTGTTAACCTGCATTTTTGCATTCGTGTGTGTGCGTGTGTGTGTGTGTGTGTGTGTGCGTGTGTATGGAAGAGAGAGTTCTCCTCACTGCACTCTTGATGAGACTTGACACTTATGCATCATCAGCGATTACGTTAACCTTGAAGAAGGATATTGTTTCGATTGGTTGATTGTGTGCTGTTAAACTTAGTGCTTTTTGGTTTTCTGTTATCAATCTTATTTGATTCTTAATTACATATTTTTGCAATGTTTTGTTTTCTTCCAATTTTAAAAACTAAACTTTGTTTTAATATTTCAATCTCTAGTTCCAAGTTGTGAAACTTTACAATGGTACAAGACAACTGATTCTAATTCTAAAAAAAAAAAAATAAATCAAAAAAGGTATTTTACTTTTCCAGCTATAAACCTTTTTTGTGAAATTTCTGCAGGATACTTTAGTTTTCTTTCTGTTGATTAGATGAAAATGCATAAGATCACTAAATTTATTCCACTTTAAGTACTGGTATGACATCTTCTTGCACAAAAACAGTTAATGATATTCAATTAAATCATCACTCTGTATTTCTTGTGGCAGTTTTTCGCCAAAGCATTTCCAGTGATTACCCCAGACTGATTTCTTTCTGCATTTATTAAAACAATCTGCTGCTTTAAAACACAGTTGGAAATGAGATTTATGGTGGAAAATTGAAACTGCAGTTTTACCAGCTAAACAGTTACTGGCACAAGTTTGTCTTTTCCACAGTTGCTTCTTGTAGCAATTCAATCAGAACCAGTTTGAAGTGAAACTTTTTTTTTTCTTCTTCTTTTGGGAATAGAAAAGTACAGATGATGGGATTTGTTTTAACACACTAATTGGCTAACATTGTTAGGGTGTTTTCCCTTTTAAAATGGGAAACAAAAGTTCCATTTATTTTGCTCAATCCCATTACTGTTTAAATGCAGACAAGTATGTGTTTCATAATATAATCAAAGGCATGAGACATTTAATTTAGTAGACTCAGTTTGAGCAACTTCTGAAAGAAGGTTGCAGCTGGATGAGAGCGGAGGAAACATATTGGTCTCCTTCACTAAAGATAATGAATGTTAAAAGGAAAGCTTTTGATTTTCAGAATTGAAATTGTGGGAATTAAGCTGGACGAATGGTTATTTAAAGCGCATTCGATGTATTTTAACACCCAATTTTCGAGGTTTCTCTACTTAAAATCTAATTTCAAACATTCGTCAGAGGCAGCAGTTTGAAAAAAGAACAAAGCAATGAAGCATTCATGTTTGCTTCTGTTATCCCATTTGGGAGTCAATTTGTTTCTTGGTATTTTTGGATCACTTGTTAACACTTGGAAGGCTTGCTTGAATGATTAAAAAAAACATGATTAATTTTACAAATGTTTTCTAATCGTGTCCATTTCCATTTTGAAATCCATTCTATCATTTGAACACATTTGATCTAATAGAGACTGATTAACTTTGTGGAGCTTTTGCACTAAAACATGAGATTTCAACAGAGTTGGAGGCAACAAACAAGTGACAAATTGGGAAATATTAACATAACTTGTAGTAGAGTAAGTATTGAATATTATACCACTGAAAAGATTTGAAAACTTGTATGTTCTCATGAGGATTCGGTGCTAAAGAAAAAAGTATTCCTAGTTTGTTTTTCATAGTTTTCATGTTGCAAACTTCAAAAAACTCATCAGTGTTTTTATTGGATGGACCAAAGGAGCAGATATCTGTGAGGTGGATGAATAAGAAAATGTGGTTTTCTATTTATTTTGTACAAACAACTTGTCTTTGTGTTCAGCACCGTAAGTCAATACTTTGTAGAACCAATTATTATTGTGATTCCAGCTGAAGACTGTTTTTTTTTTTCTTCGCAAAATAGAGAAAGTTCAGCTTTGACTTTGCATTACTTCTTTTAATAATTACTTTTATTTTCCCACTCTTTCATAAAGGACAAAAACTGCTCATAATTCAGTTTTGACTTTTCTGCTGTTCATGATGCTTTTAGTTTGCGAACAAATGTCCAAGGACTTCATAATCATATAGAGAAGCATCACACAATACGGCTGTTTGCACTGGATTGTATTTAGGGATATGAAACTAAAGGAGTTAAACCAGAGAAAAGGGTTAGACATGCTTTCTATGTAAAAGTATTTCAATCAACAGTGTTTAATGTGTGTTTCATCGTCGCCATCCTTTTGCCTGTGAAGCTGAGCTGTGATATACTGGACTGCATGTATCCCGTTATAGAAAGAAGTGATGGAGCGGATGTGAACCCGACATGTGAGATAAAACGTCTGGATGAACGGCAGGCTATTGGCATGTGGTCTTCTGTAGCTGAGTGGCCATCTCTGTATTAATTTCCTTACAAATTATTTTTCTTCTCACATTGGCATTGTTTGTTCCCTGTGATGTTATCCAGTTGACAGGAAATAACATGTCATAGGTTTTTCATATCAGGCCTTCCACTTTTTCTGTTTATCACGTGAGCGTCTCTTGATTTCTTCCCCTGTCCGTGCTTTCTGCAGCTCACAATGGGCAGCTTTTATTTTTGCACCCTGTCATGGCTGCTTTGCTCCCAGAGGTTCAGTCCCATCCAGCTTCATTAGATCCCGTCGCTGCTCATTTGAACTTGACGGAAATGCTTCAAAGCAAAGGGGGGTGCACTGCTCCACTTCTGATGTGACGAGAAAAAACTCTCCACATTTGAAGTGACTTTATTGTGACACCAGTGAAGTTGATCTCGAGGAGATCACGGGTTTGACGTCTCCCTGTTTTCTTCCACAATTAATTAATTTAAAGCCGATCTATCGGTTTGAATCCGTTTATCCCAAGAGTGATGGTTTTCCATTACACAGTTTGAGCTGTTTTATTGATGTAAAACATGTAATTTATAAACCAGATTTTTACTGCTGGAATTATTGAGCTTGTCTATGAGAACATTAATTTGTAGTATTGATAAACAGACATGCAGATCATAAGTTTTACTCTTGAAGGTTCTGATGAAAAGCTGTTCATATTACAGAGCCAACAGGGCTTAGTTAAATATCATGATATCATAAATTAGCTCATCATCATATTCTTTTTTTGTTGTCTATTTACAGATCTAAAAATGCATGATATCGTCTGCAGCTAGCATAATGGAAACATGTGCATATGCCTTCAAAAACTTTTCAAAGCCATATTTGTTATGATGTGATGTATCCAAGATTACTTTCTGCCTCTACATCAAGTCAATTAGTTAATTTCCTTATTCAAAATTCTGCATATATGTGCATCTTTGTAATTAGCTGTTATGTGTGATCAACATTTCACAGATTGCAGCTCCCCCCTCCTCCCAAAACTCACATGTGTTTCGATCAAATACAGTTTCAGAAAAAAATAAAACCACTTTAAGGGTTAAAAAGAATTTGAATGAAGTTGAATTTTAATTAGTGAATTTAATTTCCATAACGTAGTACCTGTGAGTCATCAGCGCTTGTTATGTGCCAAAAATAACTAAACAACATGGACTGTTTATTTTCTGCGGTTGCTTTTATTTTATTTATTTATTTTTCTGAACATTTCTTTGCGTCTTTTGGGAAAGTTGCTTGATGATACAGGTTTGACTGAGATTTTTCTTGCAGTACTGTTGAGACTGTTCCAGGCTGGTATTTCATATTGATTAGTTCTTTATTGCTCTTTAAATGCCTTAAAATTAATTTTCTTCCCTCACGCATGTGCTTAGACAGGGTTCAGTATTTCATGTCTTTTAAAAGCTTATTTGTTAGCTGTGTAAATAGTTCATGGCCAAATGTTTTAAGCTCTTTTTGCACAATTGTCACATTCTGAACAGAAAAGAAACAATTCTAAATAATTTTTTATTCACTCAAACTTCGAATAAGATCATGCAAATATGTTTGAAGAACTGCAAGACTTAAAGATACAAACACAAAGCAATCAGATGATGTTGTTGGATCTTTTACATGACTTGACTGTTTGCTTTTTTGTAAAAAAAATATCCTTGAAATGTTTCTGATATGTACAAGTTAGCTCATTACTGTAGATGATGCATGCATAAATCTCATTACTCTTGCAATAAAGAAAGTAATTATGTATTCGTTTGCTAAAATATTTAGCAGCAGAGGCTAATTTCCAAACCACAAACGAAGTTGTCTTTCTGTTCGTATTGTTTGAAGAATTGATAGTTTTGCAGAAAATCCACTGGATTAACCAGAGATCTCAGTTTTCCCTTTCTCACCCGTTGCTTCACATGACCGAAACAAAACTTCTAAACTATTTTCCACATTTGGGAATTATTCCCAAATGTTTTCACATGACTTCCACTCATGTGAAGACCCATTGAGTGGAAGTCCAACTAACATTGGGAAGCAACAAGCCGGCTGGCAAGCTTTCAAATCAAATACAATAGATTAAGGTGTAGATTTTTATTTTAGGTTTACTTATTACTCCTGTGAAGTTGTGATATTTTTACTCAACTTTATCCACACAATTCAGATCTAATATTTGCCCATCCTGAGTTCCCTGGAACTGCTGGGATTTCTTTGTCGTTACCTGAAAAGGAAATTGTTGGACTTGCTTTCTATCCCGAGCCTCAGATGTTTTGTGTTCCTCTGTACCTCAAGAGGAAATCATGCCAACTGCAACTGTGCCAGAAGCAATGAGTCTGCAGAGTTCCTATCTGTCTTTGAACACTGCGTCACACAGCTGATCCAAACGTCTCGGCCACAGAGGAACCCACCATCAAGTTGATGCACGACTTAACCATCTGTGCCTCTGCAGTCCTGAACTTGCTCTCCTGTTTCCTGTTGTATCTCAACCCCAGCAGCTCCCTGTGACCTTTACCTTGCTGGTGAAGGGAGCCAGAAACAGACATATTACACTGCAGCTTACAGGATTTCTGAATAGATGGCATTGTTTCCTCTTGTTATCGATTCACTGACATTATTATCTCATGGCTTGGCAAGCATAGTGGCACACATGAGTACACACACTGAGGCCCCACAGTGGGAACTTCATTATGTGTCGCTTCAATGTCAAGGAGGGTCTGTCCTCTAAAGCGTGGGTCTTAGTCCTGCATGAAAATGATTGTTTCACCATAACTATTGGTTCTGTTTCCATTGTTACAGAAAATAGATAAGGATAGTAGGTTGATTTCTTTGGTGCCCAGAAACAATGAACAATAAAATCAGTGACAAAAATCATTTGCTACACCTCACCTCACTTTCCCTTCATTTCTTAATTCTTTTTTATTCTACGGTTAACGTTTGTTTAAGGAAATGCAGGAAAAATCGCTGGAGTTTTGTTACCATAGCATATCGCAGTGCAACCCTTTCCCTTCTGGCTGCTGCTGCACACTGCTGGTCAGCTTTCTGGAAAAAAAAAAACAAACGTTCTGAATGGAGTTTACATATTTTCTCTGTGCCTGTGTGAGTTTTTCCAGCGACTCGCCGTTGACCGCTGTCCATGGTCAGTCATCCCACAGCCCTGTGAGGATAACAGCCTGGATATAAATGTCTTGTTTTAATTAGCCCCATTTTTTATGTTCTGAAAGAATCTGAAGCAAAAAAAAAAGCATTAAATGAATCTGCCAGTTTTAGAACATGGATAAGAAGATATAACAGAGACATAAAATATTAAAATTCATGAGAATTTCTACCCACCGTCCGTTGTAGATGATGACCTAAGAGCTTCTGTTCTATTTCCATGAGCATGTTACCTTTTGTTAGTTTTTTACATCAGCATTACCTGTGTTGTAGTTTCATTTGTATGGAAATTATCCATTTTTTAAAGAGTGGGGCTAAATAATAAAAAGCCTGTAGAGGCATTTCCGACTCTCTGGTGGAATGCACCTGAATATTTCTAGGTAAATCCCAAATACTGTCTGGAGAGTTATTCACCAGCTCCTGGTCCTGTGAGACTCAGTATTGTGCATGTTTTCAGTGTGTACCTGCCGCAGCACACCTGATCTGATTTAAAGAAATAAATTGCCTCAACAGTTCATCACTGAGTTTTGCAGAAGCCTTATAATTACTCACTGAAGAGACTTGGGTCTGTTGAAGCAGGAGACGTCAGGATTAAGGAACACAACTCTAGATGTTTCATTTATAAAACAAAATTAATCTGTTGCTGAAGTTGACCTGCCTAGATGTAACGCAGAGCAATAAAAGCATCATTTAAGAGCTTTTATTTTGGTGAAAATCAGCAGGAGCAAAAATAAATCTTCCTAAAATATCACTTCCTTTGCTCACGCACTAAGTTCAGGAGTAGGGCCTTGATTATTGACTCTCAGTGGAAGAAATATCACTTCCTT
The DNA here is from genome assembly GCA_010277015.1 of Poeciliopsis turrubarensis. Lineage (NCBI taxonomy): Eukaryota > Metazoa > Chordata > Actinopteri > Cyprinodontiformes > Poeciliidae > Poeciliopsis > Poeciliopsis turrubarensis. The sequence continues at coordinate 1,257,645 of VMRN01000066.1, forward strand.
TTCTCTTCTATCGTGAAAATAATCATTTTTAGAACACTAGAATGAAGAGGTCGTATGCTTTGCTATGGTAACAATGTTGAGAAATGAAGTCTTGTTTCCAGGGTGATGTGTTGCCCTATTGTTTGTATAAAAATAGATAAAAACATGCTCCACCTTAAAAACGGCCTTGATTTGAAATGCATGGAGTCGTGTCATCCATGAACGCTGCTTCCTGTTCGCCTAATCTGCTTACCGCCTTTTACTACAAAAATTCTCCTTAGCATGGTGTGATATTAAAGTATTAGTCAGATTAATCATGCGTTTTTAATCTCCGGTGTACATCATATGTTTGAAAGCCATTCTTTTTCGACTCAGATTAAATTTCTGTTAGAATTTCTGATATGTTGTTTGCAGATAAACCTTCTCACCACGATCGTTTTGCGGTGATATTGTCGGTGATAATGTGTCACTACTTCAATCCAAAGACCCTGAAAAATGCACGTATGTCCGTTTATGTCCTGTGCCTTTGCTTGTGATGCGTTTGGACAGATCATCAACCCACATTCGAGTTCTGATCAAATATTTTTGTCGTGCCAGCCGGCAGCCGTGTTAATGAAGGGGCCAAACACGGAGGGGGCAGTAAGGATATAAATAGCAGCTTTTGGGAGCGAGGATTCCCCGTCGGCTCAGAGCCAAAAGTGCAGCCGATCACGCCAACCGATATGGATGCAGAGGGGAAAAAAGGGATTTGATACAAAGGAAATAACACATTGTACTATGTAGATGCGTCTGGTTTCAGCTGATAATCCCATTTGTTTAGGGGGGAAATAAAACAGCCTCCATCTATATGGAAAAAGTAGTTTTTAAATGATAAGTTCTAATTGCTGCTAAACCTGTTGAATCAAATAAGATCACATAAATAGCTCTGACAACAAGAAATCTCAAAGTAGCACATTATCCTTTAGAGTAAATGAATTAAATAGATGAAAAACAAATTGATGGATTGCAGTAATTATTAATAGTCTTCCTCATATGTCCTTCTTTTTTCTAACAAACCCCTAAGCTCTTCTAAAACATTTATCCTGAAAATAATCTACAAATAAACTACATTTGCTGTTCAATCAACTTCTGAAAGCTTTTTATTTTATCTAAGGTTGCTATATCCATGTATCAACCTTAGATATTGATTACAAATCTTAAATATCTTACAAATCTATTTTGTTTTAGATTTGTAAAAATACCAAAATATACTTTTCCATTTTCTAATATTGCCCTACTTTCTATTTTATGAAATTGCATGAATTCAGTGTGTTTTCATCTGACATCACTTTTTTAGGCTTGTGTGAAAATATATAAAATAGAGAAGAGATAAACAGATAATGCTCTAGGATATTATTAGAAAATCTTTTCTTGACCCTCAGGTACAGTTTGAAGTAGAAAATTATCCTTTCACCCGCTGATCACCAGCTTCCACAAGAACTGTCTTTAGAGCCAACCTCCTGCATCTATTCTTAGCCATAACCAGCGGAAGATTGCATACATCAAGTCACCCTGTCTGCTGGATTAATTATCCTCAACAGAAACAATTGACAGAGACGCATGAAGTAGTTTGGTTTGTTTGAAAAAGATATGCCTACGGTAATTATAGCTTCCGCTTAATTAACTTGAATTTCTGGACTTTGGGTTAAGATGTGCATAAAAGAACACGCAATGAAAAAGTTGTCTTGAGATGTTTATTAATTAAACAGGTCGCATTTCACAAGCAGATGCAGCACCGTCCACATTTAATGAAACCCTAGAAAGTTATGAAGAAATACATTCGAATAAAGTAGCAAAATCTAAATGTGACTTTTCAACTTTGAATGTTAAATTGTTTTTGTCAAGTTCTCTTCTAATTTGTGCAGCTTCCCCACTTGAGAAGGGATGGATAAATTGATGCAGACTTTCAAAAACAGGGTTTTACTCAAAGGACCAAGCGGTTTTCTTCATTTTATCCTCCATTTATTTAGTGCATGTCAGGACATGTTCACATTTGGTCCAGAAGCAGGTGAAAACATTTGAACAAACCCAAAAGAAGAAAGATAAATAATTGCTTGTCTGTCTGTAAGTTTACACAAATTAATTTCACTCAAACTACAAAGAAAATGACAACAAACGATATAAACAATACTAAGGAAAATATTTCATTTTTAATAATTTTACCACTTTATTTTACTTCAAAACTGATTTAAAATCCTGTTACCTGTTATGTTTTAACTGGACCTTTCGGTTCCAGGTTGCCCTGAGGGACGAAGCACAAAAACTGTTTGGCGTACCCGGAGATTCCTGACCCAAATCTGACATTTCTCACACACATCTGGAAGCATTTTATCTCACTAGGGCTTCCTGGCGCTGTTCATTTTGATGTGACAACTTCTAAGCTCAATCAAGAACACAGAGGAAGAAGCCGCCACAGCACCATCTTTGGTCACTTTCTCCATTACTTGTTTGTAGAAGTTAGTGATTTTTTAACATTTTACCCTCATTGTTTTTAATATAGAATATATAGATAATTGTGAATCCTGCAGCCTGAATGAACTGCATTAGTATTTTACAGAAAATGAAGTTTCCCTTTAAATACCTGCTTCCTGGTACTGATAACAGTTGAGTCAGAGAAGGATCCAGTGTTTGTGATGTAATTCTTCAGAATATATTAAATTTTAAATGGATTTGATGAGCTGATGAAGTTCTGCTTGAAATCCAAAAACTGTCTAAAAGCGCCATGTTTCCAGTGACAGATCAAGGTGTTCCCTGCAGCCATCATTTCCTTCCTCCCTCTATACATTATTGAAGCATTTTTCCCATCTTTGCATTGGACCTTTCCTCAACAGTGCACTCTTATAAGCTCAAGCCTTTACGTGACCCTACATTGAGAAGCACCTCAAGCACATCTTGCACTTTTTCGTGTCCTGGAAGAATCCTGCTCTACGTTTTGCTCTGTGCATATATCCGTACCCCACTCTAAGAGTTCATGGGGGGAAACAAACCAAGCACAAGAATCTTATTTATTCTTTTTTTGTATTTACCCTGGAAGGTATCACAACAGATTTTAGCTTTCTAAAACCCTTTGGTGTCATAGGAGTATTGCCTCTGTCTGCATGACTGCAGCCTTAAAATGCTTTGAGGCTGAAAACAGCCCTCTGTAGGCATGCAGGACACATAAGGAAAGAGAGAGGGAGACTGCTGTGAGGCAATTCTTCCCTCTGCACCAATGCATTCTTGTGTGAGCGCTGGCCAACACTGCAGCAAAAAAAAACACCCATGGGGTTTCTTTGAGTCTGCAATGACCACAGTGTGTATAGGATTTATTTGAATCTCCCGTTTTATTGGTGAGTTTGGGCCCAAATTGGACGCTGCTCGTTGCTCTTAATGCTTGATGGTTGTTGTGAAGTCGACTTTTAAAAAGTTATAAAAATCTGAATGAAAATATTAATTGTTACATTTTAAAGACAAAAGCAAAATGGCAGATTTGTAATGTGTGAAAAACTGTCAAATGTTTTGAAACATTTACGCATTTACTCCCAGTTGGGTATCTTATTGTTTGGTTGGTTTAAATAATTTTACACACTTTACTGCCAATGCTTTCTTCATTCTTTTTTGTGGAAATGACAGGAAGCAATCAACTGCAGGTTAATATCGTTTTAAGTGAGGGATGTGTTTGCTCATGTGTGGCTTTACGGTGAAGCAAGACAGATTAACAGACATCGGGGTCACAGTAAGGCGACCACGCAAAGCAAAACATCTGGCCATGGAGCCCCTGAGGAGCTCTGGGGCATTAGCCTCCCAAGGACAGTCGCCTCAGTGTGTAGACCAATCGCATCGGCCGCTTTGTGTGTGCGTGTACGTGTCTGTGTGTCTGTAGCTTCACCATGCCTCTCCCAATCATCTCACCAGCTCTCACAATCAGTCTGGACCAGGCAAAGGAAATCTGCCCCATCACAGCATTCAGTTGCCACATGGTGAAGCCAATCAGGCGTCTTCAGCTCGTTAATGAGCCAAGTGATCATTCAGTTGGTTATTGGTCAGATTTCCTGGATGCATTCAGGACGCGGTGCATGTTAACGCACTCACCGTGCAGCATGTCCATCCATGCATGGCTCTTACCTAATTAACCCTTCTTCTTCTGCTCTTTTAATTTCTGCTGTTGGAAGAACCAGGAGATGATTAAAGTCCAGACTGCTCTGCACACACAGTAAAACACTCAGTGGTAGAAATGCTAATTGGACAAAACGATTTGTTAATTCTGATACAAAGTGAATGAACTGACTTGATTGAAGTGAGCTCTCTGAATATCTTTTCTTTTCCTGAATGAAGAGGTGGTCTCCTCCATCACACAGACCTTTTATTAAATGCCAGAGACTCACAGCACCACGCCCCATAACATTAATTCATTTCGAACAGTGCCACAGGCTGTTTGACTTTGCCTTTACCTGCAGAGAGAAGGAGGAGGACACATGTCAAAGCTTCTCATCTTCACTTCCAATCAAAAAGTACAGTCGTGGCTGTTGATTCCCATAAAGACGGTGACTGGAATAAATGTGTCATGTATCCATGTGTGCAGCCTCTAGCACCAAGTATCTGCATGACAAAACCTTGTTATTATGAGCGCCTTGACCTTTAAAAGCCAACACTGCTGCTCAAAGACATTGTATGTGATTCATGAGTATTAGATGGGGCTCGGTGAGGATGTGAATGTTTTTTTTTTTTTTTTTTTTTTAGTGCTCAGCTTGACCAAGCCTCATTCTGAGCCAGCAGGATGCCTGGGATATCATCTCCTCTCAACTGACTTTGATTTTCACTCATGTCCTTTTATTTCAGTTTGTAAGACTTTGCAGGAGCGAAGGCTGGGGGAGAGCGATAATGGTGACTGCACAGAAGCTGCTCGGTTGATAGGTGATAAGTGATGGCAGGAGCAGAAAAGACGGACATGTTATCTACCTGATTGTTACTTAGACTCCTCAGGAGAACCTGACCATTTTCTATCACTTTCAGAGACTTTTGCAACATCTGTCAGGATTATTTTTCCATTTTATCGCTAAACAACAAATATCAATTAAGTTCAGTCACATTTATAAATACATTGCAGATATAATGTAAGGTAACAATTTGTGATGTTACTGTTCATCTCTGCAGAACAGATAGGATTTGAAATAATTACAGAAATATAAGTGTTTAGATTTATTATTCTGGAAAAGTTAGCACAATTTTGGGACAAATCATAAGACTGTGATGTTATTATTTTCTATTGCATAAGTTATCTGTTGCAAATAGGTGAAAAATCTCAGGTTTGGGCATTAAGGTCGATGCATCTGATTGAATTTATTACTAGCATGCAGCGTATGATTGCATAATGTCTGAAATATAAGAGTCAACTAATTGCTGCATCCAGTCAGTTTTTTGTCATTTTGTTATTGCAGACAATCATGTGATAATAATTCTGTGCAGCTGTAATTCTGGATAAACTACATAAAAATAAATTTTATGTGTTTTCGGAAGCGAATGGAGAACCATTTCACATCGTCAATAAAAGTAGATATTTTAATTATTCAGTTATTTGCAAATAGGAATGAGATCATAAAAACGACTCGCATCGATGTGATTCAGGTAAATCTTAAGTTTAAAAGCCACCAAAGTGCAGGCGCTTTGATTTTTCACTTTGCTATTTTAAAATTTCCTGTCATGCAGGTTGATGTCTTATAAACTACATCTAATGCAAACTTTTATTTAGGCTATAAAGTAGCATCAGAATTTATCATCCTGACACCTCTTCGGTCTCACCAGATGGTAGTAAATGTTAATAGCGAGGTATTAACTTTTATACCGTTCATAAGAAGCACACCGTCCCTCCTGAGAGCTTTCTAAACACAGCAGCAGTGAAGACAACTGCTGCACTGGTTCAGGACTTTTCTATACATGAAAGAAAACTCTGAATATTTGAACTTTACTGCTATGTTTTCAACCATCTCCATTCTATTTAAAGTGCGTCGTTTTTAAGGATCTGCAATAAATAAATCTGAGGTTCAGGTCAGTGGATTCTGACGTCCCCTGGGGTTATGGTTGGCTTTTCAGTCTTAGAAAGCAAAGAGGCAAAGAGGTGAACGGAGTGCAAAACATTTTTTTTCTTTTTGTGGTCAAACGATTAAGGATACGAACATCATATATGTAAAGCTTTTCTGGTGATTTTGTTGCAATGCGGTTGAAAAGAGCTTCTCTTTGTTACCTTCCAGCTTCTGTGAAGAAGTGTTTCTCTTTCTGGATTATTTCAGCAGGAGTTAAACCTCAGACGGTGTCCTCCTTTGATGCACCGAGGGTGTGTGTGTTCATCTTGGCTGTTACAAATGTTATCTGCGAGGACAGGGATTTAATCAACATTGCTCCAAACCCTGTCCTCCCTGTCTACTGTAATCTTTGCAAATCCTACCACTCGTCTGATGAATTTTCCAAACGTGGCATCGCACCCACACAAAACTGCTCTGTTCCTCAGCTGCCCAAATAAAAGTGCCGTTCTTGTCTGAAAGCCACACTTTGATTTTACTCGCCGTCTCTAGCTTTAGTTCCACCTCTCATGCTAAAAAGCCCCAGTTTCTATTCATTCCTGGTATCTTGTACTGATTAAACATGCATAGTTTTATATCTGTAGCAGGTTTTTGCAAAATGACAAATGGGTGATGGTTTCATTTTTTTGTGAATGCTATGTTTTCTTTTTATGTCCCACTGTAAAATGTGTCCCAACCATCTACCCTATCTGTGCTGAAGAAAATGTTTTCATTACACAATGCTGCTGCCAACATAACTGCACAAATAAAAACCAGCTAGAAGCATCTCAAGGCCAAGCATGTTGTAATAAATTGCAGTTTGAAGTTTGTGACCATGTGAAAATTTGAAAAGTTGAAAAAGTTTTACTTTGTCACCATTAGGTTTTTTGAAATTTCAACATTTTCATGCTTGGTATCAGTTATCTTAATGATGCTGAATTTGATACTTTACTTTATGCGGCCTCTTTCCCATTTTTGGACGCAGGAGTGGATAGTTAAAAAGCGACACAGTTACCTGCTTTTAGTAAAAGGATGTCTATGAATGCTCTATATGCAACTTTTTGTTGCCAAGACAGAACAAGAAAAAGTGTGCCTAAGAATCACAGCATTATCTTCTAATAAATCATCAGCTGCACCAAAACACGAATTCTGTTGTTGCCTTAGCCTGAATAAGAAAACGTGGAATGTGCAGCCGTGTGAATCATCATCTCCTCCTGAAAACGCTCAGCACGGCAGCCAAGAAGCCGCTGGTGCCGTTTTGTCGCTGGAAAGAAATGGGTGCTATTGGAGCATTTTTCTCCCTGTGTGCAATAAATGATGGATGGTGTGACATTTCAGGGAATGCTTGTTTGTGTGTTTCACGGAGATATGCAGCTTTGCAGCGTGCACGGGTGACTTATGTTATTTAAAGTAAATGTGAAGAGTGTGACAGAACGTTACATGTGGAAAACAGAGAATGCATTCTCACTGGATAATAAAATGCTCTTCCCCTCCCCTGACCTTATTAACATGGGCACTGCTGCACTGTGCATCTCATTGGCGTCAATTTATCAGCATGCCAAGTACACTGGAGCTAAATGTGTCAAGTTGAGAGTGTCACAGAACAAATGTCTCTTCAGTACTTTCTTTCATTCTCGCTTCACATTCATTGCATAAATGTCCACGTGATTCATAAAATCAGATTTTCTGTGCAGATAGCTTCAGATTCATTCTGGAGAATTAGCATAATTTAGAAGCAGCATTCCTGTATTATTTGCAGGGGGAGGACTCTGGAGAACTTGACTGTTCTTAGGAGGTGATTCAGCTATTGGATTCAACAGGGAGGCATCAAAGAGTTGCAGGAAATGCATCTTTTCTTCCAAGTTTCCTCTAAAATGTGTTGCTCAATACTCAAACTGCAAAGGTTTGCAATAATAACCAAACAGCATTTATTAAATGGTTCCAGTGTCTAGATGTTGCTGATCGGTTCAGTTGCAGCTCATAGCCAGTGTTGTTAAAGCGCGGCTTCAAAAAGACTCATTCATCAGTGGCCCTGACTTTAAGAGCTTTGAACTTAAAAATGAATATGAACCAAGCGTAACTTATATTGCCATCATTAAACCTCTTTCTATTCAGGAGTGTATTCTCCTGTCAAATGATAAAGTTGCTGGGCGAAGGTCAGCTTCTTTATGCAGAAAAGAGTTCGTATTGAAGGGAGATGTTGGTGACGAGTGTCAGTGGATTTGCTCATGCATCCTTCAGGCTGCTGTTTGTGTATTTAATTCTCCTCAGATTATAGAAAGAAGTGCTCAAACTGACGTAAAATAGATGTTTTGATCTGATTTAGCCTTGGAAAGTGAAGAACTTTTTCTATTTTTTTAATGAAAACTTCTGGTTTCAAATGTGCATAAATGTAAAACAAACTCATTTAAATTAATTCTGTAAATAAATGTTGAATGTTAATCGTTAGTGCAATGTAATTCAAATAAGAACCTCAAACTTTAGTTCAGTTCTCTGTGTATCATGAATAAAGTTTTCAAATGTCTTGTTCCACTTTGGTGAACATTATCACCTATTTTTCTATGAAGGGGAAAATCTATGTCAACTTCAATTGTGCCTTTTTCCTGCTGTTTGAAGCATTAAAATGTCTTTTGGGTGTTTTTCTGTGCGCAGAGGTAGTTCATTCTCTGCTTTGATATTGTCCTTCAGTTTTAGCCAGGAACAATTTCAAAGCTAGTTTTGGAAAATGAGGGTGAAGCAATAATGGTGATGATGCATTAGATCGTTTGGGGACTTTCTTTAAACCTCTTTCATTTTGGTTTGTGTTGTTGCTGCGGAGTGTTTATCTTAACGGGTCTGAATTACTGCGTAAATTAAGGTAGCATCTTCAAAAGCAGATTTATGACTTGTCCTCAAGGCGTCTGCACAGAACAGAGGAAAAACTCTTATCAGCTAAATGTTGTAAATTTACCAACGTCACAAAATCAACCCCAGTGCTCTCTGGGTTCATCTTAGAGAATCTCTCATCAAATGAAAAAATAAACTACACTTATTTAATTGCATATAAAATAAGATTTAAATGAAAAAGTGGAATTTTAGAGGCTGAACTTTAAAACACAAAAAGACACATCAAAGCTGGATGTACATACTTTAGTCTCTGGCTTCTTTATCTCTGCTAAATCTTGATTGCCTTTTCTCTGGATCCGGCCGTCGTAGTGATTCCAAACGCTGTAATTGTAAAATGTTGGAGGTTCTTTTGGGCAGAGTGACAGCAGGTTGTATCCAGTGAATGGACAGCAGGGCGGAGGAAAGGTAAACACTGTATTTCAGATGAGGACAGAGTGATGAAAGCATGCTGGTGCAAACTGTTTTGCCTACCTTCAAAATCTCACCACGAACAAAAAGAGCTGCACTGTCAGGACGTCTAACCTTCTTGAATATTTGAAGATGAGGAATCGAAGCTGCTGCTGATGAGATTGAGCTCAGTGGTCAAACCTCAAGGTCTCCAAGGATCCGGAGAGTCCGACCGGCAGCCGCTGTGACCAATCCGTCTTTATCAGCCAGACTGAGGGCAGGAATTAGGCTGGCTGTGTTTCTCAGTGGGTCACTGTTGTTGCTGCTCAGCAGGTTTCTAACGTCCTTCCTTTAAATCGTTCAGCTAAAGGTGTTTAAAAGACTCCACGTTTTCTAAGAGTCTCAATGTCCGTCTAATGTTTAAACTGAATAAAAATGAATGCTTGGTCAGCCAATAGATGTTTTGTCAGTGTGACATACATTAAAACTAGATTCAGAAAAGTAGACTCTTATTGAGAAGTTTGTGTATATCAGGAACTACAACTTTTGCACACAGACTGATGTTTTTTAAACCTTTATTTTGATTAATTATGTTGATTTTTCTGCTTAAAGCTAATAAAAACACAATATTTAGAAACGTTTGCCCCAAATTATGTTGAATGCTTAAAGATTGTCTTGAAAAGGTACTTTTATTTTAATTTAAAAAGAAAAAACAATCCTCATGTGACTTTAAATGCCTAGTCACTAAAGACCAGTCACCAGTCAAAGGCTGGCCATAAAGAAAAAACTTTTATGAGCAATTCCAAAAGGAATTGTGCTGAGGAGTAATTTTGCCTTGTTCCTGAAATGCTCTATACAAATGAAACTGTAGTAAGATGCATTGAAGTTGCTTGTTGAGAGACAAAATGTGAAGCAGTGCAAAGGATATTCTAGTAATTCTAATAAAATCAGAGTAGAAATAGTTTTGCCCTCCTCTATCAGCAGCCTGAGGGCTGATTACACATCTCCAAGTTTCATTTGCAGCATGTGAATATTTATGTAACATGATCTTATTGATATTTTGTCTACTGTAGCTCAGCATCTCCCCAGCATGTGTACACATTTGTTTACTGGGGGAGGTGGTATTGATAGCAGCATGCTCTTCTCATTGTTTATTTATAACCAGCCATGTTTCCTCTCCTCCTTTTAGTCTCAGACTGTAAATATCCCGCTTGATTAAAAATTGAAGACGTGTTGTGAACCCTTCTGCAGCCCATGCTATGTCTGGAAAGCTCAAATATCATCTGTTGGTTCACTTTCTGAGACTTTAGTTCCTCAAATCATAATTATTTTTAGCTGCTTGCAAGGAGTTCCTTGGTGTGAATTGTGCTTTTTGTAAATCATCTGTATTTGCCTCATTCTAGGCTGACTTATCAGCTTTGCTAATGTAAATTTCTGTCCAAACACTTGAGGATTGACTGCTAAAAAATGGCAGGCTCATCATTGCATGGATGACATGCTCTCTGAGACTCACCCAGTGAATCAGCATGCTGTCAGTCACAGCCGCCACCTCTGCAGTCCTGAGAAAGATGCACGGTTGGCAGGATATGTTTTTAGCTCGGAAGCATGACTTTTCTGCAGAGGCACAACTACACTTAAAATAGGAGAGAAAAAAAAACAACCCACAACTATCTGATGCTGTAATTTAGGCCAAAAGTCGCCCACTCAGAGAGGAAGCCTTGGCCACCAATTCATTTAGAGTTCAGCTGTCAGACACTATATTCACACACTTTCATGCACGCACATTGCCTGATATATTGCAGCGCTGTGCACTCTGCACAGGTAATGAGAAGTGGTGAAAAGAGTCAGGGGGCTTTATTGGTCTGGTGTGTCTTGGATAAAATAGTGAACATGAGGCCTAAAGGAAGGTAAGATTTCTGGATAAAAATGTTGGGGGAAATAAGCAAGACTCAATCATTAAACTAAAATACATCGTAATTATTGTTTAATTTTTAAATTTATTAAAAATCAGAATGACTTTTGTTGAAAACCACATTGAGGTTTTCTACTTTTCTCCTGCCTCAAAATCATAGATGCTCTAATAATGCTGTGCATGTGCATCTTCACTTTTGCTCTTTTTCTCCTTCAATCTTCCTGCTCTCAAAATGTAGAAAATGCTCCAGTCATTTTGCAGTTTTTTTTTTCTACATCAATATGCTTTCATGTTGTTTACCAAAGATGTGCCTGTGGGCTGCTGGGTGGGTTGTCTGCAAATAAAACCTCCAGATCTTATTTTTTCTTTCTCTCCTTTAGGAAGAATTAGGCAAAAAATAAATATGGAAAAAAGCCACAACCATTTCAAAATAGTTCAACCTTTTCCACAAATTATATTTTTTATATTCAAACTTCTTTGAAAAATAGTAACATTTTTTTTATTTACCACAGTTTCATGAAAGCAAAGCCTGGCTGTCTGTCACAACATACAGATGCTGCTATTTTAAAGCATTTATTTCTAAATAACTATTATTAATAGATGATGTTGTGTTGCATCGTTGATGAAATTCTGTTGTTATTCCAAACATATACGTGTTTATAACCTAAATATCTCTGTCAAATGATGTTTCAGCAGAGTCTATAATCTGTCAAGCATCCTGACAGAGTGGCCTTTGGGGGGATAACAGTCTTCAAAACATTTCCTTCCCCCTGAGGTCACAGCCTTTTATTTAACTTGGCTCTGAGAGGAGAGACCGTTCGGAGACAACAGTTTTAATGGCGTGCTGCACCGAGAGTTCACGGCTGTCTGATGCTGAGGAAGGCGATGTTATTGGAGCAGCAGCGAGGGGATATTCTGATCCGACGAGCGCTAAAGCAAACTGTGCAATTTGCAGAGGGGCTTTTTCTTAAGAGGAGGTGACTGTGATTAGCTGTGAGAGGGAGATTTATGAGCTGACCTGCTGCACACATTTACAAGTCTGAAAAATGCAGAGGCTAAAAAAAAAAAAAAAAAAAAAAAAAAAAAAAGTGCTGCGTAACTCCCAGGATTTATTAGAAGGTATTTCTCAAGATGGTTTAGAGAAGCGTGAAATTATGATAATCAGCTCTGGGACGTGAATTTTTTTTTCTTTTTCAGACGCCAAATCTGATTTCATGGAATATGTAAAACAGGAAGTTGTATGTCGGGCCAAAACTAAAATAACACAAATTCTCCGTCTTCAAACTCCTCATTGTTTTCTGTGCGTGAATTTTAGGTCAGCTCCCTGCAGAGATGACTTGGTTACCACGCCAACACGTTTTTGCCCCTGTCTCCTGTTGCTATGGTAACAGCTCAGATCCTGGTTGACCTTAGCTTTCTCCACAGATACACTCAGTCATTAGCTGTGCAGGCATTTATTGTACCAATAATGAGCTTCTTTGTCCCCACAGTTTGACCCCGAACTTCAGTGGGCTGAGTTGAATGAACTTTTCATTGGCCCTGATCATCTGAGCAGGATGCACTGTGGCCTGGTTTTGTTTCTGTTGCTTTGGGAGCAGTAGCACTGTACAGCTTCTGTAGCTAAGTTCACAGTTTTTTAGTATATTCAGCAAAAACCGTGGCTGCAAAGTGGGCACAAATGATGAGGCCTCTGCCTCTCTGCTTGGTTTTTGTTATGAGGTGTTTGTGCTGATGCAATGCTTCTGTTGTACTTGGTTTTCTCTAAATGTAACTGTGTGCAGAAGAGGCTAACATCTGCACTTTTTCCCCTTATACAAAGCAAGCTTTTGGTTAACCGTCCAGTTGGTCAGAATAAACTTTGCAAACCAAAGTAACTTTGTTCAACTGTTCAAACAATCTGCACTTGTTTCATGTGCCTCTGTGCTTTAATTAACTGGTAATTTCAGTCTGTGGACTCTGAATGTAGGTCATGTCCAGCCTGACCTGATGATGGATTTTCTAGCATGCCTTCTAACAAAAAAATAAACTGAGAACTATACTGAATGGCTATTTGTGCAAAGGAGTAATTACTTGGAAAGAAGAGTCAATTTTCTTTTCTCTCCAGCATTTTGATTTTACACATTTGAATCCTCCAGATTTTTATTCTGCTAAAATTTACTTTTAGTCAATAGCTGTGATAAGCAAGCTGTGCTCAGAATTCTTGAAGAATTGATTTCTGTTCCAGTTTCTAAATTGGGATTGCTGCCATTTTAGAAACGAGCAGAATACGTTTAAAACATAAGAAATATTTTATTTCTTATAGGAGTGAATGGAAGCAGCTGGAAGTCACTTGTTATACAGAACAGTCTGCATTTACTTCTGAAGTTTTAACTGAACTTCAAAAATGTAGCTTAAAATTTTGCTCTGACATCATTCCTAATGGACGTGGTACATGGCAGAAATGTAAAATACTGACATTCAGTCAAGCTGCAGTCGTTTATTTGGCTCAGACACTGGGTAAAGGGGGAAAGAAGGCTTCCAGCCGCACCCATTTGTTGTGGGTAAAACCACACATGTGAGAAGTTGGTGAGAGTGCAATAAAATTTGTCTCGATAGCTTTGGGGCTGAAATCAAAATCATCTTGAAAACATGTGTCGCTTCATATCCTCCAAGCCGTTAGTCACATTCACGTGGAATAATATTTAAAGTTGTAGGAGAGATTTGCCCTCTTCAGTTTCTCATTACTGACCTGTTCGTTTGTTGGATCCTTGTGAAAAGCATGTGTTTAGTCCAGCGTGCCATCAAATGACAGCTCATTCATTTGTCGTGTTCTATTTGGAAGTTGCAAAAGAGTTTCAGTAATTATGTACAAAAACAGCAAAACTCTAGATATAGGAAGCCAAATTGCCACTGCAGAAATTACTTGACTGCTTTGAAAGAAAAGGAAAATATTTCAGTGGGTGTCCTTCATGTCATTGCTTTCAAGATTTGTAGGTTTTCTGGCACCAAAAATACTTTTACTATAAACGCTTTCTGACGAAATAATATAAAAATTCCCACATAATTCTTGATCTGTTATGTAAACCTATTTTCTTGAGCTGTTTTCTTTTGAAACAAACATTTTTTAGTATCTTAAGCACAAAAACAAAGTCATGTAAACATGCAAGCTTTTCTTTCTTCTGTGGGTTCCACAACATTTAATCATTTTATGGTGCAGAGAATCGTCCTGCTTGTTCCTGTCATGTCAGGTTACTCATTGACCTAGAAGCCTTACTTCAGGTCAGATCTACTTGACTTAAAACAGTTTAAAAGAAACTTTCATGTCATTTTATAGAGAATTTGTGACTGTCTGATCTCTAAGGATTTGTAGCACAGAGACATAATATGAATGCACTCCCTGGAGTCTGAGCAGCACTGACTTATTGTCCTTGACTCCTGAAGGACAGATTAGAAACAGATTCATAACATGCAAGATTCATAAAGCCAAACATGGGTTTACTTTTTATGGTGCAAAGTAATTGCATTTCTCCACGCTGAAACAAAATATTTTCAATTATTTATGTTGCTGATCATCTTATTTCTTTTGGAGCTTGAGATTAATTTGAAATGTCAAATAAAGCTAAAAACAAAGTTCATAAAACTGACAATCTTGTTATTTATCTTTTCTTTAGAAAAAGAATATTCGTTTTGGGTTATGAATTAATGCCTAATATGTAGAAGTTTGTTCGTTTGATCTCACGACTAGCACACCAATGAGATTAACCAAGATACTACAAAATACCACAAAAATGTTTCTCACAAAAGACTCAAAACACATTTGCAGGATTTTCAAGCACTAAATTACAGAGTTTTTATGTTTTCCTTTTAAGGAATCCCCAGCTAAAGTATGCATCTAAATCTTTAATGATTAACTTTCTGTGAACCAGCAGGAAACCAAAAGTACACTCAGGAGAAAATATGCCTTCTAGCGTTCAAATGAAAAGCACAGAGCCTCTGCGGAGGAGCTGGAGGACGTCGTTAGTAAAAGCGTCTCTCACTAAACTGCTGCCTCCTCAACTCTGACAGAGTTTAGCAGCAGGAAGAGAGACGAGGTTTCCTCCGCAAACATGATCAGCGGAGTTTCTTTTTGTTTGGGTTTTTCTGAGTCAGCTCGGTCACTGCTTATGTTGTAGTGCAGAATTTTCTGCTGCATTTTTCTGTTGGCTCGCAATGTGTGTGCATCTAATAGTGTTAAGTAGGCAGGAAGTTTTGCTCTCATTGTCTTGGAGATTGACTCATTAAAGTAGGACTGTGACAAGTCCTTCATCCGTTATACCTGGACACTGTGATTGACTGCAAAACTTCCCTTCTTTCAAAGTCAAATTATTTCTTCATCTTTTAATCATCACGTAAAAAAAGCTGCTTTATAACTGATTCGATTATTTCCAGCTCACTCATGGATTTCCTCTTATCCTGACCCGTCTCGTCCTTTTCTCTGTGGTTCTGCAGGAGTTTGCTGCGCTGACCAAGGAGCTGAATGCCTGCAGGGAGCAGCTGCTGGAGAAGGAGGAGGAGATCTCTGAACTCAAAGCTGAGAGGAACAACACCAGGGTATCTAAAGCTTGAATCTTACATCAAACTCACATTGTGCTGGATCGGTCAGTTCCTCTCCAGCTGCTTGTACTATGAAGCTTCTTGTGAGGAAACAAATGAATGTCTTCTTACTCCCAGTATTTTTGTATTTGCAAAAGATGCAAATGAAGTTGGGATCCTTCCATGTGGACAAAATAAAACAATATAGACTAATTTTATTTATAATAGTTAGTAATGTTAAAAATGTGGATGAACCAACAGAAATGATTTTCCGTTTCACTTCCTGCTTCACAACCCTGGAAGCTGAATGTATATTTTGAGGAACAGAAATGGAAGTAAGTCTGCAAAAGTACTGAACCAAGCATCTGTACTGTCAGTAGTTCTTGACATTCTGCCTGGGAATTTTCCGCTTCCTCCACATATGAGAGCTGAGCAGCAGAATTAAGTGGTGATAATATGCAGACTTCTCCAGCTCAAATACTCTCATGGGAAATTGAACCAACTTGTAAATGTTTGGGGAGGCAAAGTTGTGCATGTTCACTTTTAAAAACCATTCTCCTCTTAAAAGCTGTAAGCACACTCTGCTGTTACCAGACAAGATTGGTTTACTTTTCTGCACTGATTTAGTTTTCACTTTTTTTTTTTTTTTGTTCTGCTAAAGGACTATTTTAGCACAGCTCACTGAGAAATTATGAAAAGAGGTGCAAAGAAACAGAAAACGTCATTTTCACACTCGCTTAATTATCGCCTCGAACTCTCTAAAGAGCAATTTTCTAAGCAAGCTTTAATTAAACTTGGTTTTGTCACTGAAGGTGTTTTACATTTTGTAATTAAGTTTTGTAAACCATGTGCAGACAGGCAGTGGACTGAGAGGCCGCAGCGTTGTCTGTGGAGACATGTAAACTTTATTGACTGTTAGGATAAGTGTCCCAATCGAATGAGACGCACGTACAGTTCGACTCAAGAGGGTCTGGAGACATGAAGCATGTCCAATAAATAATAAAGCAATGTTTTGGAAAAACCCACCGAACAGGATTAGAGTGTGTTCTAATTCTGGAAGAAGCTCAGAGTAAACACTTCATGACTGATTCAGCTGTGTTTGTTCTGTTGACGTTGCAGGAATACAGAGTACATGATGACTGCTGCTCCAGCTCTAAGAGATAATTCAGATAGAGAATTACCACTTCAATTTTTTCTAATGGTAAAATATAATTGGTTGCATTTTTAAAACTAATCGAATGTATACTACTTCTAGAGCATTTATTTAAATAATTTAGTAGAAAACCAGGTTAGTTTCTGCAGCATATGGTGCTGCAGACAGTTCATCCTCATGTGAATTCAAAACTGCTTTCCTTTGCAATAAAAGTTTCCTCTCTTAGCCACAATAGAAACTGATGTCAAATTAGAAATATTTGAAATATTCTTGATGTACTAATTATGAAGAGTTCACCACTGAGACGTCTGGGTTTTTCTGATGATGGAATCAGAAACTCTCCTTCACCTTCTACACTTTCTGCTTCCTTTTGCTTTTCACCAGAAAAGGAAAAAAAAAAAAAAAACATTCCTGACCTTTGCATAAATATTCCTGTTTTTGCAGGTGACAAATCTTGAATCCGTCATTTTGTATCGTTTGCCCTATTGAAGCTGTTAACAGGGTGACGGACATAGATGTTTGGGTTTGACCCAGTTGATTTAATTTCTGACTAATTCTGCTTTCTAAGCCTAAATACTATAAAGAATAAAATGCTTCCTAACCCTTATTTGACTTTCACAACGAGAAATATTTTTGTTTTCATTCTATATTCACTACATGCAAATACAACAAAGAGCAGTTTTAAAGAAACTGGTGAAGGTTTATGTTTTAATATATATATATTGGTCTGTATGTGTGAGTCAAAGACTGGTAAGATTTTGTTGGCCGTCTGTTCAGCCAGCTGTAATCTGTGCATGTGATTCTCCCAGTTACTCCTGGAACATCTGGAATGCCTGGTGTCCAGACACGAGCGGTCACTTCGAATGACGGTGGTCAAACGTCAAGCTCAGTCCCCCTCAGGGGTCTCCAGTGAGGTTGAAGTCCTCAAAGCACTTAAGTCCCTGTTTGAACACCATAAAGCACTCGATGAGAAGGTACGTCTGTCACCAGCCGTGCATTATTTCACTTCTGTTGGAGGGAAAAAAAACTATGTTTTTGTATATTTGTAAATGAATGCAGAATACTGTGAAACAATATGGGTTCCTGCACACTCATTAGCAGAATTAATACATTGATTTCAGATTTCAGAGTTTTTAATTCAGGGTTGAAAAGACCAGAACAAGAAGAAATTACTTTTACAGTCAATCAAGCTTCCTTTTGTGACTTCAAAACCACATTTATTTCCTGCCGTGTTAATCAAAGCTTACCTCGATTAAAATTTAAATAATCGATTTAAATGAACATCGACGTAAATAATGTTTTCTATTTTAATACTTCAGGTCAGAGAGAGACTACGAGTGTCACTGGAGAGAGTCTCTGCCTTGGAGGAGGAGCTAACAGCAGCCAATCAGGAGGTAACTGTGAGCCTATATGAAATACCAGCTGTGCTAATATTTAAAGAAACTTACTTAAATACACTTTCATTGATTTGCTGAATGTTTGAATGGGTAATGAGCTGCAGGCCAGTGTATTCACTTCAGTTAAGACTTTCTGCTGGTTCATCTTTAGTACAAGAAATGCTAGAAATAGAAATGAGAAATGATGAGAACAAAATATGTATTTTCTCATATTGCAAGTCAATGCATCACTGGGATTTCAGGGTGAAGACAAATGCAAGTATCTGTGAAGTGGATAGTAAGTTTGAATATGTTTTTACTTCAATCAGATGCCACTAAAATAAAATCTGGTGCAGCCAGAAAGCATTTAATTTCACTACTAAGGCCTGAGAAGTTTGTTTGAGCAAAACGCCAAAATATTTTTACACCAATTTATATCCTTTTTGTGGCCAGAGATTTGATTGGAAGGCACAAAAAGGAGAATATAAATATAAAAAATGCAATGAATGCCGATGCCAACTGTGGTCAAATGTGTGCTAATGAGTGTGCAGGTGTCTTTAGTGAAAGCTGAAAAAGTATGGAGACCACAATCATAGTTGGAATAAAAAGTGTTGTAGAGGAGATAGTTTGAGCTCAAGTGTGTGTGAAATCAAAGATGCTTTTCTGAAGAAGTGAAAGTAATTTGACAAGCCTGTAGTTTTAAAGTTTTTTTTTTTCTTTTATTCCTAGAAGAAACTTGATTTTAACGGTGCATTTGAGGCCCTGACAGACACAGCGGTAGGAAATGTAGCACCATTAGAAATTCTCACACCACTGAGCCAAGGTTAGAAAGCCTCAGCAGTACATCCTCGAGCTTTCCCCTTATATTCGGGTAGCAGCGCGCGCCAGCTGTGGGCAGATGAGTGATTGGGCCTACAGGCGGCAGACAGACGCTTAAACCGGCGTTGCTGAATAGAAATGTCTCACTTCAGGGACTCCAGGGAAGCGTGAGCAAGCAAACTGGTAATTGATTTTGGATGGAGGTCTTGTATGAGTCCCATTTCCCTGCGGGCATTTTCACAACACTGCCGTGCCTGATGAAATCAGCACCTTTGACCTTGTGCAGTCACAGGTGCTTAAGTGGCCAAACACTGATTACTGCAAGGGATTCTAATTTGCTGCTATCAAATCAAATGTTATACTGGATTTGTTGGTATCTATTGGAAGATACAATTACAGGAATGAGTTTAACGCTAAAGTTTAGAATTGTTTGGTTTGTTAAAGTGAAACTTTATGTCATACACAAAGGACGCTAGGATTCTTTCTAGGATTCTGATTGTTTAGTTGATAAAATTAAGGCGGACATTGTCTTCTGCTCACAGACAGAGAGCTGAAACTTTATTTATTTAAAATTTTCTTTATTTTCTTTAATGCTGTACACAGACAAACCTTGCAGGTCTGACTCCTGCGAAGCATATTTTTGTATTTTTAAGGAAAAAAATATTGTGCAATACTTTCCCTATTTGTTTATTTTTTAGGATCTTTCTGATCCTAAAGCAGAGACCCTCAAATTTTGTTGATATCAAGATTTTATTTTGGACTTTTATTGACTTTTACTTTTAAAAATTTGCAAAAACTTTCAATTTTATCTTTAAAGTTTCTTACGGATAAAGTGCACTGAATAGTTGGTTACAAATACCCTCAAAAACCTGGCATTTTAGGAGAAATTAATGCATTATTTTTGGCATTTCTAGTAACAAGTTTATTTGTTCGGGTCATCTGCATCAGACCTGAACATTTTGTGGTCTCCGTTTTAATTCGAGGAAGCATTGAAAAGCCATTGATCAATAATAAATCTAAGCAGAAGATAACACTGCTTGGGAAAAAAAAAAATCAGTATTTTAACCTCAACATGAAACCAGATCCTGCAGAGGATTCAACACGTCAGAAGTCATATAATCTGGTTAGTCCCACTTACATGGGGAGATCTGATTAGAGATGAGCAAATACCATCTGAATATGGAAATTGCTGAATATCTGAATATTTAGCCTTCATTTTCACAAGGTGTTGTTGAAAACAAGACGGCCATTTATCAAAACAGTCATATCGCATGTGACATCCAAGTTTGATATTGGAATATTTAAACATGAGTTCCCATCCATAGATGTAATCAGATTTATTTCCACTGTGCTACCTTTAAAATAACCCAAATGTAGCACAGGAAATCAGAAGTAGCTTTATTTTGACTTCAAGGAAAATGTTTTTGTATAAGGAAAGAAACTGGGGTTATTTTTTTCCCATTTGTGACCGATTGTAATTTAAGTAGACTGCACCAGATTCCATGCTACTAGATGGATTCAATCTTCTTCAATTCAGCAAATTGCTTTGCAGAAAATCAAACTCACCCTTCACTTCTTCTAATAATTCAGTTTCTCCTTCATCGCGCTGCTTCGGACATTTCTCTGTTGTGAAAACAGACAATAACGTCAAATTGTCGCTTTCTTTTGTCCTTACTGTTTTCTCCCTTTCCTCTTAATGGAGATGGATCAACAACATCAAAAGGAACTAAAAGGCAGCCTGTTCATTTTAACTTGTCGTTTCTGCTATTTTTGAGCTGGAGATGTATGTGCGGTACTCCATTCATTATTTGTTGGGCTTTCATGTCAGGGGTGGTGTTGGTGTTTGATCTCTGAGGTGGAGAAATTGCAGACGATCTCGGGATAGTCTGACCTCATTAAAATTAATGAACACAAATGCTCTGTAGTGTTTTAACCCTCATTGTATGAAAGCAAAGAGGTCGTTCCACAGACTTATTTACGCTCCTGAGTCAGTGGCAGAAGTCAATGTCTTTCAGCTGGATCACGTAAACAATTGTGTTGTTTATACCCTTGATTATCCTCTAAAGGAAAACTGTATAACGCCAAACATGACCTTGTTTCTCTAATATTACACTGTAACGATCATTGTGCTTTTGTGCAGGATGACGTGTTGGAAACAAAACATTAGTGATGCTGGGAAATCCTCAAAGAAAAGCCAGAGAAAACAGAGTTCAGGTTAAAGCCCGCTGAAAGCTTCTGAGAACTGAAGCCTGGTGGAGCATTAACGTTCTCCCAGCACATCTCATGGATTGTTGTTGGAGCTGCTTCTCTGCTTGCAGAGGGATTATAGTTAAATAATGTGAGCCTTTTGTAGCTGAAGTGCTTTTGTGACCTTTACTGTGAGGAGGATGCTGGGGGTTAAAGAAAAGCAAGAAGCACAAGCAGGAAATGATCAGAGAAACGGACGACTTATGCAACAGGCAAATTACTTTGATCCTTGCATCATTTCTTCCCTTCGCTAAGAATCTTCCTTTCTTTTATTCCTTCAGATATTTCCTTCAATATTCTGTCCTTCCGTTCTTTCACCCATTTTTTGTTTCTCCCATCTTTTTCACTATTTTTTCGTACTTTCTTCAAGTCTTCCTACCATCAGTCTCTGCCTTCTCACTGTTGAAGTTTTCCTCCTCATTTACAAAATTCAAGTAAAGAAATTGAAGAAATTCCTCTTCTGTTTAACCACAGAAAGATTTCTTGCTGTTTAATGATAGGATATTAAAAGATAAAATGCAGTAGAAGCTGCTCAGACTTTTAGACTTTAGCACAGACACGGGTAGTAATGAGCCAGGAAATCCAGCTGTGTTCAATTTCAGCACTAACTCAACTCCTCCTCCCTGAAAGGAGGTTTTTCTGTTTACCTTGAGAAAACTGTTCTCCAATCTATAGCCTTACATTGCTGTTATTAGGAGAATTATGCTTGGGCTCGGGTTTTTACTTCAGCTCTGCTTTTAGAGGTGCAAAGAGATGCATTCAGTTTGAATCTGGAGGTAAATTTAAAGGATTTTGTTTGAAATATAAAGAAGCACTTTGTAGATACAGAAGATATGTGCAAGAGTCGCTTAAGAGATAAACATTGTGTCACTATAGAACTGAAATTACTGTGATTTAATGAGACTTCCAGCTTTATTGTCGTGTGAATTCCTCTGCAGCGACCTGCTATAATGTAGATGTTCTACTAGCTGATTGTGTAAAGTCACGTAATGAACAGTTTTAATTCACCTGTGTTTATGATGGTACAGATTGTGGCCTTACGAGAGCAAAATGCTCACCTTCAGAGGAAAGTTGCGTCCGGTGAAGGAGGCGATGACCTACTGGAGGGCAGCGAAACGCAACAAAAGCTCCACGGCAAGGTGAGTCAGGTTTCTGACTCTAAATAAAATAAACCATACTGTCAGACATTTATTTAAAGGGAATAAAGAAGATTTCAAAATCCAAATATATTTCCTTAAGAGGCGAATTTGTCTGTCTTTTAAGAAGGGCTGGTAATCTTCTTTTAGGGAGCTGACAGGAACGTCTTT
Source organism: Poeciliopsis turrubarensis (assembly GCA_010277015.1). Taxonomy (NCBI): domain Eukaryota; kingdom Metazoa; phylum Chordata; class Actinopteri; order Cyprinodontiformes; family Poeciliidae; genus Poeciliopsis; species Poeciliopsis turrubarensis. Next base: position 1,280,336 of record VMRN01000066.1, read on the forward strand.
GTGCACCAAGCAGTCGATGAAAACTATTGACACTCGTCCAAATTCTGCTGCATTCATTAAGAGGACTACGAACTAAATTTAGGCAGTTTTCGAGCCCTAACTTGACTTTGGCATAATTTATTTGACATCTTGGTCAATGAAATCCACTTGGAAGTCATGATCATTCGATTACTGAATGTAAAGGAGCGTTTATTAGTAATAATAACTTCAAAACTCGTGGAACTGCATCTTGTTTCACTATATACTTTATATCAGCATTATCAGAACTTCAAACCTCATATCTGATGTTAAAAAATATTTACATGCACACAGGCAGCTGGATAACTATAACGATAGGAAGGCTGTTACTTGGCTGGTCCTCTGCAGGCTGCAGCTTGGGGGAGGAGGATAGGCGGGTGTGGAGAGTAGAGAGATGAAGAGTGCGTATGCTGAGGCGGGAGGTAATGAGAAGACGGTTATCATCTGCTCTGTTCTGTGGAGATAAAATAAAGGAATATAAACACAGGCTGTTTTCTGCATGTTAATGTTCAGCTGCGTGTTTCTCAAATGATACGACGAAGGCAAAGTTTTAACCTTGCGATGATGGAGAGGTTTAGTCATTCAGCGTCACTGCAGTCACAAGGACTTGACTGAGACGCTGCTGCAAACACCATTAGCTGAGAGTGACAGCCTGTCCTGTGGTGTAAAATATACATGGCTGTGGCCTTAATGTGGCAGGTAGGAAAAGGTCAAGGGCAGGAAAGGTCATGCTTTCTTTCAGTTTCAGAAATCATTAATACTTTTGTTTTCTGTTCTCACTCCTAATTCGTTCAGTGTTTATCTTATTTTGTCTAACAAACCTTTATTGTTGTGAGGTAAAAATAAACTTTTATGAGACATAGACGCATATAGAAATTATACACATTCTGCTAATTTTGAACCAGAATCACCTTCTAAAATGTGACTTTACTTTGTGAACTAACTAAACTCCGTAAATCTAAAAATGTGCTAAATAAAAAAGAGACAATGGTTCAGTTTGGAGATGATTCAGTCATCTTCCATTTGTTTCTGGTGCTATGCTAATGAGTCAACTTTTAAACAGCTTTCAATTGAAATAAATCAGAAATTCTCCAAAAGTTCATGGTTCGGTTAAAGCATAATAATGTGAAGCTTTTCTTATTTGTCCTCAAGATGCTTAATGATCTCTACTGATTCGTAAAGAAAAACTGCTCAACATAGGTTGAAAAATGACAGTTTTATTTTATGGGAGGTGTTTCCTTCCTATGTTGACCTTATACTTGTTGTGTCTCCCTCTAGCGTCTGTCGAACGGCTCTCTGGAGTCGGCCCGCGAGGCGAGCCAGGTGGTGGAGCTGCAGGATCTGCTGGAGAAGCAGAATTACGAGCTGGCCCAGATGAAGGAGCGCATGTCCTCTCTGTCCTCCAGGGTGTCCGAGGTGGAGCAGGAACTGGAGACTGCCCGCAAAGACCTCATCAAGTCAGAGGAGATGAACAACAAGTACCAGAGAGACATCAAAGAAGTAAAAGCACATACACATTCATACGCAAGTGCACACATTGAAAAGAGGGAAACATGCATATTTCTAAGTTGGGGAGGAAAAAGACATGAAAGAATCCTTGCAGTGGTGTGAAAAAGCTGACATGTCAAATCAAATGTGTCCATGCCCTGAATAAATGGACATTTTTTTCACTATTTGAAATTAATCAAACTAAACTTTCTCTCTGTTAGCATAGTTATAAAATATATTTTTCTAAACGTGAGTATACATAGTTTGCTGAAAATTTGGCGTGTTCCTCATGGACTGATCTGATGTAACATTTTAAGGTGCTTAAATGTTGCTTTATAAGCCATAAGTCCTTCATTAAATCTTCCCCAAATGGTTTAAAGCCACTTTGAATGTCCACATCTATGCTAAAATGCTTCACAATTATTTTCTCTTCTGGTTTTTAGCAAATATAAGTAAGTTTGGCCATTTTTACGGATGTTTGACAACGAGAAAGTTTATTTATTCATCTGGTTTTAATTTCAATCTCTAAATATCTGCATACCTTCTTAGAAATGCTGTAAAAATGTCTGCATTTCTAACATGTTAAATCCTGGCTCGTAAATATTTAACCCACTGCAACATACAGCAGAGAATATGAAGAAAATAATTCTCCAATAGCTGACAGCGCAATAACACAGCCGTGTACTTGTTCACTGTGCCTATGTATATAGGCTGATCCCTCTTTGAACCATGACTGAAATTACTATTGATTACTAACAATGCAGGCTGAGGCATTTATTGCTGCCTTTTTGGAAAGACGGCTTGTTATCACCGTTATCTGTCGTCTCTGAGAGCTGAAGCATCTGTCCACCCTTGCAGGATGACTATTTCCTGTTCCTAAGTTGGGAAAACAATGAAAGCTTTTTTGTCTCCTGCAGTTCTTTGTGCAGAAAATGAACTCTCATAGTCTTTGGTTACGTTCACGTCTGTGTCTCTGTCTTTTAAAATATTCTCAAGAACAACTAAAGGTCTGATCTAACACAGAAGTAAAAAATAAACACCAGGATCTTGTTCTAACTGATAACTGTGTGCAGGTCATGTGCCAGAAGGAGGACATGGAGGAACGCATCGTCACGCTGGAGAAGCGCTATCTGAGCGCGCAGCGAGAAGCCACGTCTGTGCACGACATCAACGACAAGCTGGAGAATGAGTTGGCCAATAAAGAAGCATTCCTTAGACAGGTAGGAAAAAACTGCTGAGGATCTAAAAAGGCTCAGAGATCTGAGGGCAGTTTACTATGAGGTACTACTGGCTTTGTTTTTCCCTGAGGTTGAACCGTTAAAGGGTTTCTTGACATTGTGTCAGATCATTACAGAGTAATGTCTTCTAACAGTCTGATCACTACAGAATGAGATGCGTTATAAAAGTAATCCAAAGTTTTCAAAGTCACAATTCATCTAAGTGTCGAAGTACTTCAAGTCTAAGTGGAGGTTTGGATTCCTTTTTGTTTTTCTTCCTCCTAATGAAACATAGATTTGAAAGAACATTTTTTTTTTTTTTTTTGCTGGGAATGCTGGTTTGCAATAGTCTCATCAAAATGCACAGTCCTGGATCAGCTGACTCTCACTTTTCCCAGTGTTTCCTGCATGCTTGACTGCTCATTATTCTGCCTTTGGGTGTTAATGTGCAACCTCTATGCAGAAGCTCAAATTAGTTTTACCTCACACCATTTTAATCACATTTAGTTATACAATTATTGAGAATACCTATATCAAATTAAATCATGACAAAGCATCTGAAAACTTTAATGTTTTTGGAATTTAACAGCGTTTTAGACATCAGAACTTAGATGTCTGTATTTTGAGCTCCAACACTCCATGACAGTCTGTGCAGTGAGTCCATTTGTCCTGTTGGCAGCAGATGAAGCCCAGGATACCCACTTATGTTTGAAGATAAGGTGTTGAGGGAACGCAGACTTGGCTCTGGGTCCAGAAACGTGAAGCCATGAGAGGATATGGGAAGCAAAACGGCCAAAAATACGCGCAGAAGCTCATCTGCGGGGCAAGTTACAAACCAAAAGCAGACTGCCATGATTCCCCAGTGTGACCTCAAAACTGATGGGACTCCAAACTGAAAATATCACTGACACAGAAAACAACACATTCTTGGCCCACTCCAGTCAAATGATTGCATATTGAGCTGCCAGGCTTGATGCTTATAGGATCAAAGCATCTGTCACTGAAAGCAAAGGCTGCCATCCGAGTCACAGTCATGCTGCTCAGCGCTCCATAAAGAGCAAGGACAAAAGTCTTGACACACATCGGGGAGATATGTCACTCAGCAACACTGAGCTTCATTTGTGTATTTATGAGAAACACCTTATAAAAATGCTTAGTCATGCAAAGTATCTGCTAGTTATAAACTGCAATTGGCACATGCAGAGCTGCTGCGCTTCAGTAGCTGTTAAGTGAAAGAAGACAGATAAATGTTTGTTTATTTATTGTTTACAAAGTATCATATCAAAAAAGTGAAAATTCTTACAATAGATCAAACCCTACTCATGTGTTAGAATGGTCTAGTCAAAGTCCTGACCTACAGAAACTTGAAAATGAGTGGCAAACCTTGGAGACTCTTCTATATGGCCGAAAGCCTTGGAGCTGTAATTGTAATTTTTAAAACCTGTTAAAGGACGTTAATCATTTGTGGTTGTGATGTGACAAAATGTGAACGTTTTCAAAGGACAATAAATTCCTCGTCAAGGCTGCGCAGACCCGACGGATCAACCAGGACTCAGCGTGTGCTGCTAATAAACATCGACTGAAACAAACAGCGGCGCTTATGTGAATCCTGCTGTTGCTGTTTGCGTCCAGATGGAGGAGAAGAACCGGCAGCTGCAGGAGAGGCTGGAGCTCGCAGAGCAGAAGCTGCAGCAGACCATGAGGAAGGCGGAGACGCTGCCAGAGGTGGAGGCAGAACTGGCCCAGAGGATAGCCGCCCTCACCAAGGTAGGAATGCAAACTCGAACGCACATTCCCACAGACACCCTGACCTCCAGATGCTCCTGTGCTGCCGTGTGTCACGCCACGACATTTCAACGTGTTCCTTCTCCTCTTCCTCGGCCGCATAGTCTGACTCCAGCTCCTCCTCCTCCCCTGATGATTATCACTTTATTATGGAAGCTAAGCTTGAAGACATGAACTCCATTCTTAGGAAGGTAGACCCCTGGGGAATTCCAGCTCCTGTAGTGTTTAGTAGCAGTCGGTTACTGGGATTCTCCTCTGGCTGTTGGGCCACCAGTGGGACAGCTGCATGGCTCGCCTCGCTGGAGCTCTTACTTTGCTGTGCTGGAGAGGCTCTCTTCCTCTTTCATGCAGTCCTTTTCATTGTGGTTGTGATCTTGTCCCCTTTCACTCTTCCTTTCAGATCGCTCTCCATAGTTATGCTTTTTAAACTGTATCTGATTCTCACTTTCTGGTTCAGGGCTTTGCTTTTGTAGTCGTCTCTGCTTTTTTTTTTTTTTTTTTTTTCTGCTGCCCTTTCTGCTCTGAACAGGCCCTTCTTTCTGTCCCCTCTATGTTTTAATCCATCTGTAGGCGGAGGAGCGTCACGGGAGCATTGAGGAGCGAATGAGGCACTTGGAGTGCCAGTTGGAGGAAAAGAACCAGGAGCTGCTCAGGGTGAGTCAGAGCGGAGGAGTCGTGCCAGGCAACATTAACCAGGCAGCCAGTTTGATGTGACAACAACCGATGACACATTTTTCGGATTTATCACCGCTGAAGCTTGACCAAATGTGTGGTTCACACGCTCTGCTGAGAGAGTAGTGCTCACAAATCATCCAGCCATGTCAAATTTATTTTAGGATTAAAATCTTCACAGCATTTCTGTAACACTGTCACAATTTGCTGCATCATACAGAAATGCCAGACAGTTTAAAATGGATCTTTTTGTCTCTTTTGACACCATTTGAATAAGTGAAAACTGAACATATATAGAGTGCTATCCACTTCCTTTCACCCAAAGTACATATGTGGAAAAAAAGTCTTTAAAATATTTTATTGTGGAAGAACAATTCCCTCTGCCAGAGAAACATATTTATCTAGTAAGGGAAATAAAACCAACTTAAGAAGTAATGATTTTTAGTACAAATATTAAGTTTTTTGAAAGTCAGACAGATTTATATAATACTATTGTGACAGTAGGATAAAAAAATGACACTTCTTGATATTTAGGCAATGTCTAATGGTTGCTATGGAGATTTTGCAAAGCAAAGATACAACTCTCTATTAACAAATTATATAAATAAAAATAAGACACAACTTTCCAAAAGTGAACTGTTTTACTAGTTTCTCCAGTTGTTGAACCTTGTGGTGAAACAAACTTCTCTTCTTTTTTTATTTTAACCTTGAAAATATAAAATTAGGGATTGCTACAAAAAAAAGTCACATTTTCAGGAAAATTAGAAGAGTTCCATAAATTGGGACGAATGTTATTTTGTTGTTTAGTAGATTTTCTCTTCATGGAACACCTATAAATGTATCCAATTCTGCACATAATAAGGTTTGTTGGTCTAACCAGAATATAAGGCAAATAAATAGTTTGGTTAGAAAATGACACAAGTTGAATTAGTTTATTTAATCAAACTAGCAAGTGCCAAACTTTAAAGGCTTACGTCATTGTTGCCGTCCTTTCTTTTAGTTTTCAAAAACATAAAATGGGTATTTTAATGATTTGACCTTTTTAAATGAGGTTTTGATGATTAAATGTCTCCATGACACCCACTGCTCAGAGATAATTGATGTGGAGTGAAAATTAAACACAGAAATCAGCAGATGACATTCTGGGATATAAAAAAAAAATATTTTTAGAAAAAGAGCACAAAACAAGCTTTTCCATGGAACCGGAATGTAAAATGATTTCTCGAAAAAGTATTAAAAATACAACCTTCACATCAAAACTTGTAGCATCTATTCCTGCTGACACAAAAGAGTGCATGAAAATAAACTAAATTATTTCCAAAATGTTGTTGCAGGTTTTTTTTTAAAATAACCCAGTTCATTTAAATGATTAGTTAATTTGTCTCCTACTACGTGAAACTTGCCAGCAAAAAAAATAAAACCTTTTTTGGGTTTGTTTTTTTTTTGTTTTCCAACTAACTTATAAGTAATATAAGTTAGAAGAGGTTGGACTTTTCACAAGGGTCACTAAAGTGCAAGAGGTTTTAGATATGTTTAAGTTTTTTTAATGAAACTTACAAAAACAGTGACTCAGCTCGGTTTGGTCATTCCTGTGTTTTACCCTCCAGGCACGGCAAAGAGAAAAGATGAACGAAGAGCACAACAAGCGACTCTCAGACACGGTGGATCGACTCCTCACCGAATCGAACGAGCGCCTCCAGCTTCACCTGAAGGAGAGAATGGCAGCTCTGGAAGAGAAGGTCTGCAGGCGGCTGACAGCAAAGCGTCAGCTCATTCACGTCGGTTCTCAGCGACTGATTGTCGCTGTTTGTTCTCATCTTTGCAGAACATGTTAATTCAGGACTCGGATGGATACAGAAAGCAGTATGAAGAGTCTATACATGAAAAAGTAAGCTGCACTTTTAAATTGATTTTACTCAGAAAAAATAAGCTTAGCAACAATAACAGTGAAATACAAAGTCATCTTGTAAGACCTGCATCATTGATGATGATGATCGTTTGTTTTGTCCAGTCTCAGCTGGCAGAGGAGATTGAGAAGCTGAGATCGGAGCTCGACCAATACAGACTGAGGGCAGGATCCCTCACAGAACCCACGCTGTCTCGGTAGGTTGCTAGTGTGAATCCCTTTGTGTTGGGCCTGCTACATACACATGCTGCCCTGTCACTTCTCTTACAGTGAAACATGTACATGTGAGCTAAAGTGTTGCATGTTGTGGCTGAAAATCCAAATTCTGATGGATATGTCGCTACTCTAAGTAAACATGCAGAAGGAGCATTTTGTCACAGTTTGTATAGGATGTGTTTATTGTAACATGCAATAATAGGTTAAAGATGCAGTTTAAGTGTGAAGATATTAAATTATATATTATTTCTGTTTATTGGAAGCATCTGATTCGCTCCGTTACACCACAGTTGGCAATGCTGCTTTCGCTGATTTTCTGGTAATTCTACAGATATTTCTTTTATGCACCATGAACTTTAAATATTAGAAGACTGGTGTGTTTACATCAGCAATGCTAATGTAGGCCATAGACAATTTAAAGGCACAGACCATGAACATTCATTCTGCTTGAGGGAGGCTGTGATTGGTTTGCTGCCTGCTTAACTGAACATTTTCCCTCTCTAATCTTTCATTTTCCACCTCACCGCTCAGACAGTTCCTTGTTTAGTGATTGGTCTAAAGGCAGAAAACAAGTTCAGATGTGATTCACTTTAAACACAAGTTGGCTTTGTTTTAGGGTAACAATGCAGAGAAGTTGATGCTTGATTTAAATGTGCATTTTAGGTCTCATCTTGACACATCAGCTGAGCTTCGTTTCTCGTTGGGATCTCTGGCGGAAACCCAGTCGGACCATTACCGCTCAGCCAAAGTCATCCGCCGGCCGAGAAGAGGGCGAGTCGGTCTACGGGAAACAAAGGTGAGGCGCTTTCCCCGCAGTTCACCTGCAACTGTTTGCTTTAGGTATAAAAAAAACATCAAATAAAAATATACAGCACTCTGAGGGAAGAGTTCAAATAAAACTCGCATAACCTTTTCCTGAGAATATGCATTTTTTGTTTCCATGTCCAGGCAAAATCGCTTGGCGAGCACGAATGGCGCTCCCAGCAGCTCGGCGTTCTGGGAGGCCACCACTTTGAGAGCGACACCGAGATGTCGGACATCGACGACGACGACAGGGAAACGTTATTTAGCTCCATGGACCTTCTCTCCCCCAGCGGCCACTCCGATGCACAAACTCTGGCCATGATGCTCCAAGAGCAGCTGGATGCCATCAACAAGGAGATACGGTACCTCACACACACCACTGTCCAAGCTTAGCTCAAGAATTATTTTTAAATTCTGCTCCTTTATTTTCTGAGTACGTTTCTAACTTCCTTTATTTTCTTTACTACTTCGCCATTCAAAGAACAGATCGGAATATCAGCTTTCTAGCAGAAAAGCATCTATTAATTAAAGTCTGCACACGAGTTCGTGCTGATTTCTCCTGCGTGAAGAACACAGTCATCTATTTCTCATTATTTATTTCAGATTACAGAGGTTTGGAAAACTGCATGTTTTATCAATGTAATACCAAGTAAATATAGTGCCAATATCTCCAATACAGATACTAATTTAGACAAGATTTTTGTTCACAAAATACTTTGATCACATATTAAAATCATAAACAGAAACAATAGAAAATCAGAGATTTCATGTTTTCCTAACAACAGTTTTTGGGAAGTGCTCTGCCTCTTACTTCCTAGTGCTGTAATAAAAAGGTGCTGATCAGTATTCATGACCTGAAGCACAACTTCACTTTATTTCAAGGAGTGTCAATAAGCTTGTTGCTGATTTGCATTCACCCCAACAGAATCAGATCAACATTCCTTCTGCAGCCACTTCATTTTAGTCTGACTGAATGTAATGATCATGAATCCTCTGAGTTTTCCTCTCAGCTAATTACAGAATTAGATCCTGGATATACTTAAAATGGATTTTAAGTATACGTTTAGCCCTTAATTAGTTCGCCTTCAGTCTGAAGGTATTCCAGGACTTCTGTGTTTTTCAAAGCACACCCTGAAGACCAGAACATAACAGTAAATTCTGGAACAATCTCGCTCTGTTGGCATTAAGCCCTCTAAATGTGCACAGTTTACCACCACAGGGCCTGTTATTACCAACTAAAATCCTCATATGACTGCTTTAAGTTCTCTGCTACAAAACATTTACAGCACAATAAATGCGCTCCAAATCGTTCTTTGTTCAGGCTGATCCAGGAGGAGAAGGAGTCGACAGAGCTGCGAGCGGAGGAGATTGAGAACCGGGTGGCCAGCGTCAGCCTGGAAGGTCTTAACCTGGCTCGTATGCACCACCATGGAGCCTCCATCACTGCCTCAGCCACCGCCTCCTCCCTGGCCTCATCTTCCCCACCCAGCGGCCACTCCACCCCTAAACTAGACCCTCGAAGTCCGGCACGGGACATGGAGCGCATGGGAGTGATGACTCTGGTAACATGCAAACTGTCGCACCAAAACCCTTCTTATCACAGGAATATATGCCTAGATATAACATTTTTTGATTGTAGCTGAAGTTTCCTGTGTCTTTATTGATATTCATCATGAAATTACAGATGATGTGAGTAAATTTAGTTGATCTGACCCAAAAGTGTATGAAGACTTTAAAAAAAAAAAAACTTTTAGCAGCTTGAAAGCAAAATGTTTTTCTTCTCCCAACACTGAAGTTTGATTAGCTGCTGCAGATGCTTCATGCAGTGATAATAGTATGTAGTTGATGTCACATCCCCCTCAAAACTGTAAGGGGGATGTGAAATGAAACATTAAAATATTTACCCTCCGTCATTTATAACAAGAGTCCCTCAGTGCTAACACAGGTATTAAAGAATGTTGTTGGTGAAACCACTCAGCGTATGGGTGATTTAAAAATAAAAAAAGATGCAGTTTTGAGTTCACAACTGGCCGGTCATATATCAGGAACAATCATGATGAAAATCAGACAATTTCAAACTATTTTTTTGTTTGCAGTTCCTTTAGGAAGAGACATGTTCTGCACATCAGCCTGCCTTCTGACTGAAGGTTTTAACAGACCGAGAAGTGTAAATAGCTCTAAAAATAAGAATTTAATGCAAATCCACCACAGCTACACAAGGTTATGATGTGTAAATGCATTTCTTTTACAGGCTTTGATGTGGTTGATCAAATGACTAGTTTGGCAACGGCTCATAGGTTTCTACTAGTGCATGATGTTTATATTCAGTGCCAACCTTTTTATATGCCGTTTACCGTTTCATCCTTGTTTTCACACATGCATACTAACACATCAACATTACCATCTTTTTTTTATCTCTCCATTCTGCAGCCCAGTGATTTGAGGAAACACAGGAGGAAGGTACAGGCAGCAGCACATCTGATAAACTCATTTACACTCAGGTCTCATAGTTCTCTTTAATGGCGGCTGTAATGGCACCATGAAGTGAACTGTTGGCTTGCTTGCAGTCAGGTATTCCTGATTCATGTTGCTCCGCTTTGTCCTCGTCCCTCAGATAGCAGCGGTGGAGGAGGATGGCCGAGAGGACAAGGCCACCATCAAATGCGAGACGTCACCTCCTCCGACGCCGCGCACCGTACGAATGACGCACACACTGCCAGCCTCCTCGCACAACGATGCACGAGGGTTCGTTTTTTTCCTCAAATATTTATGAATGAGACTTGAAAACCTTCCTTTTTCACCGGTGTTGTCCATTTAACTTTTCGCCCTCAGGATTGTGGCTTCTCTGGAGGCTGAAGCCAGTGCCCTAAGTAGCGTAGCCAGCAGCCAAGACTCCCTGCACAAACAGCCGAAGAAGAAAGGGATCAAATCCTCCATTGGACGCTTGTTCGGCAAAAAGGAAAAAGGCAGACTGGCACATCTAGCACACAGACAGGTCATGGTAGATCCACAAGGTCAGTGGTGCTTTCAGAATATTGGGTACAATTTAAAACATATTAAAATTGTTTCAAGCCTTATAACATAGAAGAAGAAAAAATGTGAGTAATATAAAAAATATTTAAGTGCTACAGTTTTTGATTGTGCTAAGGGTTTTTTAGGTGCAGTTTGAACCTTTGCTTAGAAATTACGAAATAAAAGTAAATCACTATTTTAATTATAAATATATGTACAAAACTAGCAAATGAAAAGCCTTATTTTTATGCCTTTTTCTTTGTCACTTTACTGAATGGTCATGATTGGGAATCGTTTTAGTTCATTTTACCCAAAGATCTAAATAAACTCATGTTCTTTAAATGTCAACATCGAAGTTAAATAAGCCACAACTGAATTGCATGGCAAACATTTTAAATTATACTAATTATGCAGAAAATTGAAGTCAGCTTCTGTCCTTAACACGTAGCTTAACGGGCACCATGTGAGGCTAAAACGAATGATTAAAGCTGTAAATCATCTCACAGATGGTAAACGTCTTGCGCAGGAAATGAGGCGACATATCTTTGTTTGCCGATATAAAATCTTAATTTTTGTGCGTGACATTAAAAAAGGCAACACAAGTGGGCTCTTAGTGTTGCTTCTGTTAACGTCTGCTAAAAATACAGCAGTGTCAGAATATTTCATCATCTACACACCACAAAAAACAAAATAAATCATGTATTAAAGGTCTAGTTTTATTATGGGATTCGCATAAAGAAACTAGACAGTAACAGTAGTTTGATGAATTTATGTATTTATGTATTAAAATGTTAAAATTTACTGTTTCTTCGTTTTTATCAGCCACAATGATGGACCTAGACGGGTCGGGCCAGGACATGGGGGTGGGCAAGTTGGGCACTCAGGCTGAGAAGGACCGCAGATTGAAAAAGAAGTAAGATCATGAGTTGCTTTGACCACCGTTTCAATTAGAAATGTGTTCAAATGTGACCAACAAAAGCACACACTCTCTTCTTAAAATACACTTCTTGCTACTGAACATTCAAATCTATTCTTTAAAACACAGCCGGCCTCTATTTGCAGCGTTTACCTGATCTTCTAGCGCTCACTTCGCTGTATGAAATAGTAAATCCGATGCTGAGAACAGAGTCGATAGACAGCAGAAGCCGGATCAGTGTCCAGGAGCGGATATCAGTGTTGCTGTATTCAAACACAGAGTCAGAGTCAGACTATTGATCCAGCCTGAAAAGCCAATTAATCCCATAGAGGTGCTCTGTCAATTTGGAAGCTGTAGACGGCTTTCCCAACCCAGCACTCATAGATTACACTTCAGAGTGTTCACAATATGCAGTATGTGTGTGATTGTGTGTGTGTGTGTGTGTGCATTTGCCATGCTCCGGTGCCAAATGATGAATGTCATTTGCTCGAAGTGCACATTCAGTTGTCATGACAAATAACTTTGCCTCCCATGTAGTTGGTCAATATAAAGTGGTTGTTGGATGACAAATGTGCTGTTTTCCTTCCACCGCACCGACTTCTCCATAGCGGCGTCCGGGACCCGGGCCTCGCCACCACCCTGCATCTTGGTGCCTCCTCCACACTGCATGCCATTATAAGCTGCCTGCTCTTTCTTTCCATTTCAGCATCTTGATCGATCAAACTAAACGCTGTGATGTCATTGTGGACTAGTTGTGTATTTTTCCTTCAACAAGTACCTGAATGTAACTGAGCATTTGAATGTAAGGCCATGGAAGTTGGGTTTGGGGGCGTTCTTGTCGTTTCTCATTCCCTCTGCTGCACGAGATGTGTAGAAGACGACATTTTCTTTCACTGGTCTACAGATGCTCCTGTAAAACGAATGTCCTCCATAGTGAGACGTGTTTGTGTGTGTGCGTGAGAGCGTGTGTGTGCATGTGTGTTTTTAAAGTCATTTTGTTAATTGCCTTTTATCTCATTAACATTTGTGTACTTTTGTCTCCCCGTCGCTCTTTCTCCCCCTCTTTCTCTCTGACCCTTCCTCTCCCTTTCATCATCCTCTGACTCTAACAAAGCGGGTAAGTTGTTGTGAGGATGTCTAACTGACCTCCTGGATATGACCATTGTTTGAGCCATTTTTGCGCTGTCTGCCATCTCTCCTGTCTGTCCAACCATGTCCTGAAAGAACCAGTGCCAAAGCTGACGTCTCTTATCTATCTACCCTTTCTTTGTGGCTGTTAACGAAGCCATCGCTTTCTTTCTGTTTTCATTTACCATCTGAAGATGTTTCTTCCTCCCCCATCCCCCTTTCTACAGCTCAATGGCAGCTGCGCCTACGGCAGGATAGAGGTTGTGCCGCCGCTAAAACTGGGGTTTAATTTTCACACCCAAACTCTCTTCTCTCCTTTTATGTGTCTCTCTCTTTTTCTGTGTGTGAAGTAACCAGCTGCAGTATCTGGTTATGGGCGTGTTTTAGGTTTTTTTTTTTTTTCTTTTTTCAGTTTTTGATTTATCATAACTTTTTCCTGACTTCCCTCTCCCCAGCTATGTTCAGTGGATGTATTTCACCATGCATTAGACGCAGGCTGAACATAAAACATCAACTATCTCCCCCATTTGCTAAATAGATTAAGACGGTGAATGTACTTGATTGTATTTGGATGAACACATTTCTTCTACCATCTGTAGGCTTTTTGTTTTCTGTGTATAGTGCCTTGCAGAAGCATTCATGCAACTTGAACCTTTTTGCATATTTTTAATTCTGCAACCTCAAATTCAAATGCATATTATTCAGATTTAATATGATAGATGAAAAATTATACATATTTAGCATTTTTCTCAATAAAAAAAGCTTGAAATGGAAAATACTTTTTGTCATTTAGTTGTGTCATTCTTTACATACATTGCATTTTGTTCCATAGGTGGAACATTTTAAATAAAACCCCCCTTTCTGTGGAATCAGTTAATTAAAATGAACATGTTGAAGTACCAACCCTGGTACAAACACAGCTGGCCTCAGATGTTTGCTGGTGGGCAACATTTGAAGACAAAATGGACGTCTCAATGGAAAACATCCATCTATAGCCACGTAAATACAAAATCACGCCGCACCGTTTAGATTTTTATGTGTGAAAAAAGAGAGATTATAATTCAACTGTAGTTACTAAGCTCTACTTTGTGTTAGACTAACACATTTTGAAGTTTGTAGCTTAAAAATGACAAAATGTGAAAAAGTTTAAGGCGTGTTAATACTTTTGCAAGCCCACTGTATGTTGTGATAAAGCACCTTTTCAGTGTGTTAAGGCCTTTAATGCTTTGGTGCCACATATATCATGTTTATTTATTTACCCACTCCTTCAATTTGTCAAGCCCTTTGACAACACACCTAAGGAATGGGTTGTTGAGTTTTTTGTTATGAAATGTGTTCACAAAACAGAATAATGATTTATTTCTGTGTGTAGGTATGAGGATGTGTTTGTAAGACGCTTTTGGCTATTAAATAATCCTTCATCTCAATGTGGGAGGATTCAGTACAATACAAGTTGCCGTGTGCATGACAAACTAAGGGGATCTATTCACTGCTTCTAGTCAATAAGGTGCAATTTACATCACGCTGACTAGGTCGGCTCCAAGTGAGGCAAAGCGGAACCTTACTCAGCTCTCTCAGGATGCACTTCACCACCTGCTAAACAAAACCATGGAGCACAGCCCAGAAAATCAGAGCAAAACTTGCACATGAAATACCCTACTGCATAATTCAAACACTGGATCAAAAGTATCTTTGCACAAGTACAAAAACAAAAAATCAGTATCAGCAGAATAAAGTGAGTGGTTGAACTGGGAGTTTGGAAATCCTGCTTAGATTTGAGTTGTGTTATCCACTGAGCAGTGAGCGTCATCCAGGTGGATGCTAGCCTCTTTTCAAGAAAACGCTCATCTAAATGGGTTATGGTATCTTAATATATGATGTCTTGTAATTATGTTCATCCCTATTTTTCATATTTTTCATGTTACAACAACAAACATTAGTGTATTTTGTGGGTGGATTTTGTACAATCAGCACTTAGTGGTGCATAATTCAGTTTTTTGTAAGATGTTCAAAGATAGGGACTTTGTTTATGACTTCATATATCATCTACCCATCAAGTAAAATCTCAATAAAATACATTGAAGTTTGAAATTGTAACATGTCAAAAACATGAAGAGTTTAATACTACTGAGCAGTAGCATTTTAATGCCTGTGTGTGAGTGTGTATCTCTGAGAGTGCGGATAGATTCATGTGCCTTCTCCACTCTGGAAGCACAGAGATAAATGATAAAGCGTTGCCCTTTTCAGCATGCTCGGTGTACAGGCTGGTCTCGGAGATAAAACGAGCTGGAGCGCTAACCTCTCATGCACTGAACACACACAGGAAGAACAAACTCCATGCACACAAGATAAAACAACAAAAGCACAGCAGTGTTACTGGAGAGATTTGGGTAAAGTGTGTGAGGATGCAAGCATATTTAATGAGACGTGTCAAACTGCTCGGCTGTATGTTCGAGACGTACGAGTTCACATGTTCACTCGAGGTCTCCTCTGCCCTCAGGCACGAGCTTTTGGAGGAGGCAAGGAGGAAAGGATTACCGTTCGCGCAGTGGGACGGCCCCACAGTTGTAGCCTGGCTGGAGGTAAACGTCATTTTCTGTTGCAGGTAGAATCAGACGTGAACCTTTTCAACACTTTGCAGCTTTATTTACTGGGCAGCTTCCAGGATTGTGTTCAAGGGGAATGGGTGAAAACATTAGGGAAGAAAGTTCCTCCAGGAAAGACCTTGGTTTGGAGAAAGTTAATAAAACAGAACAAAGACATGACAAATTTTAGTCTTGTCATGTTTGACAAGACTAAAATTTAGTCTTGTCATCATTGGTATGCAAGTCTTGCATACCAATGATTCTACAAAGCTGACTGGTGTCGTAGCACACTTTTAGCAAGGCTTTTTTTTTTTAAAGGTTTTTTTCAACTTATCTGTGCAAAAAAAAAGAAAATCCAACAACTTATTGACAACTTCTAACTGTATTTTTCTGTTCAAAACCCTGAGTCCCTATAGAAAGAGCGCGACTCTTGCTTGCACAGAGTGGGTGTGATTTGCTTCCAATAATTTGATAATACGAAACAGTGATTTAAATATATTAGCTTAATATATTTAAACTAACATATTAGTTTAAATATATATTAGTTATTTTAATATATTGAAATCACTGGCACTCCTTAAAATAGAAATAACTGTTGTACAGTGCAAAGATGCAGCCTGGTGAAGACATTTTCACTCCTCCGGTTCCACATAAGGATAGAGTCGAATGGGATTATGGAGGCTGGCGGTTATATTTGTGAGCTGCAACATTTATTGCAAGCATTACACATTTTTACTGGGAAAGTTGTAATGCCAGATAACATGGTCTAAACCTCAGCACTCTGTTATTGTTATGATAAGATGGAAAAGCAATGGACTGAAGGAACATGTTGATATTTAAAGGACACGTTTTAGCAGGAATTTAAATAAAAAAGACATGATAAAAGAGACAGCAGTAATATATTGACTAATATGTTTGAGCAGCTCATATCTATATGTGGTTAATAAATCACTTGTTAATGAAACAGTTAAGTGACATTCAATGATTTCTTCATCACCCTCCCTGTTTTCTCTGCAGTTGTGGTTGGGAATGCCAGCCTGGTACGTGGCGGCGTGCCGCGCCAACGTGAAGAGCGGCGCCATCATGTCGGCGCTTTCTGACACCGAGATTCAGAGGGAGATCGGAATCAGCAACCCACTGCACAGGCTCAAACTTCGTCTGGCCATCCAGGAGATGGTCTCCCTCACCAGCCCCTCGGCCCCGCCCACCACCAGAACCGTGAGTCACGGTCTCAAACGTTTGTGGAAAGTTGCAGCTGGCTTGAAGGAAGAAATAATTCATAATTCCTGGAAAACAGTTTAAGATTTCTTTGCAAAAAAACAAAAAAGTCAAACAGTAGCTGAGTTTATAGCGCCCTCTAGTGGGTTAAGATGCTTCCAACATTTCCACAGCCAGCATATCTCCTGACAAACTGAGGTTGAAAGCTCAGAAAAATAAAACGGAGCATCACGACTGGACTATGTTAGGCTTGTTCTCCCTCACAGCCTGAATGACCTACAGATAACTCTAAACATGTCATAGAAGATATTCCATTTAGTTTTACTTTCCAAATGGACAGGCATCAGTTTGAACCCATCAAACAGAAAATGATGGCACAGGTTGAGTTTTCTGTGCATCGTCAATATTAATACTAGCAGGTTCCATTTTAAAGGTTCACATAATCTAAAAGTTAGCATTTTTGCATGCAACCCCCATAACTAAAATGCTTGATCGCTTTTTGACTCTTCCCTTCTCCCCGATTGTTTAGTTACTATGATGGTACTCATCCCCCAGGTTCCTCTTGCCTTTCCCATCTTTTTGCCCATTTTGCTCCAGATTTCCCCAAATTTTACTACACATATGAAATTAGTCATATGTGGCGCCTTGGATTCTATTTTAGGTCATTTCTGAACAACATGAACAATCAGGGTCAGACTGAAACAGTCGACTTACACTGACCCTCGTTAGATCTTTGGTTTTTAGTGCAATTATTGTGATCTTCAACAGCACAGTCCCACTGGGAGATTCAGCAAAATTTGATGAAGAACCTATTTTTAGAGAAGCACTTGTTTTTGTTGGGCTCCTGCTGAATGCACGGATTGTCTCACTGAGGAAGTGGATGGTGAGGGATGAGTAACATGGCATATTTTTCTTTTCATGCAATAACGTTTCTTTTGCATGGCATTGTCTTTATTTACATTAATTGATTATACGCGAGCATTGAGATGTTCTGTGCTGTACTGTGGGGTTTTTTTATTTTTATTTTTTTGTCCTTTGCATATTTTCTTTGACCCCTGGTGGGTTTCATCATCTGACCATGATGCTATAACACTATTGGCTTACAGTGGTGCTGCTCTTCTTCTTTAACACTGCTTGCCCCTCCTACTGGACCTCTACTACCACTCTGTCTCTTGGGCTTCGCCCGTTGTAGCCGTCAGGCAACGTTTGGGTGACCCATGAGGAGATGGAGACCCTGGCAGCACCTTCCAAAACGGTCAGTCCCTGTGTGTCCTGTCAGCCATTTCTTCCTGCATCAGTGGGCTACAGTGAACATCGATAGTGATCGACAGTTAAAATCTCCGCTAAACTCTTTGTGTTAATAATTTCCTTCAACATTTTAACAGTATTTTTGCCATAAATATGCTGAGTTTATTTTCAAGAAAGGCAATATGTACTAGGTAAAAAAAACCCACAAGACTGCAAAACTAGTTTATTCAAATTGTGTTTCCAACCCTAAATGAGCTTGATCTATCATTTTCTATCCAGTTTTTAATGAACATTAAGAACAGTTGAATGCAAATGGAGTGTCTGTCATAAAACTATGTACAGTAGATGAACGGGATGCAGATGAATCATCCTTCATATGTCACTTCTTAGGGAAGGAGCTTTGCTTATTGTCTGAGCATAAAGCAATGTTTTCAAAGCAACTACAATATATTTTTTTTTATTCGGTCCAGAAAATTGCCTAATTTGTTTTTTCCTCTTTTTGTACTGCTGTCTCAGAAGTCAGATTCTGAAGAGGGGAGCTGGGCGCAGGTAAAGCCAAAAGCTTTTCATCCCGTATCTAAAAGTCATTCAACACAACTACAGAAAGCGACGTCTTTTATTGACCTTTTTGTCGTTCCGTCTCAGACTCTGGCTTATGGGGACATGAACCATGAGTGGATAGGAAACGAGTGGCTGCCCAGTCTCGGACTACCTCAGTACCGCAGCTACTTCATGGAGTGCCTGGTGGACGCCCGCATGTTGGACCACCTCACCAAGAAGGACCTGAGGGTGCACCTCAAAATGGTGGACAGCTTCCACAGGTACTTCACTTAATAAGAAAGAAGAATTTCCTTAATGAATCTTTGCTTATGTTATCAGCTGTTTGGTTTCTTACAAAGGATTCCAGCCCCTTTTGTCACATTTTGCACTGATAGTCACTTTTTTTATTTAGTTCATGGGGATTAAAATAACTTAAATACAGTTTAAGCTAAACCTTTTCTTGGGCTGTCTATATCAAAAGTTGTGGTTTCGATGTGAAAAAGGTTAGAAATGTTTTTAGCACAAAGTGCAATAAGTTTCACTGCTTTTTCTGACATTAGAACAAGTTTACAGTACGGGATCATGTGTCTGAAGAAGCTCAACTACGACAGAAAGGAGCTGGAGAGACGCAGGGAACAAAGTCAGCATGAAATAAGAGGCAAGAATAATCTTCAAACCATTTCTGTCATGATGTTGAATATTTTTTATTTTATTTTTTTTTTACTAAAATGAATGTTTGCTTCTGCAGACGTGCTGGTGTGGAGCAACGAGCGGGTCATCCGCTGGGTGCAGAGTATAGGCCTGCGGGACTACGCCAACATCCTGCTGGAGAGCGGCGTGCATGGAGCTCTGGTTGCCCTTGACGACAACTTTGACTACAGCAGCCTGGCTCTGCTTCTCCAGATCCCCACCCAAAACACTCAGGTACTGCAGATGGTTTCATCCACTGATGTAGAGAGTGAACGTTAATTGCATTAAATGTCTACCGACAAATATGGAAGAGCATTGGTTTTAAAAATATGAACCGTTATCTTTGTCGGCACATTGAAACTTAAAGCACACAAGTGCTGGCGCTGGCCTTCAGAAGCTGGCGGATCAAAATCAGAACATGCTGATCTGCCAACTGTCATTCTGGCGCAATGCCCTGTCAATTTTCACTCCTCTCATCTAAATGGGTAATTTTAACATCGTAATGTGTCGGGTGCCTCTGTTGCCATGCTGCTGAAAATAGCTGGACTTGGGAAAACTAGCACATGATGTAATTTATTTGTTTTGTTTTTTTTTTACTCATCTTCCTTCAGGCACGTCAGATTTTGGAGCGAGAGTACAATAATCTGCTGGCTCTGGGCACTGACAGGAGACTGGATGAGGTGAGCTGGAAGCGTCACCACAGACAGAAACAAAAAGCCGTGCAAAACTAGTCGCTTTACAACCACAAACAAATGTATTTTGTGTGGAAAACCAGCACAAAGTCCTTTCTAATTTATGTTTTAGTACAATAAATAGAAGAAAATAAAGTTAGACTACTGCTACTTGTATATTCTAAGAACATGTTTTTACTTTCTCTGTTGATCAGTGCGACGACAAAGACTTCCGTGGTCCCTCCTGGCGGAGACAGTTTCCTCCGCGGGACGTCCACGGCATCAGTATGATGCCTGGGTCAGCAGAAACGCTTCCAGCTGGGTTCCGTCTCACTGCGACGTCCGGTCATTCCAGAAGATTGCCCCCTGATGGTAGGAGTCAGATTTTCTTCTGTCGGCTTGACTTAGCCAATAAAATGCCTTAATCTAGATATTTGAGTGAAGCAGCCGAGTTTAAAAAAGCAGCTTTATCACAGCAACCCACCTGAGGAGGGGTTTGAGCTGCTGCTTTGTCAGGAGCATTCTGACTGTCTCTTGTTCTCTTCGATGGCTGCTCTGCAGTACTCTTTGAGGTGCTGGATGACAGTCCTGACGACATGTATTTGGACTTGTTTCAAGGTCAGCTATGTCCCCAAAACGTTCTGGGCCTGTCAGCCCCGCGTCCGTACTAATTCTACATGATCCTTCTCATATTCACCCAACTTCTGCCAACAACTGTCCTGCTGTTTCTCTCCTTAAAATAGTGATTTTCTTGGACTTAACCTTTAAGTTCAGGCTTTGTAGAGTTTTACTGAGGTTTAAAACTTTCACTGGAAGAGCAACAAAAGGAAAACGCAAGTTATGTGTTTCTGATATAACTGTCACTCTTCAATTCTTCATGGTAAGACGACATTGGCTGAAATGGGTCTTCATTAAAGGACAGATCTGGTCTGCTGCAGCTTGAGCAATCTACAGAAATGTTTCAAATGTCTCTTTTCCAATCTGGACAGATTTAAATCAGAGAAAAAGAAAATATTTTGTTTAGGTCAACACTGATTTCCAATAGAGCTATTTGTGTGAAATGAACTTTACAAAACTGAAACAAGTTCCAAATAAAGAAATCATGAATTTATTTTGTCCAAACTCATAAATTTGAACACAAATTCATGAGTTTAACCATCTAATATGATTTGACATTTACTTGTTTAATCAAATGTGATATTTAACATTGTTTTAGTGATCAAAGATTGAAGGTTAACGTTTTAAAATCAGCTCCAGCTGGTTCTGAATTTAAAGTTATTCCAGACATTCACATCCCACTAAAACATTTCTTGCTGGTGCCCAGTTTGAATTTCTTCATGAATTGCTTAAAAACCTTGTTTAGCAGTTTGTGTATAGTAGCAGGTCCAGTCCTGTCCTTTAAGTGGATACAGATTGCATTAGAAGCAGTCCCTTTATGGCCTTCTGTTCCACTTGACTAGGAATAGATTAATTTCTGGCCAGTGTCCTCTAACTATTTTTTCCCTCTGACACTGAAACAGCTTTCCTGTGTTCCTTCATCTCTAATCTCTGTGCTTGCTGGTCTGTGACGCTCACAAATTACTAAAAACGACTCATTTGTGGTTTCCACTCAATACAAAACCTTCCCTGGTGTGATTCATGCCTTTCAGGCTGACTGGAAATAAAAATGTTACTCGTCTGTCTAGAGTTTGAGATCTGAAGTTGCACGTTTGTTTGTGTCCACCTGCAGTCGGACCGTCTGCGGTGCAGCGGCTGGACAGCTCAACGGTGAGAACCTACTCCTGCTGAGAGGAGGAAGCGGGGGACCTTAAACTGTACGCTGTATGTAACACAACACAGTGTCTCGCTAAGTTAAATACACAGGTTTTACTGGTATCGCTGAAAAAAATGTTTCCATGAGGATATTTCATTAGCTTGGCGAATAGAGGACATGTTTTTGCCAGGTAACAGCAGGTAGA
Source organism: Poeciliopsis turrubarensis (assembly GCA_010277015.1). Taxonomy (NCBI): domain Eukaryota; kingdom Metazoa; phylum Chordata; class Actinopteri; order Cyprinodontiformes; family Poeciliidae; genus Poeciliopsis; species Poeciliopsis turrubarensis. The sequence goes on from VMRN01000066.1 coordinate 1,302,408, forward strand.
GAAACAAACCTGTAGCACATCCTTTAATGCCTGTCCAGAAAGGATTATTTATAAACCCACCTCTGCAAACACATTCCTGACAGATCAACTTCGAAAGATAATAGTTTTAATAATTCTGATGCATATTTCTAGGATTCTGCCACATGAGATTTTAGGACCATCTGGATCCTCCACTGTAGCTGTGAAAGTTGATGCATTATTGTGCCAGTGCTTTCCTGCCTGTGTGGAAGGAATACAGAGTTCAGTGAGTGCATTGGGTTTAAATCCAGTTCCTTATGTTGAACTGCTGCCAGTATTCTAATTTAGGTGATGCAAGCACTTGCAATTACACACAGAAGATAGTTCAAGGTTGATATTAAGGCAAAAACTAAATGTAGTCTCATAAAAAATACTTTTAATAAACATTGCATGTTGATGCATTTTAGTTGTTTCTTTTTACCATAAAGAGAAAACTGTATTTAAAGATGTTCCAGTAATATTCTGCATTGCATCATCAGCTTTTCTGCCTTTATTTAATCAAGTGCCGAGAAAATCCCGACCCATCAAGATCCATCAAGTGACAATGGCACCGTTATCTAAAATGGGGCACTACTTAGCTGAGAAAGTCCCATGAGAATCGGTAGCAGCTCAACTTAAAACCTCTCTGTTTAAGTGCTAGGCTAATGGTAGCATGTTGACTTTCTGCTCTGGGGACAGACATGGAGCTGCCGCTTGGCTTGAATGTCATAAAACGATTCTTGGTCTGCAAATGAGCCTGTTTTAGCAACGCATGCTCCTAACTTCTTCTGTCGATGTGTAAACAGCTAAAGGGATTTAAAGAAATTCAGAGCAGCTAGTGTTGCATCACCGGATATTTGAACTGAAATGAAGCACAGTTGGGGTTTATGTGGGTCCTGAAGGTATTTTTTCTTACCGTTTGACATGTTCAGATCTGATCTGACACCACTAACCTTTCCTTTCCTTTCCAGCTACAGTTCTGAACCAACAGGCCGATCTGCCGAGAAACAATCCGATGACACGCACTGCCAAGAAGCCCTGCTCTCCTCTCTGACCCCCGTCCTCCATGACTTGTAATGCAGGCGCCCGACGCCGGTGCTAAACTCTCCTGCAGGATGCCTCGTTGTCACCATTTCTACCTTTTACATGTAAAGTAACTTGTCAAGAGCATAATGTACTGTGTATTTCTTCTACAGGAGATGTGTAGGTTATCTGTAAATTCTTATAAATATGCCATTTTTATTATATACACACAAAACATCTATGTATAAAAAGATATTAAGGGTTTGTGCAAAAAAAAAAAAATGTCCCTACCACCTCATTTAGTGGACCATAGATGAATATATGCTGCTCTTTAAACTCTCCATTAGACCCTTGTTCCTCTAGATCATTTTGAACATATGATTTTATTTTTTCATTGTGCTAATGAAAAGTTATGATGAACCTGTGCTGGAACTTAGAAGGGAAGAAACTCGGATGTTGTGCCAAGCTGCCCTCTAGTGGTGGGCTACTCCAACAACACGTGACGGAGCTTTTCAGGAGGATTTGTCGGCACACTGGAACAACAGAAGCACCTTCATACATCCGCATCAACTCAGACTATTTAGAAGCCAAGGACAAAACAAGACGCTCTCTGAAGGTGCACAACTTCCACTCGGAGAGCATAAAAGCATCCCAGACGTCACTTGTTACTGTATGTTTCATCAGGCAGCACATCAACACACTCACAGCCGAGCTGGCCTTTCTACCCCGCCCCTCCTGTTAAACAGATGAATCAACTGAAAGACAGACTGCTTTAGCTCATAACGTGTGTAGAGTGTTTATGACCATGTTGAAGTGAGGTGACTTAACGATTAAAAGAAAAAAACCTGTTGCTTGCTGTGACTTCCATTTGGGTGTAAATGTTCAGTCAGTCGTCAGGGTAACCTACTGTACAGCCCTGATTGTCTTTGCGTTATTTCGGACGGACAGCAAACGTCTCATTTGTTTTCACATTTGCACGAATGAGGATTCATTTTGTTTCCGATTCTTTTTTTTTCTTTTTTATTTATTACTTCTTGTACTTTGGTCAAAACTAAGTGGTGAGCAAACAAGTTTTCATTGTCAATAAAAAAAAAAAAAAAAAGGTTAGTGAGCTGTTTGCATTAGTTTTCATTAAAATATTTATACATTTACAAAGTTTAGTGCAAGACGGTTTTATCGCATCAGAGATTTACATACAAAAATTAAGCTTGATTGGTCCAAAATGTCACTGATTTATTAGACTAAGGTTACTTAAAGAATTAAAATCGCTTTAACTACACCATCCAGATGGAGTAACGTGGTTCTCAAGCCTCCAATGTTCAATCTGCATGCCGTCTCCAGACTTTTTCTACTTGCCTCTCAATGTCTTTAAACACATCTGGGTCCTCAATGGTCGGCGTAATCTGAAGAGAAATATAGAAAAAGTTAAAATCTAAAACAGCATTCAGTAAAACTGCCATTTATGAATATATTTACAGGAGATTCTGTACGAGGAAAAACATTTTGATAAATTGACGGTTATTGTAAAGTGCTGAGGTCATCACATCCCACCTTGTAGGGTTTGCCGTTGACCAGGTTGGCCAGAGACGAGCGGGGGATTTTTCCGGAACGCGTCTTCGGTAACCCGTTGACGAAGAGCACATTCCTGAAGGCGGCTACAGGTCCAATGGTGTCTCTCACCAGCTTCACCAGTTCTTTTGTGATTTCTCGCTCAGTTTTCTGCACATCTTACAAAAAACGATGCAAAAACCCCAAATTATTTTATAAAATGAATCAGGCATTTGTATTCAGTCTCCCTGAACCAAAAAGATGCGTTGAAGTTTATGTTTGTAACATGATGATAAGGCACTTTATTGCTCTTACCTTTTCTAAGCACACACAGCGCCAAAGGGACATGGCCCTTCAGGGAGTCCTCCAGACCCACCACAGCGCAGTCCCCCACTGCAGAGTGCAGCAGCACCGACTGCAACACAAACACGTCCTTGTAATCGGGGGAAAATAACTGAATTAAAACATATTCATCAGAATCCTCTGGGCAATGGTTCTCCCACTTCCTCTACTGCTCCAGCGGACAGCCTGTGACCCGCCACGTTGATGACATCATCAGATCGGGACATGATGTAAAGGAAGCCCTCCTCATCCAAAAATCCAGCGTCCATGGTGTCATAGTAACCCTGGAAAAGAGGAAACCTAAATGCATCATGTTTTAGATCAAAAAGTAGCAAAATTTCACTGAAACATCTTGCATACTCTAAATGCTGCAAATAGATTCTGCAATATCAAGTTTAAACACTAGAGGTCGACCTTTCTCTACTAAAAAAAATATTTTTTCTCCTCTGAAAAGCAAAACCGACCACAGCATAAAGAACATCAACACGCGAAGATAAGTTTTAAATACTTTGTTTTAGAAGCAACAGGCTACTTACTGGAAACTTGGAGAAGTAGAGCTCCTTGAAGAGACGGTGGTTTTGCCACAGGCTCAGTGCAGCTCCAGGAGGGAGAGGCAGTCTGAGGGGAAGAGAGCAGAATAACATTATCTATTAAAAATATCCCATCTGAGAAGAAGCTTGAGATCAATTCAAACACCAAGACTTGTGACATTTTTAATTCAGTGCAGCCAAGCTCTGCTAGACCTTCCCGGACCCAGTAACAGACACCCAAACAAACAAAAAGCGCAGAAAGGAAAGGTCAGGAAGTCATTGTTTACCAAGAGATGACCAGTAATCCCTCCTCTTAGCCAGGTCCCTCCATGTCCTGAACTCTAAATCCAACTGAGCAGAATCATATTCTCATTTTTATTTTAAATCAAAGCTCTTTGGAAGCCCAGATGTACATTAACAAAGTGAAAACTAATACATTTTGGAACAGGAGGCATTTAGAATACACTTCTTGTATCTTTCTAATAAAAGACAAAGAGCTGTAACACTCAAATGTGTGTGTGTGTGTGTGTGTGTGTGTGTACACACTCAGGCAGTTTTTGCAAAGCTGCAGATCCAGTTTGAGAATGAAACAGAAGAAACGTCCAGATTTTCTCCTAAGACCAGCAGGAACAATAACACAGCTGTTCCCGTCCGTCTTAAGAGCTCACACTGTCACTCCATGCACCGCATATTGGAAATCCCCCCTCAGCAGCACTCGGTCATTACGAGCGTTTTTAAAAACTGCAGGGGAGTGGAGTGGAGGGTGATAACTGATAGAGAGCAGGCTGGCACCGGGAGCGGCACACAAAAAGCTCGGCTACGTTCAGTGAAGTCCACTTAGCAACCGTGTCATAAAAACATGTCCATTAGCAGCACTTTGCTCCCAGAAACACCAGAAGTTAAAGTCTGGCAAAAGCTGCCCATAAGTGCATAATTGTAAAATACTCCTGTGTGAACATGTTGGATACTGAATGTGTGTAAGATAAAAAAAACTAAACGCACACAAGCAGCTCACAGGTCAGCGTGGCTTACCTCACCACAATATTTCCCAGAGTTTTTGGCTTCAACTCTTGCATGTCATCGTCAATCACAGTGACTAAAAAACAGGAAGCAGGAGGGATGTATGAACAAACTGAACATGTTGGAGATGAAAAAAATGATTATAAGTTATCATCAAGTTAGTGACTACAGGGCTCCAACAAGTCTAAAGCCTCACACTAAAGTCTCCAGACCTCCCAATCCTTTTGAAACCTTTGCTTTTATTAATCTATAAGTTAGTGAGAGTGTAAATTAAAAATAACATTGATAATGGCATAAATTTCAACAATAATCAGGTTTAAAATCTGAAACACAGACAGATTTGCAGACAAACATGAAAGGATAAAAGATGGAAGGATAAATAGATGGACTGATTCATGGACAAAGACGGATGGAAGGATGGACGGATGGTTGGATGAGCAAAGAGACTAACAGAAGGATGCTGTACGACACCGACGGATGCAGAAAAGGACAGATGGAGGGATCAAAGGATGATTCATGGATGAATGGATGGCAGATGGAGAGAAAGAAAGATGATAGATGAACAGAAAAGGATGCAGAGAAGGAGAGAAAAACAGATTCAATGATTGAAGGACAGACAATAAAATGAATAAACTGAGATTCACTTAAATAGATGGACAGAGAGGCGGCAGAATTGGAGGGATGAATTGACAGTAAGTAGTTGGAAGAACTGATCATGGATCGATCTTTAAGAAGTTCATTCTCTCACCATTGTAACCTGGAACTGGCTTTCCAGCCTGGCCTGCAGGTGGCGTGAGCGAGTTACCCAGGCCGATGCAGGAGGATGTGATGGCTGAGCCAGTTTCTGAACAGAAAACAAAAATTAAGAATCAGAACTCAAACATAAACTGGAGATCAAACACCTTCGATTTGAATTTCGAAAACAGCTTATTAGTTTTAATGTCAAGCTGATAGAAGGAAAAAGTGTTGCTTCTGTGAGCAGCGTTAACCCACATAGCAGAACTATGACAGCTCCTGTGGGCTCTCGCCACAGAACTGTGCTCCAGTTACAGCAGAGAGCCGGCTGGAGGGCCCGCGCCCACCCAGCAGAGGAATAACAGAATCAATCCAGCTCAGCATGGGAGATTACATCAGACAGCAGCTGAGAGCGCCAGCATCAGCATCTGTCTTTGGTGTTAAATGCAAAACCTCAGATCTGTGAAGAGACATTCCTTCCTTCCTTTCAATGTCTCTGCATAAAGTTTACAGCATAAACATTCGTAAGCGGCTGCTTAAATAAATCCATCTGCTACAGGAAGCATATGTAGTGTAAATTCAGTGCTACAATTTACTATTGATTTTAGAAAGCTTATGCAACAGCAAATAATCCTTCTGCATCATCTATTTCACTAGAATAAATATAAAGTCGTCATGCTGGATTGTTCTTTAGAAGGGCAAAAGCTAATGGGAAAACATTTTAAGCTGCAAGATCACCATGCAAAGGTCGTTTCAGTCAATAATGCATAAAATATGAGCCACAAACCTACAATTAAATCCTGAAGCATCGGCAATAAACGGATTATACCAGGGTTTAGCATGTTGTGAAAAAGTACTTCCCCTTTAATATTGCACGCATACCATCTATTGTTGTCTGTTATCTAATATTATGTTTAATAAACATTAAAGTTAGTTACAGTAACGTCTGGGAACAGGAGAACAAATCATTTGAAACCGTTTGGCAAAGATTTCACAGGCAGTTTGAAATCTATCTCCAACCTGAAAGAAGCCCCAACAGCAAACCTTTTGCTTTTCTACCAAAGTGGAAGAAGGTGAGAATCCGACTTCAGTCACAAATCAAAAGAAAGCAAAACGTTCAGCGGCTCCACAGAGACGCTCAGTGGCAGCAGGTTGTTTCCACATGAAGACGGAGGAATCTATGAATCCATCATCTGTTAATTGATCCGTTTGTAACGTTCGCTTGAAATATTTCAACCAGACAGCAGTTCTTAAAGTTCTTATCTCATCCCTCATGGAGACATTTTAAATCAGAGTCCAATCTCAAACAATGGCTGATTAATGTAGGCATCTTTTAAAATCTCTCTTGAATTGCATGTTGACTGGAGTTTGACCCAACCACTGAAGGTGTTAAACTGTCTGAAACAGACGAGATTCAAGATAAGCTAATAAACTTCAAACCTAAAAGAAATATGGGCTTTACTTTATAAGATGAAAGCAGCCAGAATAAACTGACTGTGCAGCTTCTAGGGATAAAATCACACAGAAAGTAAAGACTTTTAAAAAATGCATTTGTATTATAAATGCATTGATAAAAGACTAGCACCAAAAAGACTAGTACTTTAAGACTGTTGATAGAGTAAAGGGACATATAATTTAATCATCATTATGCAAACTTTAATTTGCTTGGTAATGCGCATTTGAGCTGAGTCATTTTCTCACACATTCTGTCTCGAGTCAAACTTTAGTCTTCCCATCTTCCTCCAGCTTCACACCCTTTCCTCTTGTACCCAAACAAATCAATCTTCCTTTTGCCTTGTTGAAGATTGCTTTGGCCAGTGTGAAGCCTTTTGTGTGTGATGAATGAGCGGAGAGGAGTAGAGAATGGTGGATGACACCGGGGAATAACAGAAAAAGGCAACACAGTGGCATGTTTTGACGCAGAGGAGTCGCTTTGAACAGTCGTGCTCAGTGTGAGGAGCTTTTGAAGGGAACAGCTGCAGAAAAAGTTCTCCAGAGGGAGGAACAGTTTTTGATCTGATGTCCCTCTTTTTCCTTACATCCAAACTTTTCACTCAGAATATACAAAAAGCTCAACCAAACCAACTCTATTCATACAGCTTACATGAAAGGCCAGCAGGGATTAATGTCACGGCCTAGTATGGTTCCAGAGTATAAATGCTGAAAAAGCTATGAAAAAGTGATGCATTGATGGTAATGTTTCTAAACTGATTGCATCAGTCTTGCAGCAGTCAGCTGTCCTGAGCTTCAGACTCGACACTTCTCCTCCCACAGCAACGTTAGACCAACACTCTTAAAGATTATTATGATTTACATCAAATGAAAACAGAAATGCAAAACAGCGTAAATAAAATGTTGGATTACTAAAGCATGATTAAGCGTTTAAAGTTACTGGGATGTAAGGGAAGACTTGTGTAGAGGAAACACAAATAAAATTTAAAATAAATCAAAAAAGTAATGTTTCTAATTTGCAACAAGGTAGTGAACACAGCATAGATGTGGCGAAGGAGAATCATCCAATCAGATGACACCCAAGACTGAAATGTTTGGCTTTTGTGGAAAACTGACACACAGTGGTGGCAGCATCATGCTGCGGGGACAAACTGGGACAAACCAAGTCAATGATGGTGAAAAGATGGAGCAACTTAATAACCCAGCGATCCAAGAAGAAACACTTCTTTAAAAATGTAATTAATGATAAATTATCTCGTGTTTCCTAAAGTCTGAACTCTGTCCAGGCATTTATTTGAATCTATTCTGGGAACGTCTGCAGGGAAACCAAACGTCTTCAGCAGGAGAACCAAACAAAACAGAAAACGCCACCAGCAAAGGCTCAGAGGTTCTCTCTGCACAACATGCATATGCAGGGCAGAGCTTCAGGCTGTCTGTGTGATGGCTGGTTGCTGGGGTAACTTAGTGAGGAGCTTAGAGAGAGAACTGACCTCAGGTCAGCCTAAAAAGACAGATGTGATGTGAGCGACGTCACCCATCAGAGACAACACACATTATCATGCTCTTAATTTACCTAATCAATCAGATGATGAGATATTTACTCAGATATCTTTTTCATTTGCATGAATATCAATTCATTAGAACATGCAGGGTAACCAACAATATTACTAAAGTTAATCAAATTCATTACAAAGCTGTAAAAATGTTCCAGTTAAAATTATCTAATTTAATTGTACCGACTGAGCTCATCTTGAGTCAGGAGAAATTACAGTTTCTCATAAAAAGATTTTAAAACCAGACTCCTGGTTAATAACTGTAAATGCCCCAAAAGGGGATAATTTATGAATTCAGTCATAACTTCACATGCAGGTGAACAGACAAACCAAATGGTGCTGAAGGGAAGTTTAAAGATGAAGTTCCTTATATTTATAGCAGAGAGGAATTGCTCTAGTGAAGGCAGAAACTCTACCGCCATCTTGGACGTAAACAGGAACAAGTTGAGATTCTGTTTGTGCAGTTATACATTTTGAATATGAATTTTTTCATGTTTAAACCAAAATCTTTAAAAAGCAACGTGAGCAGCCTCTTCTACCAGATCACAGATGTACCGGAAAAACAAAAAATTGGATTCAAAGGTCAAACAGGTTCAGTCTGATCAATATTTTTTGCATATTTCTACCGTCATTCCTTTTGATCTTGTGAACACTCAGTTCTTCTAAAATCAGTTTTTCCCTTTGATAGAGGCTGAAATCCTGCCCTTGGTAGACCTTCTGAGATGGGCCAACATGTACAGGCCTGTGCCAGCTCAGTTACTGGCACGGCTAAAGAGGGAAATGCTAATTAAGATGACCTCTGAGAAGGTCAAGCTGACGCAAGACAAAATAATAAGAAGCACAGAAGCAGAGGAAAAGTCAAAAGAACACACACCTAAAACATCACAAGTGCATCCGTTGCTCCCTTTCATGCAAGCAGCCTAAACCTGCCGACTGGAAATACACATTTGTTGCCAGGCAACAGCCGTGACATCAGCAACCTTCTCCACCCCCTTCCAATGCCACTTGGGTCTTAAAATAGCTCACAGATTATCATCAACATTCAAAACGTCAGACACATTCTCATATGCACGGAGCAGGTAGGTGAGCTAAGCTGCTCCTGGGATCAGGTGGGGCAGAAATAAACAGGTGAGGCTCTCTGGGAGGGGGAGGTCAACTCCGAACATCTTCGACGGTGTGAGAGGGGAAGAACATGAACACAACTGGACTCTTGTAAAATGAGGCGATGGGAGACAACGGGGAAAAGATGGGATCCATCGCAGCTGATGAATCAGCTGACGAAACTCTCCAATCTGTTCTGCTTTGCATAAGAAAAACCAATCTTTGCTGCTCTCGCCAGAAACACCAGACTGGATGGCGAAATTGGACAAATTAGTCATCTCTGCACAGTGGGATTGTACTATTAAATATTTCCAAAGAGACGTTAATTTAGCGAGACATGAATGATGACAAAAGGAATTTAATCCTGGAGGTGAAAGAAGACGCAAAACCCTCCTCCAGAGGAAACGCCATGTGATCATACTTCTGTTTGGGGCAACATTGGAACAAACTGCATGTTTTGTGTCAGCTGACCTTTCATTCTTCAAACCAAGACGTGTGTGCGGTAGAATCAGCACAAAGTGGCAGCAAAACACTCCAAAAAGTGACTGCAGATCTAGAATCCTGTCCACTTAAAGTTCTTGGTCACATCTGAAAGGAACAGAAGCGTATAAATGTTCTATGTCTGTTGCACCATGAAGCATCCACCCCTAATATGCAATAAATAAACCAATAATAGAGTTCTGCAGTGAACGGTTTTGTTCACTCCAGCTGCATCTTATCTAAAGAACATCTCAACTAAAAAGGCTTCAACCAGTGAAACCAGTAAACCTCCACCTGCAATAAACATAAAACAATATTCAACTAGTGTCAAACTGATAACAGTACTATAATAAAGTTTGAAAAAGGTCGGAGCTCAATTACATATGCAAGGCAATTCTGAATAAGGGAGATTAGGGCAGCACCTCTAAGGAAGCATACAATCTTCTAAAGGTTACTCAAATAACATGGAATATTTGAAAACGGTTTCACAGATAATAGCTGCTTTATTGCCCCTCATATCTGAAGTCACACAGTGTCTGACACAGAAAGCGAGAGATGGCAAGCAGCCCGCTTTGGATTCCAGCTCTGGCTGCAGGCTGCCAGCTGCAGAGTGTAGCAGAGGTTGAGCGATCATATTGGATTCTCACATAGACGCAGAAATCAAGAGGGCACCACAGGTTTTTCTCTAAACTCCATAAATCACCTGGTGTGAATGACCACAAAAGGGTGACCGTGAAACAATAGAACAGAAGGGCCTTGTTATAAACACGTCAAGATTTCATTCTATGAAATGCTACCTTAAAGATTGCCTACGAAGAGAGAAATGACAACTTTTACCCATTCGCAGGTTGGGTTAGGTTTTAATCCAGCCAAACGAAGCTGCAGTCAGATTCAGCATAAAATTTAAGGAGCAGGCAAGTCTACAGAGTTTTATAAATGAAGCAGACAGATAAAGCACAAAGCAATAAAACCTTCAAAAAAAAAAGCCATAAATCTGTGTCTGCTGTGTCTCCATTACCTGCAACAATACAGCGAACTCCTGCATGAATAGTAAATGCTTATTTTAACCTACATGAGCCTCGGCTTCATCAGAGCTTCTACAAGGAGGTTTACCAACATGTGACTAATGACTAATGTCAATACTTTGGTTCTGAGCAGTTTAACAGAAGGAAATGATAAACTCTGGCTCTCAAACGTTGCCATCAAAGAAACGAGTCGGCTCTCGCTCTACGCTTGCTGCTGTAATACACTGGCTGTACCTTCAACAACAGATCAATTTGATTAATCACATTTCTGTATTATTCCAAGACTGAACTCCACACAATCAATCGATCCTGGACAGACTAATTGGTCAAGTGGGCTAATCTGTACCCTAATCTGAAGAGCATAGCACGCACAAACGCTCAAGGTCGATGGCTTTCGAGCAATCCAACAGCAGCATTGATTCCATATTTAACACCGATATGTCATCTCGTCCAGCATCGATCCTCCATTTGGAAATTTCAAAGCAAAGAGGCATCCAATTGTGCTCATATGCGGTCCCTAACACATTTATCACAGCTCTGTGGCATTCGGGATAAAAGCAATCACACAGTGGGAGGTGAAGGGGTATGACATTAGTATGCTCCCTGCATTCAACAATCCATTCCATGACAAACCACTTTTCAAATTCAAGAATCAATAGTAAAGATGGCCTTAAAAAAAACCCTAAAGCTGCAGGACTGTCTGGCCATCACGCAGAACCGCACACTTCTGCAAACCTTTACAATTTGCTGCAGCTGATCAGAGATGTGGGGCGCAAGAGAGGTACGGCTTTTATTAAAACTGCAATGATAAAATCCAGCACTAAAATATTGGCAATGCAAAAATTTATTTTTGAGCAGAAATCCAGATAAGTGCCAACTGCTGCCAAACTTCACACATTAAAGCCTCAATTTAAATTCTAGTCAAGGAAACGTCTTTTCCTTCCTTCTTTTCTTCCTTTCATAATTGATAACCAACCATCTTCAGTCATAAGTAATGCAGAAGGCAAAACTCCAAAAAGACATTCTCAAATTATTTTTTTATTTAGAAAGACAGATTTCCATCACATTAGTTAATTACAGCTTTACAGCTGTTAATTGCCCTGTAATTAACATGTTAATCACCAAATGATTTTGTCCATACTGCCTTTCTGCTATTTTCTTTTACACACTATTACTAATTTTAGTTGTGAACGATAAAAACGAACGGAATTGAACAAAAAAGGGGATTGCATCACATCCAGCAAAAAAAAAACAACAAAAAAAACGAACATAAAAGGGCAGGACACAAAATTCACAAGAACAATCAAATGAAGTCAGATCTAATTGGTTTCACACACTCAGTCCATTTGGTTCAAATTTTTCTTTTTCAACTTGGAGGGAAAAATAAATCTTCTCCATAGCATAAATCCCGTAAACAATTTCAATCCATTCATCGATCGTGGGGGACGTTCTTGAATTTTTATCTGAGGAAAATGAATGTTTTCTCACCCGTCTGCCACCAGTGATCCAGAACCGGAACGCCAAAGTTCTTCTTTGCCCACTCCAGAGTCTCAACATCACACCGCTCTCCTGCCAAGAACAACGACTGCAACCTATGAAGAATCAGGGTAAATTGTTTTCCTTCAAAAGGCTATTAATCAATTAACTGTCATAAAGATGCAAAACATGCCAGAAATGGTTTTAGTGTCTGCAGTTATTGTTTTGTGCACAAATATTTGATGATTGACGGATGTGGAAATGTGCTCCTAAAGAAAGGATCTTTAATTTCAACAGGCACTGTGTCTGTTTGGTGCAATATTCATGGAGGTACAACACTTTCTGCTTACATTTCTGTTGAGGAAGCAAATCAATACCGGTCTAAAATAAATTTCAAATCTCAAAGTAAATATACAAAGTGTTGCAGCACATTCCAACAAATCTCTTAGAGGGATTAGTCTCGAAATAAGAGGCGGGTCTTTGGAGCATTTTATCGGTGGCATCAACCACCTTTAACAACAATCTTCGGCTTTTAACAGTGTGAAAGCACTGACCCAGGATAAACAGAAGGGATTACCTTTGATTCAACCTCACAGTCACAACCCAAATTCAACGTTAAATCACATCTTTGTATTTACCAAAAATACAAAGATTGGTTTACTTTCTTGTTTACTAAAGTCTCTTCATAGTACTTAATTTTTCCTTGAAAATTCTGCTAAAAACTTGTCTGCTCTCGCTATATTTTTGGACAACCTAATTACCGCCACGTCTGACATGTTAACAAGGGATGCAGCTCAATCACACTAAAAAGGCTCAGTGCAGGCTCAGGAGGAGCCCTGGCTCCATATTAATAAGCTGAAGAAAGAACAAGTGAGCTGCATCAAATCAGGGTTTGAACTCTAGCATGAAATTATGTTTGGCAATAAAGCTTTAGGGCTTTTCTCAAAGGTTGTACAACTCTCTACACATTTTATATTAGAAGCAGAACTGCCAACACTCCTTTCATAGTTCTCTTATTGTAGCAAATTTGGGAGTTACTGTAGAAACAAAACATTTGTTTCCTCATTTCAGCAAGGTTGTTCAATTCTAGTGAAACACTGATTATTATAGTGGAAATTTGGTAAATCACAGAGGAGTACAATTATGGTGAAGTGATGCCTTTATGATTCTGTCACAGAGATGTTTTGAGAAAAACAGCCATCTTGCACAAACAACTTAGTACATTAAAAAACTATTCAACCTAAATGACTGTTAGCATCAAGTCAAAACTGAACAACAGCACAAAATAATCTGTCTGCAGTTCAAAAAGGTGCAGTTCATTCAGCGCCTCCAACAGAGGATCCAACACACACTGCTGCATTTAGCGAATGAGTCACTGAGGCCAAAGGTCACCAAGACCCAGAATTGCTTTACGATTGTGTGCCGAGAGGCATTTCAGACTGCTGAACAAGAATGAAGTGATAAACTGACAAATCAACCCTCAGGTCCAAGTTTTCTGCTCCACAACAAACATTTGACAAATGGGATCATCTCAGCAAGTATCTGAATCACTGGGCCAAACTAATAAAAAGGAAAAAAAATGTATTTAACTCCCTGCTACAGATAGCGTCACAAGAAGAGCAGAACAAGCTGAGGCTGTAAAGCTGCCGCCACATTGTTTCCCCATCTTACCATGCATGCTTAGACACATAAAAACACATTTATGTGGGAGAGTAGAAAATCTGACGGCATATTGTGAAAATCCCGAATCATCAATTGTTTCCAAATGGGTTGTAAAATCTACACTGTACTGCATCAGGACTTTTTTAATGCACTGCTGGCCCTTGTGAAGCACTTTGTGATTTTATATCCTGAAAGGCAGCATATAAATAAAGCTGTACTTAGTTTGCAGCCATGGGGGCAGCTGCAGTTTCAGTTCCACTGAATCGTTTCAACCCAGACTAAAACTTGTCAGAGAAGGTGTTTATTAAAAAACAAAATAAAACAAGCATTTAGGGAACAAACGCAGAACACACAACCCATTTTTAAAAACTACAGGTGCTAAAAAATAAATGATGCTATTAACAACTAGAACTACCAGCAATAAATAATCTGTCAGTCATCCATTTAAGACCTTTGCATTTGCAGCTAGCTTCCAAATCAAGAAATAAAACTCGCTTTGATGTGGCTGATCATTACGTGATGCAATGATATCTACCTGGTCAAAGGGTATTTCCTCCCTACTGCAGCGCTGGGGTCCTGCTGCCGAATGGCCCGTATTGCGGTGGGTGCGGTAAACATGGAGGACGCTCCATATTCTGACAGAACACGGAAGAATGCGCCAGGATCTGGAGTCCCAACTGGCTTTCCCTACAAACAGGAACATAAATTCCTTCTACAACCCAAAATACCAACAAGTTCAAATATAGCACAGACTTGGAAACAGTGTCAGTGAATCTTGGGCTTGAATGCATTGGTGCTATACAAGTAAACTGAATCGAACTGCAATGATATGGTTCATGCTTGAGCGGCACAGTCAAAGTCCAGACCTGTAAATGTAGTTATGTTACGTAAACTGGCATTTGTGTTTGTGTGCAGCAGAGAATTCATGAAAACCTTTTAAACAAAGAAAGAAAAAGAAAAGAATATGTCTTATTGAAGGGCGGCTGGTCAATTAGCTGCCAAATGAGGCTGCTTCCCTCAGGTCAGAGAAAAATCACTGAGGAGATCTAATCAGAACTGAAAGAAACAGAAAAACCTCAACAGTCTGCACATCAAAACGGATATCATTGCATAAAGCTCAAAGAAGCTCATTCCAAATAAATACCAAGCAAATAAATTAATGTCAAGTAAAAGAACACATTGATCAAAAAATCCTTTGTAGCTTTTTAACAAGATGAAATTTCACCTCAAGGGTGGGAAAGCATGAATCACAGAAAGGTGTCACATTTGTTAGATTAAAGAGAGAAAAGCAGCAAATAAAGGAAGAGTGCCCTAAAAACAAACATGACAGAGGCATTCTGTAAAACATCTCGAGTCCTGAATGCCTCAAACTTCCACATTTCATCATGCAGAAATCTACAGCATTTTGGGGGATTTTCAACATGTTTGCTTTCTACAACAGGAAGCCTTAGGGGGTCTGTTTACATCAATATGTCTTCGGACTGAAAAGCGAACACCATGTTTTTTGCAAAAAACGGCAAGAGCTTAGTCAAATTTCAATTGAAAACGGACAGAAGGAAAATCTCCAAGTCTAAAATGAAGAAATCACAAATGAAAAGCATGTCAACGGCATGCCGTCGTTTCGACACATTTTGAGAACAAATTTCTCAAAATCATCTTTCCTTCTTCTTCGTTACTGTAGACTACATGGTCCTGATCCGCATTCCTCGCATATCGACATGCCGCTGCAATAAGTTTGCATGTTTTGCAGGCCGACCTAATTTTGCACCATTTCTGTACAGAAGCTCGTCTTGTTCGAAAAGGGACATACCTCATATAAAATGGTGCTGTTGCCATGGAGTAAAGGAGCATAGCAGATGTAGGAATGGCCGACCACCCAGCCCAAATCAGAGGCAGCCCACCAAACCTGTATCAAATGAATATATGTATGCAATATCATACATCACAGAACAAGAGCTACATTATCACTCTTTAAATTGCATTACAAAAGGGAAGAAAAAAAATTCAACTAGGCCTGAGAAGCTTGAAGGCACTGAAAATGTAAATCAAATATCAGACACCTGAATGATGAATGTAGCTGGAAATAGAAAGTTAAAAAGCTATTGTGTATCTCACTGTAATCAAATCATCCCTGAAGTGAAAATTCATCCATCTCTTTGCTGATTGCTTACTCTTTTTCCCCCCCTTAAGAATAGCAATAACTCAGGAGAGAACACTTTATCAACTTACATCTCCGGGACTGAGTCCATAAATATTTGACATGGTCCATTTCAGCATAACGGCGTACCCTGCAGTGTCTCTCACAACGCCCTGGGGAATGAGATAAGAAAGACATTAAAGCAGTGACAGGTATTTCACAAAGCAGGGTTCTAATATCGGTTAAAACACACAAGCTCAGCCAGGCAGTGCGGACGGGGATTATATTTTGTTTTTGAGCGAATGCTTCCGAAGCACAGCAGCGTCAGGCTCCATCTTAGTCAGGCTCACATCAGAGCTTGTTGCAGCGAACAGCAAAAAGTTGCCAATTTCAGCTCCATTAAGGAGAAGCCCATGAGACTCTTTTATTACCTTTTAGTGAAAAATAAATTATGCTATTGCAGGGCGTCAATGATTTTTCATGTGAATCAACTCCTGCTGCTGTGGAAATGTTCTGCCGTATTTATGTCAGGGTGATGGATTTTATATCGGCTGCAGATTGTTTCACAGCATCGAAGATCTGATGAGTCACACACAGGCTCCATAAATAACAGCTACTTAGGACAAACTCAAACAGTAAATCTCCTAACTTCTCTGAACAGACGAGATTCATTGCTAATCAGTTCAAGAAAGAATCACTAATGGTTAAAATATTCATTTATGCCAATTATTGTAGAGTAACTTTTTTTTTTGTTAAAAGGCTCAGGAATATTATCACAGCTGGTTAACTCAGGTTGTTATTCTGATCTTCTTGAATATATTTGCAGTTTTGCAGATAAACATCATTTCAGACAAAGTGAAAAGCTTCTTTAAATCAATGAATTTGTTGCCTCCCACCTGAAAACTGAAACCATAAACACACAAAGAAAGAGCTGCATTTAACATCCAAGCACAGCAAAACATTGCAGTATACTTTTATGCAACTATTGCATTTGCTAATATATAAAAGCTTAACATCACATAACCATATCTTTCAATTTCCAAAAATAAAAAAATTATAGTGCGATTATAAAGATAACTTTCATTGTTTCATATCTAATCTTTCCATTACAAAAAAAAACAAAACAATATCCTGAAATCTTGGACATATAAATGGAAAGTTTACCAAACTACTGGGTAGAGAATTTTTGCAAATATAAATGCGTGTATGTCTGAAAACTTATGTTTTTCAAGGGCAAGTTGTTGATTTTGTGCTGTCATCTGTATATGACATCAAAGTTTGCTCAACAATCTGGCGTGTTTCCTTTGAATTCTGCTCAACATTTTTCTGCTGGTGTTCAGAAACTTTACGCTTTTAAATCAAGGTAAAGGTTTTTTTCTTTCTCAGTCATTGGACAATCAAGATGCAACTCTACATGAAATCTATAATAAACCAATCACTGATAGCCAGTACCTTTGGTGTTCCTGTGGTCCCAGATGTATAGAGGACATACAAAGGATGGTTGGAGGGTAAAGGAACACAGTCATGAGGACGAGAAGCGGCCATTTCCTGGTCCCAGTCCAGACTCAGCTCTGGATCCAGTGAAACTTTGTCCTGAAGCAAAGAAAAACGTTTAAAAGTGAAACTTTTTAAAAGCATTTTTGCCAATAAAAATAGTTTGATCTGGGTGTGTATTTTTCCCCCTTTATGAACAAGATCAGTACACACCTTAACTTTGAGTTAGCATGTTAGCAACATATCTAAAATTGTGAAATTTACAAAAAATCTATTGAAGATGTGAAAAGAAATAGCCCCATTTTTTGTATTTACTATTCCTACTATTAAAGTATTCATGCAAAGCATTGTCAAGTTCAGAGTAATTTAACATAACATTTAATTTAATTCCATAAAAGCCAGTCTGCTTCCAAACTGGGTTCCTACCAACCTGCAAATAACATCTTATATCTTCTGCTAGAAGTCATACTGAGTATTCTCACGTTTTTTTGATTTGATTACAAACCATAACTTACATTAAAAGTATTTTAAAAGATGTAAGTCAGCTTGCTTGAGACGCAAATCTCTGAAATGCAAGCGTTTTGTGTATTCTAGAAACACAAAAGGCTTGCATCCAACGCCGTGGCATCTTGCAGATTTGTGCTGTTAGTCAGGCTGCCTCACCATGTTGGGCCTGCTGTATATGAGGACTTTGGAGGGTCTGTGAGAGCTCATCTCCAGGGCCTTCTTCACCAGCGGGATGTACTCAACTCTTCTGCCTGGCTCGATGCCGAACGAGGCTGTCACCAACATCTTGGGCTACAAAAACACCAATCATGAGAAAATGTTGGAACCGAATAACTAATTGGAGTGTTCTCAGCAGGCAAAATAAAATGCAGTTCCCACTAGAGCTTCCTGGCAGTAGTGTAATCAAGTGCAAACCTCCTGCACACCTGGGGCCTTCCTGCATGATCAAAGGCATTTCCTGTAGCCTTTCAAATTAAGAGGGTTGAAGCTTAAACATGTGAAAAACAGTAACAAAAAAAAAGCATTTGTTTTAAAGGTTTGGCTGTTTGTTGCTTTGTGTCACTCGCTTCAATTTTTCACTCGAATGGAAAATAAAAAACTGCATTTTTCTGTTTGAGGGTTTTGTGCAAAAGTCCCAACACACCTCCACTATATTTGTGTAACTGAACTCGCTTTATTAATTCCACGCTAACTATAGTTTACCACTCTGCAAAACAAACTTCTTGTCACAAATAGCTTAAGGTTTGTCTTGTCCAACATTAAAACTTTCCTCCAGAAGACACTTGAAGGTGCTGACTTTGCAGCAGAGGTTACTTCTGGTTTCTCCCTGAAAGATTCTGACACATTTTGGGACAGACGGTTGACACATGTGGAAGCACAACTGGGGGTGTCAAGACGATAATGAGCCATGAACGTCACCAAACCCATCAAACTGGTTTAGAATGATTAAATCAGATTGATAAGATACAAGTATGGCCTTTTTGAAAAGCTGCAATCTCAACCATATAGAGATAGAAATTCAGTCTGTGCCAATAAATTTCAACGAGGGAAAGTGATTGGACCCGAGGTCTGTTGATAGAAAAAGAAAATCCAATGGTCTTTTTTTTCCAGTAATGTGGTTGGGGATGTTTAACCAAACATTAGTATCGGTCAAAGAGCCAATCATGGTGGCACTGAAATGATGCATGGACGTGTGTAAAGTGTAAAGTAAACATGATGTGGCTTTCCATGGGTAATGATTAATCATACTGAACTAAAAATAGCAGTACATTTATCTTTTAATTATTCACAGAACACACACGTCAGCGCGCCACACACATAGACACAGATATGGACACATATCACCCTACTAGGAATCAAAGGCTCCTATCAGCAGAACAAAAGTACTGATGTAGTAAAAAAAAAATATGCAGGGTGAAAAGCAGAGAATCCTTACTTTGGCATGATCAATGCGGACTGACAGCTCCTTGGAAGCAAAGCCACCAAAGATTAGGCTGTGTGGAGCACCAATCCGTGCACAGGCCAGCATGGTGAACATGGCCTGGGGCACCATGGGCATGTAGATGACAACCAGGTCTCCTTTCTGAACCCCATTTTTCACAAGAACTCCCGCTAATCTGGACACCTGGATCAGAGGAAGTGATGCATATTCTTTATAATATGTTTCTTATATTGGGCTAATTCTGCTGTTCTTTGTTTTATTTGCTAACACACACCTGGTCCTGCAGTTCTCTGAAGGTGATGATCTTCTTAGTTCCAGTCACCGGACTGTCGTAAATGATGGCTGGCTGCTCTCCACGGCCGCTCTCAACATGACGATCCACAGCGTTGAAGCACATGTTTAACTTTCCCCCTACAAACCTGGCAGAAAGGGACAATTTCAAACATCACAGAGGCAGATGCATCACAATCACATCTAAACAAAAACCTTTAACTTGTTGATTCTTTTAGAATATCAAAGATATTTGTAGGTTTGGATTGGCATCTTGAAAATAACTCCAAAAAGTTTAGTCAAGATTAGAGTTGCTGTCTATTATGTGAAATAAATTTGATCTTAGCTGCACTTTAGCACATTTTAATTGTATTCAGAGATGTGAAAACTAATGGCTGTTTTTAACAGATTCATTGTTAAATTTGCTCAATTTTGCTGTAATTTTATTATAATTACAGTAAAATGAATATCTTTGGAATATAAAAAAAATCTACAATGCAACAGGTAGATTTTTTTGGCACTTCAGGCATACCATAAAGTGTCTCCTCTGTGCAGCAGGACAGCTGATAGGAGGATATCCCAGTTAAATAAGGGTTTTCTTCTGACATCAATATTTTGTTTTTTAATTCATGAATTTTTGTTCTACTTTTATTTTCAGAGTTTGCATGACGCTCGAATGACGTATTCACATTATGGCATATTTGGCGCTCCATAAACCGAGGGGATTTTGTTTTTTGTGAGTGATTTGCGTTTTGCACACAGTTTATCATGTTTCACCTTAATTGAGGAAATATGATGAGGTTGTTTAATTCCTCTCTTGCAGTCAGCTTGTTATGTGATGTAGTTTTATGTACATAAATGTAGCACAAAAAAAACCCCAAGCATTTGCTGAAAACCTACCAGTTTGGAAACACCGGGTCCTCTACGTGCAGAGTTTTGCTCCACGGCTCAAACCAGCTGATATTCTGAGCCATCTCAGCCCAGAAAGTTTCCGGGTGGTCTCTTGCCGAAGCGAAAGCTCGGCTGTACGCGCAGTCAGACGCATAGTTCCTGCAGCGCTGTGCTCCGACAGAAGCGTGTTGTCTTGCAGCTGCATGCGATCCCGTCGCGCTGAAGCCTCCTTGTTTTGCTGCACAGTCAGACCAGAACCAGAGTTTCCTCTCGAGGATCCGCTTGCTGCGAGGAGGAGCGCAGCGTTGCAGGCGCATCAAGTACTTTATTTGGGAATGCATAGTTTCTGCTGACTTCAACAGAACTTTGACACGATGTCCTCGTCGCAGGTAACAAACCCGGCAGCGCGATTCAACACGGAACGAGTTCACCTGGGGCCCCTGCAGGAAGAGAAGACTTCATTAGAAATCCTACTACCAGGCCCTCAAGGAATGTGAACTATGAACTGGATGTAGTTGACGCAGGAGGAGCTTTGCGCTACAACAAGAAAAAAAATTACATAACCAAAGCTGCAATGTGATGTTAGTCGCCTGTCGTGCTCTTCAAAAACTATACCAAAAATAAGTATCATAACATTTCTCCAAGAGAAAATATTACAACTGTGGCCTAGTCAAATCACTCAACATTACCTCTCTCTACAACCAGAAACATCATTGTACTTTTCTGAGATTATTTTGTGATTTATTAATGAGAGTATTCTATAATTATGTCTAGTAATAATCTTAATATTTTACACAGCTTTAAAAAAAAAAGTTACTTTTTAGTTTTTTTAGGAACCTAAACTGACAATATCTTCTGCTTTATGTTTTGAAAATTGAGTTTCTTCTCATTTTCAACACTTATATGATCCTGAAATATGACATTTCACTTGAGGTTTTAGGTCAAAGTAGCACTATAATTTGTTTAGGGGTTTCAAAGTTAGGGGGGGGATGAATAAAGAACATTAATTCTCAGTCACTTGTGCAGCTCTAATGCCTTTACTAATATCTCATGTGCAGCAGCAGTTTCTCTCTGACTTCTTGAGTTTTTTTTGTGCAGTTCTTCCATTGCAAACACCATCCAAGCTTCTGGTAAAATACCCATAATCCAGTTGACCCTCCCTGGACATGACCTCTGCACCGAATCCCACTGGAATTGAGTAATTCCACCATCTGATATTTCACATCATCTGTTTCTATTTATATATGTGGAACAACGTTTCCATCAGACGCAAGCTTCACTCTCCGGGGAAGTGGTTGCCTTGCAGCTACTGTGTTCATTAAACTTATTGCTTTCATGGAAATTTAAACTGCGAAAGGAAATAACCTCAAAACAAATATTTCCTCTTTCATTTGCATCCCACTTAAAAGGTGAAATTTCAACCTGTTTTATTTCCTTTTCAGTAAAAAAGTTATTTATTTCAAATTTTCCCTACATCAGTGTTCCTTCAAACAGTTTCTGTTTGCACAGATAACTGGCAGGACATGTCACATTCTGACACGAAGCACTAACTACAGTAGCAGCATTTTTACCAGGCTCATTGGGATCAAACTGAGGTTTGAATGGCTTTTTATAGCTGCCCTTTTTGTCCTCCTTTCTGATTTCATCACTTAAGTTTAAAGCCTAAAAGGCTGAGAAAAAAACTAACTCAGGTTTTCAATTTTATCTGCAAACTGATGATCTCCATTTTTTCTCTGCAGAGTGTCTGAATATGGATTTATAATAAAATTAGCTTGAAGATACAGATTACTTTTTTGAAGTGAAACACAATAATTCCCAGTTTTTATAGTTTTAGGGAAGAACAGTGGCATCAACTTCCTATGGTTCAAATTTTAAAGAAGTACAAGTATGCACACCCCTTGAACAATGAAACATAAACACAAACTTTCATGTTTTCATCAGATTTGAATGTGACATACAAAGTCAAAGTGCATAATATGTGAGAAGACATTGATATGTGTGGTTTGTTTTACAAATAAAGCGCATTTTCATGTACTCTAATCCACTGAAATACAATTCTGTTCCACCAAACGGAATCAAGAAGTCAGTAAGTTGTAAAAGTCAAATAATCTCAGGTGAATCGAGTTTCTGTCAAGGTCTCAGAGGATTATGAAGAACATAAGTGAACAAACATCATCAAGACGAAGAAACAGAAGAAACATCAGGGAGAAACTCCAGGGGACGTTTCCAGCAGTTCCCAAAATACCATCACAGCATTCAGAATTTAGGAGATACCGAGGAATTCAAACTCTAACATGCACTAATGACAGACTTTAATCTGCTACGACAATCCTGATTTGGCCTGTCTGCGCGGCCTCTTGTGTGTCCTTTAGGACGCCTTTGAGAAATCAGTTCTCTTGCAGTGGGAGGGCATTAAGCAGTGCAACATAATCCTGCCTCTTCAAAAAAAAAAAAAAAAAAGCAGAACTGCATTACGGCCCACATGGATGTGAGCCTGTAATCTCACTGTGGCCTCCTTCTACATGCTCCCTAAGCCCTCAGCCTCTATCCACTAAACGCTTCACCTCAGCAAACAGCTGGGTGGGATGGCTGGGCTTCAGCACATCCTGGCTGTAATTACGAGTGTGAAGGTTCAGAAGACAAAATAAACTTCTAATCACGTAATAACCCTCCAAAAATAGCATCACTGTTTTATTTCTATGAAGTACAGTTAGAGTTATTGAGGTGTTAGTTCACAGTCCTCTAGTTTCTGTCATACAAAACAAAATCAATACCATCTACGCACTCTGAGTATTCACTCCAAACAGCTGCTCACTTCTTTGCTCTTGCCTCAGCTCGAATTTGTGAAGTCACGATTTGTGACCCTTGTGACGCATCTGCCATGAATATCAAACATTTTTTTAAAGATCTGTTTTGTTATTTTCCATTGGCTCTAACCACAGTGCAAGTCCTGCGGGCTCAATTTAGCAGCTGATGTACAGTATACAAGGAGAGTCAGTGCTTCCGTTCTACTGCGGTGCGAAAACATCAAGGTTAATCCTTAAACCCTTCAACTTCAGTTCACTGCCATCATTTAGTCGCCATCAGGCTGCAAGCGGCGCAAATGAGGAGATAAGAGGAAGCATCGCTCAGCGCTTCACAATATCACTTGGATTGCAATTATTCAGACGTGTGAAAACAAAATTATGCATGAAAACATATAACATCCAATGTGAAAACCTGCAGAATATGCTTATAAATTAGTGAGATAAACGAAAATTTAGTTTCTAATTCAGCTTTTATGTTAGCAATGGCCACTTCTCTGTTGTTGTCAGGTATTCCAAATGACTAATGTTTTAATATGTATATATATTTTTTACACAAACATTTTTAGAAAATTCCTTTGCTCAGGTTGTTGTTGAAAACCTCCATAGAAGGAATAGATGTTGTAAGTTATTAATGTGTTTATGGCTGAAAAAGGGCAGATTTCCTCAGTATTCATGCTGAAATCCCACTCTGAAGAGTGAAAATGGTTACAGAACATCTTGACTTTGTACGAGTGAATTCAATATTCAATATTAATAATTTTTAAGGGCTCTTCCTGTAACTGCTTAGAAAAAAATCCCCTGAATACACTGTGCCCTCACACCCATGGAAATGTGTCACATCTTGCCACAAATGTGAACATCACTTTATTTAAATTTGATTTTATGTGACTAGAACACAAAAGCAAAAAGTTTTGAAGCTTACAATAGTTTTTTTTAAAGCAAATATATAAAAGACCAACATTTACGCTGATATTTTTAAGTGGTATATATTTATATATTATTATTTGTTGTCAGTATAAATACACATTCAGTAGGACAAGAAGCTTTAAGATGCAGCTGGAGGTACCAGAGAAGAGTTACAGTTAAATCAGTGATGTGTTCGAATAGAGCAGACATGACTCTGATGTCTGCAGCCCATCGTTCTTCAATCTGAGAATGGCTTCATGTTTAGTTGTAAAAAAGCTGGTGAAGGCATTTCCCCAAAGACATGCAAAACATTTATATTTCCCAAAGTATAAATGCATGCCACACTTTTCAGATTTTTGTAAATACAATTATTCCTTCACAGCAGCGTGCTATACTGTCACTTCACATAAAAGTACGAGGTTGTGAAAACTTTTACCTCATTTATTATTCTAGTTATATAAAAGATGTGATCGATTCTGAACAATTACTGGAGGTTGGAAAAATGAACTGTACCGAAACCAGCAGAGCTTTTTCTGCCAACAGGAGCAACAAAGTGATGAGAGGATGGGAGCAGATCGAGTCCTGCTGTAACCACTCCCAGCCTCCCTCTCTGTGGCTCCTCGCTCTGTCTGTGATGCTGCAGCTCCTCCAGTCTCTTCAGTCTCCAGTAAACAGCAGTCATGGCGACAGTGGTCCAGCCGCTCACACTGGAAAGAGGTAAGGCGCTCGGAGCTTCGCGTTTCGGACTCCTTTTTTTATTATTATTATTATAGGAGGGATTTTTATTTGATTTTTTTCCCTTTTTCTTTTTATGCACGCGTCCAAAACTTCAAGGAAACGCCGATCGGGGTTGGATGGACGCGTTTGTGTCCGATTCGGATTTCCTAACGTGGTCTGAACGGCTTGTTGTTTGTTTGTTTCCAGGCGAAATGAAACCCGTCGGTTCGGTTCGTGTTGGCTGAACTGGGCGCAGGTTTTCTCCCATCGTTTGTGGACACAAACATCCGACTAATGCGCTGTACGCGGAAAGCGCTCCGTTTTCATGCGTTATGTAACCGATTTGGTAATATGTTGTCTCATCATGGATGGCTTTATGATCTGAACATAAAGGCTGGGCTGCTGGAAGTCTACTTTGTGGAGTTTGTGTTGGAGCTGTGCAGGTGCACCAACACACACACACGCACACACACACACACACACACAACAGACAGGTCGTTCCTTTGGCAGACAATGTAAAGGTGGCTCTCTGATTGGGAGCGCACATTGCGCAGGCAAACAGTAATTATGAAGTCTGGCTGAGCCTGTTTCTTTTCATCTGTGCCTCATTGATGCGTGCATTAGCGTTGATACCCCTTGAACTTTCTTTCAGCATCTGACTGGAACTTTAAGAGGAAGCAGGTATCCCTTAATCCCGTTTTATAGAACTACCTGTTCCTGCAGTTAGAGCTGGAAGCCCTTTTGGGTGAAGCTGTCCTGCTTTCCACATCCAGAGACTCAATTCTTTGCTCATTCTTCTTTGCAAAATAGCTCAATAATATTACAAGTCTGTCAGAATAAATGTCTGAATCATGCCAGAGAACCTCAATCACACTTAAGTCTGGACTTTGGCTCCTTCAGACTCATTAATGTGCTTTGATCTAAACCAGCAGAGTCCAAAGCGTGGCTCATGGGCCATTGTCGGCACTTGGAATGATTCAATTTGGCCCAGGTCCAGAATTCAACAAATTTGCCAATTTTGCAGCCAGAGCAGGTGGTTCATGTGAAAGCACATTTCTTAGGGTAACAGCTGGAGTACTCAGAGAGAACCCACCTGTGCTTAGGGAGAACATTCAAACTTCATGCAGAAAGGCCAGAGGCAGGGATTGGAACCCAGAACCCTTCTTCTACAAAGCTACAGTGCTGCAGGTGCAGCCACAGTGACACTTTTTATATTTCTGGTCCATCATTTTTGAAAAACTTGAATTTTTGTGGCATTTTCAACTTAATTTTGGCAAAAGGTTTTGGAAACAACTGGTGTGAAACATTCCCTAGTAGCTCTGGTCTGTCACAAGGAGAACCACTGACTGGATCTTGAGTCTTTTGCAGCTTTTTAATAGAATTTTACTGCAGTTATGCCCTCAATTGGACCTTTCTCCACCTTCGCATCGGCAAATTTCCCTTTTTCTAGTGAAGAAAAGCCGCCCCCCATGCACTATTGAGGGGATGTTGTGCTCTGAGTGCCTTTTGTATGTTGGTCAAAAGGTTTGACTTTGACCTCATCGTACCAGAGAGGCCTTTTCTTCATATCTACTGAGTTTCCTGCAGGGCTTATGGAAAACTTCTCCAAAACCTTATCTGTCCTTTCAGCTGTGCTTCTTCGTGATGCAGTTTAATCTGTAATGTTTTGTGTGCAACAATATAGAATGAAAAAAATATGTTTGTGGAGAATTATTTCTGCCTCTGCAAGCCAGTGTGTTTGCATCCAAAATGAAAACATCACTTGTTTTGTATTGGAAATGGAATACAAAACAAATGGAAGTATTTGCAATCCTTTAAAAGGATGATAAAGACAAGGATGAAAGATCTCTTGAAACCTTGTTAAAATTTATATTTGTGATAAAACCATCGGTTTTTAATTTTATGAAAGCATGAAATAAGACATAGTTGTACTTTAAATAAAGAAGACGACAATTATCCAAAGATACCTGTTAGGATATTACTGTGTTGTGACTTTTCCTCAGTTATGATGATCGACATCCTCAGTTACTGGTGACAGATAGAAGAAACCACAAGTAGATTCTGCTTTAAAATGATCTGTATGCAGGTTTTACCCTCTATAGACTGTAAAGCTTTACTGATGCACAGTCTGCTGGGTGCAGAAGTAGGCACTAATGCATGCTGAGTTAATGAAATGAGCCCAAGATTGCACGAGGCAAACGCACGCACAACACAAGCTGAGCCTCTGGATTTGTCAGACTTATAGAAAGAGGCTTTAGATTCCTGACAAACTGTAATTTTAAGTCAAAAAGAATGTCTTGAAGCTTCAATTATCTACATTCAGTCAATCTGATCTTAGTCATTTGTTGAGGCAATGATTCACTTGTGACATCAGCGTGTTTGCTGTGAGAGTGGGAGGAGGGGGATGGAGTCCACATGCCGTGGTATGAATTAGACCAGTCAGCTGCTGGCAGCTGCGTAACACCTGGAGCAGTAGTAATGACAGTTCTCCATAGGAGGCATCAGAAAGACGCTCCATTATAGGCTTCCTTTTGCCTATGTGCAGCAAATTTGGAGAAAACACTATAATTGCTAATGAAAAGGTCCTCAGTGCTTGTGTTGAGTGCAGGCTTTAGCTGTTGAGTTGCTGAGTTTGACAAATGCTCATTGGGAGGAAATGAACAAGATATTTTCATTTCCAGAGCGCCCACTTGGCTTGTTGGGTCACTGCAGGATGAAAAAGAGCTCGAATTCATTCTCTTTCCTGTTATTGTGAGAGGAAATGACTGTGATTAGCACACACCACGGAGAACAATGGAGAAGAGCCTCTGACATTCTCAGTAAAGCAGGCATTTAATTATTAAAATGGGATGCCCCATGAATCGCAACCCTTCCGTAAAGGAAACAGAGAAGAGGGCAGGAATTTCTGCAGGATGAGCACCTCTAGTTTATAAAGCAATCAGACCAGAAATAAGAATCACTACTTTATAAGAGTCGACAAATATCATATGCAGTCCTGTTGATACATGCAATCTTCAAAAATATTGATGTCCCCTCAGCTTATTCATATTTTTGACGTATTGAAACCACAAGTGTCAGTGTGCTTTATTGGTATTTAATCCAATAGATCAACAGAACATCGTGGATAATTGAGAAGCAAGTAGAAAAACGCTGCATGTGTTTCTTTACTGATGAAAATATGAAAAATGTGTTGTGCGTCATCTGTACTTTCCCCCTGAGTCAACGACTTTTCTCTTCAATTACTGCTGCAAATCATTTGGGGAACTTTCTGTCTTTACCAGTTTTGCACATCCATAACTAGAAATGTAGCTTTTTTTTCTTTGCCGTTTGTAATCAGGTGTTGTGGCTTGTGCTGATTTTTAAAATATACGCTCACCCTTTTCAGGCGCAGTCGAATTCTCTTGCTGATGAATCTCAGAAATAATCTTCAAACGCAATGTTTTGACATCAATTAATGCTGCGTTTTGGCAACAGTTTTATATCTAAATATGATTTGAAGGCTCAGGTTTAATCCTTGACTTTAATTCTTCCGCTGGTAAAGGCAAGGTGTCTCCAACTCTCAGAGCAAATAAATCCCTATTCAACATAAAATCTGAAGTGTTTACAGTTCAAATGGAGAGTTTCCATATTTTATAACCCTGCTCACTGCAGTAGCTGCCTTTCGTAGAAAAGTGCCATACTTACACTTTGCTTTGTGCACTCGAAGCTGCCCAGCAGTGTCTTCTTGCTCTTTTTTCTGCCATTATTCCTGCAGCCTAGCAAATAATTCTGCATTTTGACCAGGAAAAGTTTAGAATTTACATTTAGTTATTTAAAACATTACTGGTAATTTGACTCATGAAAAGGTATGTGCACGTTTTGAAAACGTAAAGTATCTGTAAACATCTTACAGTTAAAAAAAAAAACTGTGAATTTGAAGTTCAGTTAAAAACAGACGAAGAAATTAGGATTTAGAGTTGAAACGAAATATTTATACACTGTAGAAAAAAAAAAACAATTCCCTATTTTATTTATAAAAAAGAACATGCCAAAAAACTGCTACCTTTATGCTGCATGTATGAGAGAATATATAGATTTTATTCTATTTCTTACTCTCTTTGTATTCAAAAGTTAAATACAAACACTTGTATGCACTTTTCCAGCCCCGTACTAAACATTTGGAAATATGCTAAAATATATCAATGCTTATTATGTACATTATTGGTAGTTACTATTGCCAACTGCAGGACAAGTACCCAGAATTGATCACTGTGTGCATTTACAAGCTGTAATCCTGGTTCTTAAATTGCTTTTGGAGTAACAGCTTCTTCCTTGCTGAGTGGCTTTTCAAAGATGCAAGAATTTGATTCACTGTGGACAGCAACTCTTAGCACCTCAGCCGGTACTTTCAGAAAATCGACACTTATTTCCTATTAAAACATATTCATCCTATGAACACACAACCTCTCTCTGTATGACAGCTAGACAGTTGCATCCTTTTCACTCCTGCATGCATGCAATCCTTTGATAGATGAGCAGGAAACCTTCAGGCAGCTAATTCTACCCGAGGATAAAACAGACTTCTGGAGGTCCACACTTATCTTTCTCATACCTTCCACAATTTATTTAGTATGTTTCAATTGCTGTTGTAGAAAAAAAACTAAACTAAACAAAAAGAAAAAGTGCCCACTTGGAGAAATACACTCAGACTTTCACACCAGCTGCCAGATTCTGCTGTGATTTTGTAGACAAAGAAATTGTTTGGCTATAACTGGAAATGTGTTTATTTCGCCTGGTGCAGAGGACGACATTTTCTAGCCCAGCCTGGTGTTACTGAGGAAATTGTGTGAAATTCTTTCAAGCTTCCCGTTGAGGAGGAGAGAAAATCTGGGAGAATGAATTCTCTGGGAATTCATTCTGCATGTGTGGTTGTTATATTGACAGTGCGGCGAGAAAAAGCAACTCCTTTTGATTTTGCCTGACCTCCTTTTTTATCTTAGTGAGGTGAGTTACAGTTTTAGTTCATTTAAAGAGATTCAAAAGTTGCTGACAAGTTTATATCGCAAGTAGCTCTTACAACCTGTCGTTAATGCACAAATAAGCGGTTTCTCAGGTAATTGTCTTGCAGGGACACTGCCCCGTCATTACCGGAGGATGAAGAGGACATTAGGAGTGTGATGTTTTGTCTCTGTCTTCACCACAGGCTCCTGCAGGAGCCATTAGCTTGCTCAGAGTGATTTGTCGAGCTCTGAGAGCATAGTCACAGTCGGGTAAATTAGAGCCAATTCCCTTGGCATGTGGACAGGGCTGGGTTGGTAAAACCCTGTTGGCCCATTTTACCCGTTTGGGATGCCATCGTTTCAGTTTCTGAGGTTGGAGTCAGAGACACTGCTGGCATCAAGGGCAGTCAGGTCAAAGTGGCAGATGCAGATTACAAGACCCTCTGTCAGGACACTTTATTATCATTCATGACATCTGAAAGGTGTGACGGAAATCCGCCGAGGCAATTTAGACCTTCTGACATCTGCTGAGATGAAAAACAAGAGTTTAATCAATATGAGAGCCAGACGTTTTTAAGAGCTTGTAGACATATTGCCACATCTTCCGGTTTAATGAGCTTGGCGACTAATATGGATGTTTTTTATTTACCTTATTGCAGCTGTGTGTCAAAGCAACATTTCTGAGTCCTGCCAATGGACTGCACCATGTTCTGCTCTCTGCTCTAAATGGACAAATTATACCAGGAAACTGGAACGCTGCCCTGCGCCAACACCTCTTAACAACAGCGTAGTGAGGGCTTGTCGAGTGCTGAAGCCTTCATTGCACCTCAGCATAAATTTGTTTAGCTTCTCAACTTTCGCCAAACAAACATGTTGAATTTTTTTCAGCAAGTCAGTGTGACAGCAAAGGAAAAAAGACTTCCTGGGGTGCATATTTGTAGAAACACCAGCAACAGACGTTTGCATACCTCTTTATTTTCTCTTAAGCCTGTCTTCTGATTAGAGATGCACAAATCAGTTTCCCAGAATCAGAATTTTTCTCTAATCGGTTTTCGGCAAATCAAATAACAAAAAAATCTAATCAAAACTAAAAACTCTCTTCATTTTAGGTGAAAGGGAGATTGCCATGCATCTCTTTTGTTCGACAGACTCTTTATTATGGTCTGCTGAGGTAAAACATTGTTTCTGATTTGATTTGCAGTGAATAATCTAGATTATAGACGAGTTATTATGCTGAACCTCTTTCCGTCATAGTTACAGACACTTTAACTCCACATTTTACATGGTTAGTTAAGACAGCCAGAAAAAAATATCAGTTTATTAAAGAAAAAGAAACTGTTTATCTGCTGATGCTTCAGTCAGTCATGAGGTCATTTTTCCAACACAGAAAACTACAATATATTTGCCATTTAGGAGATGTAAATCTCTTGTTGCTCATCAACACTGTTGCTAAGCAACTGACAATAGAAATAGATCCATCCTTGTTTTGCGTCTGTAAATGCCTTTGTCTTCAATATTTAATCGTCACATTTGCACGACAGATTAGACAAAAAGTTGAGTGTTCCTGCAGGCTCCGGGTTCGCAGATGATGTGCACTGAAATCTCAGAGTGACATCTTCCTTTTAATCTTCTTTTGAACACAGCAGGCGCACCACATCCCCATTTTTTATTCAGCTTTTCATTGGAGAAGGGAAAGAAACATCACATGCAAACAGCCATTCATATTTTGAGCTGACTTTTAAATAAGTTGTGTTTATGCTGAGGGTTACTCTGCATTTGGGGGACTCACAGATTTGTGTTTGTATTTCTATTCTTTCCTTACGATGTCAGTAATTTGTTAAGTGCACCAGTGCCTCCTGGATTAAGTCACAAACGCATCGTGACAAAGTTGTCAAAAAAATCTTAATTTATCTGTCAGTCATTGTTCTTGAAATTAAAGAAATCATGAAGAATCTGGTGGATATTTTAGAGCTTTTCTGACTCCATTCGTTGCCTTGAGAGAGTGCAGCTCTTGCTTCAAAGATGTATAAAGTTGCTCCAATGAAATTGAAAACATATTTGTCATGGTTAACATAGGAACAAAAATATATAGATGTTGCACTCAACTTAACAGTTTCCAAAGCTGGCAGATAAGTGGGACGGTAAAAGGAAAATAACATTTTTCCCTCGCTCAGAAAATCTGCTGTTTGGAACTATGTTAACACTCATTTTATTGATTTTTTCTCCAAGTCTTTGTGTAAAAAGCATAATAATGTGAAATCATGGTGTTTTTACTCAAGGTTACCATTCCGTGCATGTCTTATTCTGACCCTCAGTTGGCATTGTACAGCGTGGCAATAAAAGACTAAAATATGTTTCATTTTCTTCGCAAAATAACAAGTGAAGAGATTTTTGTGTTTCAGCTGGTGCCAAAATAAGAACAAAAGTTCTTAAAGGTTGAATTTAAGGAATTCAAGGAAACAGGAAACAGGATCAGGTTGTTCCAAAACCATCCGTCGTTTTACTTTAAGTACTTTAAGAAATGCTGCACGATCATTAAAAATTCGTCAATTAAAATAATCAAAGGGAAAAATGTGACTCATTACCAATTTTGTTTACAGGAAGAAAAATATGTTCACAGTGGAAACAGAACAGCAGCAGCAACCAGCCTGGTTAAATATGTCATAAAGTTATTTATGGGAACATCAAACGGCTGCAGATTCATCTATTTGCAAAGATATTGTGAAAACTGAAGAGGAGCTAAGATAAGCACTCGGTTCTTTATCAGCGGATTAAAAACAGCTGACTCAATTTTCACCAGAGTTCTTCAAAGAGATATATGCAAATCAGAAATACTTGAATTAAATGTTACATTTACCAACATATTAGGCAGCTTGTTCAGTGATTAGCAGTTTCACTTTTTAAGTAACTCCAGTTGCCAGACCTATTTTCTGAATTATCTTCCAACATTGCTTTGGATTTAGGATGTCATTTCCCAGAATTCCAAAGAAATCACCTAACATGTTCCACAAACATATTCCCTAAACTGTAAGATAGCCAGCCTAACTTACTGATGCAAGACATGTTGAATTCAGGCTTTTATATTCCTTACATAAAGGCAAAACAAAAGCTCCAGTGATGTGAAGAAACAAATATAACAAATCTAAAATTCAACCAGAAATCTTAAAGCTCTTTCTGAACCGTGTCAAGATTTGCATAAATGCGTATTGTTTGTGTTGAGCAGAGGACAGACCAGCAGACATTACTCCATGTCTGGCCTTGGTAAACTGAAGCAGTTTATTATTATTTAGTGCAGTGTGCAGCCTGGCCACCAGCCTGCAACGGGCATTTGCTTTTATACAGGAATAAAATAGCAAAACGGTGCCACATGCTGAGCAGGATTGTGTTCTCTTTGTTTCTAAATAGACATTTTTGTAGCAAACATTGTTTATGACATTTAAAGAATAAATGTGAACTGGCTTCACTTGCAGTTTGCAATTGCCTGCACTTGGTTTTCCATTTTATGCACTTCAAACTGCTTTTCACTTTACCAATAAATAAATAAAAAAAATCACAATTTTGAGGGAAATAAAGTGGCTTTTATCACTCCCTCCATTTTCAGTTTATAAAGATCAACCAAAACCATGAACTTTACAAACTTTTTTTTTTTTTGAGTTTTGTAAAATTCAAATAAAGATTAAGGACATTTAATACAGAGAAAAGGGATAATCTTATATTTCCTTCATTTTATGTTGGATTCAAACTATCAAAGGACCTGCTGCACATTTCTTTTGTGTTAGAGTCCTAGCAGGTCAGACCTTAGAAGAAAGTGGAAATTGGTTTGAGCTGGTGAAAATCTCTCTCTATATTTTTCTAGTTGTATTATAAAATATAGGTGCAGCTCATTCATTTCCAGAAGGGAGATTTTATTGAGCTCCCCACATCGGGAACTTAGAAATGCTGCAATGTCTCTGTGTCTGAGTCGGGCCTGATAAAGTGACGTGATTGGCTACGGTGGTGCTATCATTAACCTTTTTAGAGCTGGGTTATAACTCATTCCTCTATGGGATTGGATGTGATTTAATACTTTGTGAGCCTGATGGAATATTAAAGCTGCTGGCTGATGGTCAACAATCTCTGCTACCAACAGGAATTGAAACTAGATCGACTGTCTACTTCTGTAATGTACTAATTGTTTTCAAATTAATATCATTATAGCTAAAATACATCACAGTACTTAAACCATTGTGCTGTTATGCATAATTTCATTCAGAAATGTGCATCCATTATGATCAGGAGGACTTGACCTTCTTTTTCTCTTTATAGTTAGAATGACTTCAAAATATTTATATAATATATAAATATATAAATAATAATATATATTATTGTATAATATATAAAAAGTTCATTTCAGAAACTTGATGTTTGTTACACACACGGTTTTGTGTGTTGAGAACATGCAGACAAAGACTATGAAAAAAGATTTAATGTGATAAATTAAACACTAGAACAAGGCAAACAGGTTATGGAGCAACAGAAACTGAACCAACAGCTTGAAAACATTAGAGTGACCAAAGATCTCAACACACACCGGTGAAGATGTTATGGAAATAGGAGGCTAAAACTATAAAATTTGAAATGCATGACTGTATTTAAAAGTTAAGAAAATCAACTAAATCCTGTTGATGGCTTCAAAATGCTGTGATTGAGATGTAACCTCCTCAGGGACATTTACTCAAATATCAGGGCTTATGTTCAAATAAATCATTAAATCATGCAGAAGATGAGTATATAAACGTCTGATTTAGTGTGCACAGCTTCTGGTGTACACACACTTTTGTTAAATTTTTTATGCATGCTTCAGATTTAAGAACCTTAGAATATGTTGGAAAGAATTAGTTTTTAAATTAATAATCATGCTAAGCCTGGTGTGGATAAAAGGATCTGAACTCTCCCTCTTGAATTCGCACAGCTTCTCTGAATCTGATGATGCAAAAGGGAGTTCCCGATTGCCCTGCTGCTCAAACTCAAAGCTTATATCCAGAAACGTCCAGCTGTCATTTATGATCAGCTGGACGAAAGCAGTAATAAAGAAAAAAATGTTTGCAATATCCGCCTCTGAAGTTCCGTTCCTCTTAAGCTGGTGCAGGGTCTTGATGCCGATTATGTAAAGTGTGTTAATGAGCAGAAAGAAGCAGACAGAAAAATACATCTCGCTGGCCTTTCACCTTTGTTTAATGAGACAGAAATGCTCAGAATACTCCTAGACAGCTTTGCCCTTGGAGCTTGGAAGCATGCCAGCTCATTAAAAGCTTTTGAGAATAAGAGATTTTGAATTTCAAGAGAAAGGGTTAAAAATGTGACCCTTTTGCCTTGATTGAAAATAATATTACTACAAATCTCATACAAATCCTTCTTTATCCAGATGATACAAGTTTAGTTCACGTTGGCCAGATGCAGACGTATCTTTTTATTTTCACACGGAGGTTCAGGCGTCTTTCTCTGACATTTTCTGCTCCCAGCAGTGAGTCGCTGGAGCTGCACACAGTTCTGAAAACAACAGGAGTTTTCATGGTTACCTTCTGACCCACAGACCTTGCTGTGAGCAGTTTTTCCTCAGACTACATCATGCAGAGGAAATAGTCTGTAAAACGGTCTGAAACCCTATTTCTATTGAAGTCCTTCAAAGAGGAACAGAATGTTACTTCGCCGTGTGACTATAGAGGCTAAAGCAACTAAAGCCATCTGCACCGTTTTACGCTGCAAGTCGAATATGAGGATCCATTACAGGAAGGATATAACTTCATGTATTGTAAAATTTTCACCATATGTTCTGTGATTCAGAACAGAAAGTGTTAAAGAGATCTTTCGCAGTAATTCAAACTGGCTGTAATAAAAGGCCGGTTCAAATGGGCCATTACAAAAGGTCATAAATAATCTGGCGCATGTTCATAAAGGGACACAGAGGTCAAAAGAATCAACTGCATTGAGAAAAATCAGACTACATGACTAGACTGTGTTATGCTGGACAGATCCTTTGCTCAGCAACTCAATTTTATTCATATATCTACTGAACGTCAGCGTTTGTTAAACCAAAACACAGAAAAGAAGAATAGTTAAATGTTTTTTTCTCTCTGTGGTGTGTGTGTTCTGCAGGTTGCAAAGGTGATTTATGCAAGTTAGTCAGATGCAACATGAGCAAGTGACTTTATAATGCAGCAGATCAGCTCATTTAATCAAATTAAGGTCAGAGTTTCCAGGACCAAAGAGTTTTGAACAAATAAATGAGCCATAATAACTTCAACATCATTGACTATATTATCAGTTAATTAGATTATGCAATGCTGGATTTCTGAGATCATTCAGGGTTTTGTAAGTCTGAGCAAAGGTGCCACATTTGGGTGAGTGTACCTATTCAGCTCACTGTCATTCATCTTGCTTATCATGTTTTGCATTTAATTGTTCATGACTTCTTTCCAATCTTCATCCGTTTTTCCTTTAACCAAAGTAAATCAGGCTGTCAGGCGACATCAGGAGGCACAGTAGAGCGGAGAAGTAGCCTCGCAATTTTCAGGAAGAGTTAACTTTAAATTAAACCCTTTACTTTTTTCTGCTCCCTGTTATTTTGTGAATAAACCTGAATCAATGCAAATGATTCACAGATTTCATTCCTACTCCATCATCCTGGCAACTGGCAGCCTTGACCGAGTCTATTTCCATTATAGCATCCATTGATTCGCTCCAGCACCTTTGTCATCGCTGGGCTGTTAATGTAATTGACTTTTTCTTTTATTTTTTTTGAAACTCTCCCTCTTGCTGTGAGTGCCCACACACATATATGCTCAATTATACCAATTCTGTGTTCCTCCTCCTGCCAGATGTTGCCCGGGCGATTGAGCTGCTGGAGAAGCTGCAGGAATCAGGAGATGTTCCCGGCCACAAGCTGCAGTCTCTGAAGAAGGTTCTGCAGAGCGAGTTCTGCACAGCAATCAGAGAGGTGAGTCAGGACCGCTGTGGGAGGATTTCTCCTTTTGCAGGTGACCTTACTCATACCACGCCTCCCTATTAAAGAGTGTTAGCACACTACTCTTTTACTGATTGTCCTTAGTACTGTGATGATTTCTGGGCACCTTTACAAAGACAATTGTTGTAGAAGTAGCAATATTCAGCTCAAGCAAGTTGAATTTAATATTCAGCTACCACTACTACTATTGATTAAGTGGTTATTTAAAAGAGATGTATTAGACCTTGGGAAAAGGGCTTTAGGTCCTTTAATTACCAGGAATTGCTTAGCAAGTTTATGACTGCTGCTGCAACACACAGTTGGAAAAAAAAATACAGAGCAAGATGATTAGATTCATTTTAAAATAAAGACAAAATAAATAATTTTGCTTGATTAATTGTTTCATTTAGTTAGAAAAAAAAGACAAATTCAGAGATTATTTTCACTTGCATGTATATGAAATTCAGAGCAAAGCTCCATGTTAGATGTTGTTGCTGCTCTTCCTTACATGCATCACATTTTTAGCATCTTGTCTGTTTAATTTCAAAGACGTGACTTTAAGTAAATTACAACTCTGCACCTCTTTTACCAATTTGACGCTGAAGAATATGCAATTTAATCTCCAGATAAGCGATAAATCTCAAGTTCTGATCATTATGAAACATAGAATCATATGCATCACATACAACAGGGAATTTATATGCTGTATAACTGTTGTAGTGACGACCCAATATTAAAAGTACTACTTCTTGTGCTTTAGTCGGGAGACAGTCTTAAGGTGCTCCAGCGGCAGGACAGCCTGACCTGTTTTCTAATTAATTAAAATTAAAAAAAGTTTTTGACCACTTTGGGACATGAAAAACACAAAACAGATGTCTGTCATAAGTGACATGTTTCATAGATGTGAGAGAAATTGATGTTTCAAGAACTCATTTTAGTTGGGTTTAAAAAAAATAAAGTTTTTTTTTTTTTAAACCTTGACAAAGGGAATTTAAAACTACACCAACTTACATGGCAAGATCAGAAATATCTTAGGAGCCTAATTCTGAGTTTTGTCTCAGAAGATAAAGTTTTGTTTTACTCCAGTTGTGTTTGAGTTGCAGGTTAGAAAGTGGCATTTGCTAGTCATTCAACCACTAAAGGAACCTGGTTGGAATTAAAATTTAGTACGTGTGCTTCTGGTTTAATTATATCCAAATTGTCAGGAGGGCAAATAAACATCTCGTTCCTGCACTTTTCATTTTATTTTGTGAGCGCAGCAGCCATGTTCAATCGAAACTCAGCTTCACACGGCATCATTTTACTTTTATGACTCACATGTCAAAAATTCTAATTTCAGAGTGCAAATAGAGAAACCATAAGTTATATTTAATGCGTTTACGCGGCAACATCTGTTGCTGATGTTGACAGAATACATTTAAGCGTCTGTTGATGGAATTAGATGATCTGCAGTGTGGTGAAGGGAGGTTTATGGTATTAATATCCAACCTGCTTGAAGACACTATAAAAAAAAAGTGTGCATTATACCTTTAAGTCACTGCTGTGAAACATCAATCATGAAATTAAAAGGTCAGGTATCAATGGCAGAACCCTGGGTTTGATTATTTTATGATGGTGGTAGGAAACTGTGTGATTTTTTAAAAATCATTATTATCATAAAGGCTTAATAAGCTTCTCTTTAATTTTAATAAAGTTGCTTCTAATTTCCTTCTTCTGGAGTAAAATATAGAGTGAATTCTAAATCTTGCCTTTCTGTTTTCATCCCCCAGCTGATTCATTGCTGTTTCCTCATTCATCAACAGGACAGGCGTAAAAAGCAAACAGAAGCCTTTCTGCTCATGCTGCCGCTACACAGGCCCATAACCACAGATCTTGTATATTTAGTGTTCTGTCTGTTGCAATATACCACAGCATCTCACGGTGACATGAGTTTGGGAAGCAAACAGCAGCATTAAAGAGCAGGAAAACAGGCAACAGATGCTGAAATGGACTCTATCTGCAAGTTGATTACAAACAAAGTTAGAATGTAATTTGGAGCCGGATTGAACGTGTATTGATGGAGTTGATCAGTATGTTGCAGGGAGTTTCACATTATCTACCAAGTCGACCTTCCTCCGACCTCAACTGGGTGCTTTACGCTCTCAGAACATGCAGCCACTATTAATTAAATTTAAGCTGCAATTTGGATAATGAGGAGAACCTAATAGACTTTAACAACCACCTTGTGAACTCTTTGGAATACATCGAATCCTGCGTACACTGTTAAGCATTTATAATTGCATGTATGCTGAAAGGGTGTTTTTTTAAACTAACATCAGAGGTTTTACTGACTGCTGATGGCACCAGCTCATGTGGGACATAAATTAGGGAGCAACATGTTTCAGAATTGACAGAAAACGGCTCTGGTTTCCATGCAAAGACAGCATTGGCAGACTTACGATATTTTTAGGACTCGACACAAAAAGTGTTGGCAGCACGCATTGAAAGAATCCAGGATGCTGGAAGACTTGTGAACGAGGACGGCATGGGTATGGAGCCGACTTCCTCCTTCTTTGTTTAACATTAAACAAATTGTTTGATTAGCATTTGAGAAAAAGTGTGCAACGTCCTGACAGTTAAAATTAAATCTAAATTCTATGAACAAGATCTGTCATCCACAGACAAGCTGATTTTTATAAACAGGATCATAAAAATCACAAATGTTTCACATTAATGAAAATGTTGCCAACACTAATGGATTCAAACAGAGCCACATATATTCTATTAGATCAAACTACGAGCATCAAAGTGAGATAAAGGAGTAGAGAACTGGCCCTTTCCTCTCACAGAGCCCGGCTCGGCTCCGTGTCAGCTCAGCCCCGCCACATCTTGGCACCAGAGGCTCGGCTGACTGGTTTCGGTGCCAGGCGCGGGAGTGCAATGACATGGAGACTCAAAAACCCCCGACAACAGCCTGACCAGCAGCAGTCGCTCTTCACCAAGAGACAATGAGCTTCACCTCCAAAGACCTGACTAAACACACTCGCCAGTGAAACCGGCAGGGGTTCTCAGAGAGCTGCAGCGACGAAGCTTATGGAGAAAAACTAATTGAGCTGCATCTTGGTTACAGAAGAAAACTAACTTCTGCATAAAATCTTTACAAAAGATCAGCTCCAACAGTATTTAACTTTTGAATAACAGAGCACATCTATCATCCCCCACATTTTTATTGCATTTATTTGCTGAATGAAAAGAAAGTTTGTACTAATAGGTACATGTGTCAGTCAGTAGAAACTAATTAGAATCCACAAGTTAGGCTTTTTTCAGGGAGATGTTCTGTTTTCTCAAGGCTGACAGGATGGAGTCACTAATCCTGTCTTCAGATCAACTCCAAAGTCCTGTCGCCTTTTTTACTGGTAAGGCAGAAAAATGTTCAAAACATGATTCAACACTGTTAAAGATGACAAGCTGGCTGTCAATATGAAGAATGATGAGCAGGAAAAGAGCAGCCTCAGCAGCGCTCGGGCAAATGACAAAGAGATAGAGTTTGATGAGGTGGTTGTCTTTCCGTGCCACGCTCTGCAATGACAGGAAGGGCGGGGGAAGACATTCATGTGCTGCATCACTAGGAGCGAGTCCTCAGGGTCAATCAGCCTTGCAAATGGGATGGGAAGGACGCAGGACGAGATGACTGGAGGAGCTAACCTGCTAGAAATGATTGAGGAGAGGGAATTTGGGCGATAATATGCGAGTCCTGCCCCAAAACCATTGGAACCGCCAGAGTCATTTGGTGAACAAAATCTCTTTTCATCTTTAAAGATTTGTTTTTGATCTCAGACTTTTCTAATTAGTATACTTGACAGACCACCACAATTTGTTAACAGTGTGTGCTTCTTACTGAGCTAATGTTTAAACGGATCAAGCAATTTTCTAACAAATTCAAAGCAAGCGTGCATTACTCTGCTGAACCCTTTTAAAATCTTTTCTCTGTTGTGACAAGATATGCAATTCAATTTGAAAATCTGTCCTTAATCATGAAACTAACAAAATAAATTAATCAGAGGAGACATGTAGCAGCTGTGGAAGAATGGAAGCAGGTAAATGGGGAAAAAACTAAGAAATGAATCCAAACGCACAAAGAAAGGAGTGGAAAAATAAACTAAGAAACATAACACCAAGGAATAAACTAACATGCCAACACTTTTCTAACAACAATGAACAAATAGAAACGAACTGAACATGCCAAAACCTATAAACCTGAAATGAACAGGGAAAATAATCAACACAGTAATAAAGACCAAAATCTAAGCACCCAAGAATCATAACGCACTAAAACACACTGTGCAGATTTGCATGAATTCAAGTCAGAGGACATTTCACAGCATTCTCAAAGTACAGAGCTATTTGCAAAGGAGAAAAAAACCTTCTGCTAGAAGGTGGTGAACATTTTAGCAATGCAGAAGAAAAAGGAAATACACCTGCAGAATTTACAAAAACAGAAAGAAATAACCTGGAAGAAGATCCTTCTGTATTGAAATTTGGCAGAAAAGGCTTGGAGTACATGAATGTGTTATCTACAGCCTTACATCTTCTCTCAACCCTGTTCTTCATTTTGTGCTCCATAGATTTACTGTTTGTTTTACTGACTGCAGGCAGTTAAACAAACATTTGTTCGTCTCATCTAAACTGCCAAAAACAGTGATGAACCGACTTAATAAAGCAGAGATATTTTCATCAAAAGAAATAATCTGAAACGTAGTGCAATGAGCTTCAGCATAAAGGGTTAGACGCAGTCCAAATGTTCAGGCTGCTCATCCTCCACACACCGAATACACTTATGTCACACGAAGAGAAGAAAACTTGGCAGCATGTCAAAGTTCAAAACTGTAATCTCTTGCTAGTGATTTCAACTCATTCCCAGATCAAAAGGCTTTAAATTGTGGAAAAAGACTTACAAATTCATATAACCTAAATAATTCAACACCTACCAAAGAAATGAGCAAGATTTACCCGATGAACTGAGCATGTGGCTGTTATAAAATTAGAAGTTGGTGAGCAGAAATTCTCCCTTTCTTGGTGTCATTGCTTTTCTGTTCGCTGCTGTGCCACCTTTTCTCAGACAGCAGATACCAAACATTGCATAAGCTTTATCTGCGGCATTCCTGTCATGCTTGAATGGGGCTGCTAATAAACATTTGCACAATCGAGAGATGGTTTTAAAGGCCCTAAAGGCATTACAGTAACAGCGAGATGAAGCTGCCATTGTTTTGCGTTTCGTGTCTGGGAAAGTAGAGCTGCTGAGAACCAGATAAATAGCTCTAAATGGCGTTAACGATTAGGTTTCAAAGAAAGGGATAAAAACTGTGAATAATAGGCTCCATGTGAAGTAGAAAGAAAGACAAACCTTTCATTTCATTTAAAAAGCTGCGCTCAGCCTCAAAAAGTGCAGAGGTGGAAAAGACCTCAGGAAAACAAAAGTTATTTTGAAACTGTGTATGCATGTGTGAACTGCTGGGCTCGTTTTCTCACAGAGAGTCAGCGACATAAACCCAGAATGAGTTGCGGTCTGAGATGAAAAGCTGTGCACTCAAAAGCAGCTCATTTGGTCTTTGAGATTCATAAGCAAACAAGCAGACAGAAGCTTGGGGATATGTTTTTCTCCCACTCTGAGATCCCAACACAAAAATATCTCAGTGTTTCTATCCTTTAAGTATACGCGTCTTTGATGATTCAGGAAACTGAGAGCTTTGTGATGTTGTACGTCAAAGCTGCCCGATCTGTTCGTTTCCACTAAGCCGCTCTGCTCTGATGTGAAACATACAATGTCTCTGTGCAGGAAAAAGTGATTGAAATCTGTACAACAAATCTAATATTCTGAGAAATTATCAATTTTGGCTGATTCACTTGCTTAATTGACTGCAACTGATGCGAGTGTAATTTCAAAGCCACTAGACGTGCTGAGGCGCAGAATCATTTGGAATATTCTCATCTTTCCTGAAATGTAAGTTTTTAATCAAGTCGGTTGCACCAGCTCAGCAAATCCTGTATGAACTGTGAGGTTTTATCATCAACTCATCAATCATCTTAAACTTCTACATCTATCCAACTTAGACTGTGCATCTGATAACAGCAGCATATATCAGCTGACTGTGTTTAAAGCCTAAATATTGCCGGTATAAGTTTGGTTTGATTTGTAGAAGATTTTTGGGGGGAAGGTAAAAATGGGAAACAAAAGGATATTTTTGTTTGAACATGTTGTGCTCAAATTTACACTGATATATTTATTTTGACTACAAATGAGAATAACTACCCATAACATAAATCTTTACTATGCTCATGAAAGAAAATTCTGGAATAAATTAAGTAGTGGGGCGAGAAATAAGCCTTGTGGTACACCTTTATTAATATACATGCAGAGTGTGAACATTTGTCATTTTTCCTCACTCTACAGCTTCTTATGTTTTATTTTCCTATAAAGTTACTCTGCATGCTCCAACTTGTCTGCAACCTTTCTGCTTGTACACCAGCATTGTGTTGCAATAAAGAATATTTCTATTCTATTACGTTCTAATAAAAATACTGTAATTTTACTTAAAAACACCTTAATCAGGCTCAATTTTTAATTTATTTGATTTGGAAAGTAGCCTTGGAAGCCAGGATTTAACTGGAGAGGTCAGCTGTCTGCCTTGGTTCCATCTGCTTCATCAAACTGGCAGAAATCCTTTTATTTCTTCATTCAGCTGGAAACTCGGCAACCAAAGTCAGTGGCTGAGGTCAAAAAACCACTTTCAGTCATGAAACACCGACTAAGAATAATCGAAGTAGATTTAAAAACAGGCTTTCTGCCATGTTTACTAAAATTAAGATAGAAGTAAAGCTCAAATAGCAATATGTAATGCATGGTGTTATGTTGTCAAACAAACCTGCTTTTTCATATTTAAGGTGAGACAATCCTGTTATTTAGCTAATTAAACGTTTTAAAGGTACCATAGAACACCGTATTCCCCATCAGTCAGAAGGCTGCAGTGAAATCGGAGCCTGTGAGGCCAGCTGTGAAGGAAGTTGGTCCTGGAAAGTAGTGATTTTATGTTCCAGTCGTGTGTAATTACTCCACACGTCTGTCTTCATTTCCTGCAGGTCTATCAGTACATGCATGAAACGATTACAGTGAACGGCTGCCCGGAGTACCAGGCGAGAGCCACGGCTAAGGTAAGAACCGCTCTGGAAGTTTAGCATGACGGCCGTTATTTGAAATCAAAACAGCATGCTTTGTGGCTGAAAGTCTCACATAATGACCGGTGAATTATCTGTAAATCACATTAGCCAGTGATATCTTCACCAGTAATTTCTTGACACTTTGAATGAAATTAAACTAGCCTCCTTCTTAATGACCCTCATTAGGAGAATGTGTGTAATTAGGCCAAAGCATAAGTGGTTGCACCAAGGGCTGGTTGCTGACATCAAATGATAAAGCACCATCTTTGGTATTTCAGTACCTGAGGAACATTTGATGCAAAAAAAAAAATCTGCAGATTGTATTTACCAAAGTTTTTGCAGATGCAAATTAATAATTGTTGAGTTAACACAGGAGTCACCCTGCTGGATTAATCTCTGGTTATGGGGTTCTAATGTAACAGTATTTTGATGAAACAATATTTATTCTGCAGCTAATCACTTAAACTAAGTCAAAAATCATAAGCATCCTACTGAACTGATGAAGATAAGTGAAGAAAAGGATTTAAAATGGGGATTTATGATGCATAAACATTTCAGAAATCATTCCACAGCCATGCCAGGGAATCGACACAAGACTCATACTGCATCACTGTGTTTCTGTAGGA
This sequence comes from Poeciliopsis turrubarensis, assembly GCA_010277015.1. NCBI lineage: Eukaryota > Metazoa > Chordata > Actinopteri > Cyprinodontiformes > Poeciliidae > Poeciliopsis > Poeciliopsis turrubarensis. The sequence continues at coordinate 1,347,303 of VMRN01000066.1, forward strand.
GTTAAATGTTTATGTGTTAAAAAATGGCCTAGTTCAAGTTCAGTACTAAAACCATTACAGAATAGACAATGTGGTGTTCACAGTGTCTAAACTAACTGAGTTTGAACTATTTTGCAAAGAAGAAATGGCAACAAATTCTGTCTAGATGCACAAAGCAGGTAGAGACAAAGACCTGCTGCTTATCTTTCACTCATTCTATCCACTGTGCAAAATGCCAATGGATTACATGTAATAACGATTAAATGAAGAAGAGTTTAAAGAGCAACCAAACGTTTGCCAGGCATTTCTTCATAAAGTCGAGAGGAACACTAATTATTTGAGTGGTCAAATAATGGACAAGTTATCCATTCCTGAGGATTCCAGCTCTTCTCAACCAAGTTGAAAAGCTCAAACATCTTTAAGCAGAAGAGATCTTACGCTTAAAGAAACTATTGATTACCACCTGTGTCCCAATCAATTTGGCGAATGAATAGCAGGGATACTACAGTCGCTTCCGATATGGCCGGGGGTCCATGGGGCTGAAGATAAAGACAGGTGAAGGCAGAGCGTCGAAGGAAGAGACGCTCGGGAGTTGGGGCTGCTGGCTGAATATGAAGCAGACAGACTGGTTGACAAGGCAGGTCTGATTCCAGTCAGAGCTTTGGAAATAATAAAAAGGCAGTGGAGCCACAATACTTACTGGATAAGATGAATTAAAATGCCCCCAAAAAACAGGTAAATGATTTAAAAAGCTCTTTATGAAACTAAAAAAATAGAACCGACTGCACTGAAATGCTGCTGATTTGATGATTAAATGGCAGAGAGGTGTGTGGGTTGCACACACCAACACAAATAATGGGCTCCTCCACCCACAGTAAAACCAGATTAGCTCAAATCACAGGGCAGCGAAAATGACCGAGAAGCTGAAGCTACCTTTGAAAATCAGCTGCCATTTGGATTTTAGACAGACTCTCAGAGATGAAAGTAATATTTTCAAATCTGTTTGCACTTACATAACATCCATCTCACTCTCTGGCCCCAGATGTATTTGTTTTACTATCTGTGGTTGCTTTATATACCTGGTGTATAAACAGGAACCAAACCCCAGAGACGCTAAAGAAAAGAGATGAAGGAGAGGATAGTGAAAGTAGGCAAAAACATGAAATAAGAGCCAAGCTCAGTGTCCCTCATTAGTTCAGGGTCCAGCTGAGTCTACTCCTCTTCAACACATCATGATGAGTGGGTGGAAGGGGTGCAAAGGCTGGAAGAGCAAAGCAAAGAAAATGTGTTTTGAGTATGAATGCAGTTCAAATTAGTCTGAAAGCTTTAAATAATACGAGCTGCTCAGTTAGTTTCTTATTTGTCCATTAAAAAAAATCATGTTCACACGAAGCAAATTGTGGCGCAGTTAACTTAGGTTCAGGTGACGCCATGAGCGACGGGTTAATTAATTAGGTCGTACAGAAAAATAACTTCTGAAAGAAAATCCTAGTTATTAAGAATGTATGGGATGTTTCCTGCATCACTCTTCCTACAACCACAGCTTCCTGGAAATATAGAGGGACATCCCACAATGCAACACGCTTCTAAAGTCGGTACTATATTATGAACGCCGTTGTCAAAGGTGAGAATAGGTTGAGCGCAACTCATTTTTGTATAAAAACCCATACAAAGGGGCACCTAAAACTGCATTTAAAAAGAAATGAAGTGTATTTAGTTTAAAACCAAGATATTTTAGAGTTGTAGAACTTGAACAGATAATCCACATTCATGTGTTACTAAGCAACTCAAATGCATCGACGCTACAGAAGATTTGTCTGTTTTGCACAATTTATGCAAGACTCCTTGAGACGTCTTTGCTCCATTTGACTGTTGTGCTGAAATAAGCCGTTTTATTTATTTAACGTCTCAATTAAAAACAGGCTTTAGCACCAACCCTGCTCTCTCACTGTGAAAACCCCCAGCAAAGAAGCCCCATCCCTCCTCATCTCCGTCTGTCACATATAGTTTTAGACCAGTGTTGCTCTCAGATGGATAAATTGCACATCTTTCCTCTAGAACAGTCAGAAAGAAAGACTCCTTATAAGTTTCACATTTTTACTTTAGAAAGGAGAGTTTTCCCAGGAAGACACAGAGCTGATTATCTTTTGCTTTTTGTGAAACTGTGTTGGATGAGATGAAAATGGCAAGCATCCAGAAACAGCAAGCTGGAAAGCAAAACCAAATGCACTGCAAGCTGAAGTTGTTGCTAGAAATTGAATTGCAAAAGAAAAGTAAGAAAAAGAAATCCTTTATTGACCTTGTTTGATTTTTTTTTTCTGCCTCCTGAGTATTTTATGAAGCAAGACAGCAAATCCCTTGGCAGTTAAGACCTGTGTTTAACCTGAACATCCCTGTTTTAGGGCCTCATTAATCCAATCAATTACTCATTGGTATTTTTTCAGGAAAAAAGATGAAGAGAGAGATGGAGGCTAAGAATGAAGTGATACGCTAAGCTATACTTGCATGTACAGTGCAGGGTGTCTGTCCTCCGGCAAGCCTTTCATTTAAATCCCTCCTGTGTTCGGGAGGCGCCGGCCATCTGCCAGATTATGTTTTTGTTTGCAGAAACCCAGATAAAGTTGTGAAGGTCGATGCGCTGCGAGTTCTGGGAGGCGACGGTGTGCATGCTGAGAAGCAGCCTTCACGGTGGGACACGGAGGGCGAAAGAGGAGACGCAGAGGAAGACAGAGAGGAAATAGGAGGAAGCAGCATTTGCTACGTTTTGATCGCTTCAATAAAACAGGCGACTGGGGAAGAGAGATAATTTGGGGAAACAGTTTAACCGGAAATTAATTTGGATCTGGAAACTCTGGGAATTGAAGTATGAGCAAAGACTGGCAAGCTGTGATGCCTCAAAGTCCAACTTATCTGCCGTTGGAAATGTGGATGGGACATCTGCAAAAATTTAACACACCCCTCCTTTATGGTTTTACATTGTAGTGATGTCTCAGCTATGATAAACGGTGCTGACTTAACACAGAAGCTCCCATGGAAAACAGTGGGAAAGGAGTGTCTCTTTCAGTGAATTTCTGCCATTAACTTCCCTAAGCTTGGCTAAAAAGATCTATGGCGCTTTGTTGTGAAAGCGAAAGGCTTGCAGTTCAAAGAAACCCCACAGCTGGTGGAGATAACGAGGGGGAGAGCTGTCTGGCAGCTTCTTCATCCTGAACTTAGATGTGCTAATCCATGTGCACAGAAAGCCAGAAACTTCTCACGTAGAATATAAAATCCCCAGCCCTGACTAAATCTTGTCGCTTTGTCATAAAAACATCTTTGGCGATACAAAAATGGTTACGTCACGTTTTACTTCATTTGGATGTTTTCGGAAAGCTTTCATGAGTAGTGGTGGCTGTAGATGACGGTTATTAACAGCTGGACAGATATTCACATGCAAGCTGCTTCATTAAACCCCAGAGTTTCCCTCCTCAGCCTCCGACTCAGCTGGTGTATTTGCAAAACAATCCCCTTCGAAAGGTAGCAAAAACTCGACATATCTCAAGGAAAATCTTAGCACTTTTATAGTATTTTTCCCTTGCAGGTAAAAAAAATTAAAAAGAAAAAAAAAAACTTGTTTCGGTTTTTAAATACTGGTTTCATATAGTTATATACTTAACATATATTCCTGCTAATTGGTCATTATTGCTTAAATCTAATGAAAACTCAAAATTATCTCTCACGAGTTTATGTGTCATGGATGAATTTGTTATAATTCATGCATATTTTCCAAGAACTTCTAAACATAATATTTTATGTACTTAGTAACAAAGCACATGAAGGATGTTTGTGTGCAGCGCTACGTTACAACCAACCTGTTTAGCGGTTACTATTTGACTTTTTTCCCCTCTTTCCTTAAGGCCACAGTCGCAGCCTTTGCAGCCAGCGAAGGTCACTCTCACCCTCGGGTGGTGGAGCTTCCCAAAACAGAGGAAGGATTAGGCTTTAATGTGATGGGTGGCAAAGAACAGAACTCACCTATCTACATCTCCCGCATCATTCCTGGAGGCGTGGCTGAGCGACACGGCGGTCTCAAACGAGGCGACCAGCTGCTGTCTGTCAACGGCGTGGCAAGTCTGATCATCTCTTCAGTTTTATGCTGCACATAAAGAGATCAATTTTAGATTTGTGGTTGTCGGAATAAATTCTGTCCTTTACTGGTGCATTTTCATCAGCTTTTTATGAAGCGTTTGATCTCAGGTCTGAGTAATTAGGAGAGCAGCTGTATGAAGGTCAAAATGCTGTTCATGTCCTGAGTGGGCAGTAGAAACTTCCTTCCTCATTAGAGCATTTATGAAAACAGACCGGTTCCGCCTGCTCATGTCTTCATAATCTGAAGCTATTAACGTGAAGGGAAGCGTTTTTAAACACATATTGAAACAGTCACCTGTCCTGATGCTCCGTTTCTGCGGCCTGCAGAGCGTAGAAGGAGAACATCACGAGAAGGCGGTGGAGCTGCTGAAAGCGGCCAAAGACAGCGTGAAGCTGGTGGTGCGCTACACCCCCAAAGTCCTGGAGGAGATGGAGGCGCGCTTCGAGAAGCTCCGCACGGCCCGGCGGCGTCAGCAGCAGCAGCTCCTGATGCAGCAACAGCAGCAGCAGAATCTGGCTGCTCAGCAAAATCACATGTCGTAGGTGAGGCGCTTCATTACTTTAAGGGTGAGGGGAGGGTGGAGCCAACAGCGTGCACGGTTTTATTCCAAAGGTCAAGAGCTCCTGAACAGGTAGGGCCAAAAAACAATTTGAACAAGGAATATAATTTTTTTTATAACTCAATGTTGATCAAAGGCATTAAAGTGATGCTTTGCCCCTGATGAACAGAACTTGGTTCTAGTTAATTGTCACTAAAACTGAAGTTGTTCTTTCTAAACTTGGTGCTTTATTTTGAATGGTAAAATCTTGATTTGATTGATTGGACTCTTCTCACAAAAGATTTTTTTTGTTTGTTTTTTTCTTACGAATCTGGATTCCATCATTTTTGCCTGTTTGGGGACGAATCATATCCACCAGACAGTCTGCTGGATGCAGCTTTACCTGCCAGTTTCTCAATGGAAACAGAACAGGTTCCCTGTGGACATACACCATTGATGCCACTGGAAAAATGCCATTAGCGAGTTTGCGTCATGCAGTTCCTAATTCTGCAAAGCCATCTCCAATTTTTCTAATGTCTGTCTGATATGTGGGGGACAGGCAAGCATCCAGGTTCTCTGTGGCCTTTATGTAATCCCTGAAGCACATCAGTTGGCTTAAACTTGGCACGTTGCCTGTGCTGGAAGGTATCTGGGAGCTTGTAACATGCCTTTGCTGAGGAGTTGCAGTGCAGACAGTTATCTGAAAAGAGATCTTGTTTTATCGACCGCAGAATTTTGCTCCAGCAGCCAAGCTGATGCCACAGGACCAGACCAGCGTGCAGCATAGTTTTGCATGCTTTGGGGGGGGTGGAGGTTAGAGAGGACTCTGGGTGAATGTGAAGTCGTGGCTCTCAGCTTGTCTTTTTCTGTCCGTTTTGTGATCCACAGGTTGTTCCAGAAGAAGAAGAAGTAAAAGCCCTACAAGGTGGATCTCAAAGATCGCCTACATGCGCTTAGGATCCCAAAGGAATCTCTTTGTAGTGGAGGAAGTCAGCAAAAACACTCTTGACTTCCTCATTCTCCCTTCCAGTGAACCACCGATTACTGAGCAAAGAGACAATTTGGTGTGAAACTGGTGCTTTGACGAACATGCTGAAAGTTGTCCAGTTTAACTTTATACTCCCTTTTATAGTTTTCTGTTCCCCGATTGTGAATTTTTAAATCTCCCCTTTTTCTGCATTTGTTGGTTATTTTTCCAGTTGTTCATTTTTAACCCTTCCGTCTAATATGCAGTAGAGCTTCAGCCATCTTGCCATAGATATCATTTGTACCGTGGTGTTTCGATCAAATCCTCGATTCTGGTGCTCGTGTCCCATATGAATGATTTCTCGTTCCATTTTTCGATAAACTGTTTTTTACCTTCTATACTGTAGCAAGAACAGATTTTATATCTTGTAGTTTTAGCAATAAAACACATCGTTTGATTCAGTTCGTTATTAAATACACGCGCAGAGTTAATGAGTGATTGAAATCGCAGTAAAAGCAAACAGAGTTGCATTTACTGAAAGGCAGCTTCCGAATTCAAATCCGCTGTACGGCTTGAAAAGATTGATGTTGGTTTACTGGCAAAATATAAAATTTCTGTGCAATATTTATAAAAAAAAAAAAAAAAAAAAAAAAACAAACTCCAAATCAATCATTTCCCCTGAAATTTATCTTGAAAATATATAAAAGATATCAAACTTCTGTTCCCGACAGACTAACAGAATGTCATCAAATTACATAGAGGATGCTAGAATTATGTTTATTTTTCAGAATATTGTATATTAGATTAGAGATTTAAAGTTCTATCATTTCATATATTTTATTTATTAAACATACAGATTATAATTTCAAAATGTCTTGTGAAATAGAGCGTAAATCTGCGTTTTTTCCTTCTTAACAATCATGAGTGGAAGGCTTGGGATTTAGTTCACTGCCTCTTAAAAATCATTGTTTTTTTTTTAAAGCAACGTCTGATCTGCAAAATTACAGCGATAATCTTTCCATTAGGCCTGACTTTACTTTTATTCCCTCCTTTTCTGCAAAGTGTCTCTTTTTCTTTGTCAGATTTTTGTCTTTTCTGTTTAAAGTTTCATATTTTGTCTTTTTCTGTTGTTGATGCTCCTTTCATTGATTCCCTGACGATGTGAGTTTGGCTCTGGATTTTCCGTCCTACATTTTATTCCAAAATTAATCCCAGACTTTTAAAAAGACTTTCTGAACATGTTTTGAGTGATAAAAGAATATAGGTCATGTGAAAAAGTCAAAAGGTCATAAGAATGCATTTTCTTTTTGTGTTATGGTCAGAAGTTTACAGAGACTCACCACTGGCAAGGAAAAACAATTCTTGTGTTTAAATTTGCTTAAGGTTGCGTCTCTTACAATTAATCAACCCAGAAAAAGAAAACAGCCAAAAATAATGACATTAAAGCACATGGTGACTGTAAGCAAGCTTCTGACCAGAACTATAAAATATTGCAGATTTGACACCATTTTGAGTAACACGTATAATCAGAGCATTCCTAAAATAACATTTTATGTTGGACTCAAACATATTGGTCCCTGAATCACTCTCCAAAAATATAAAAAAGAAGTGAAATATCATTTTTGTATCTTTAAAACAGGTACTTTTTCATAATTGATTTACACTTTGAAGGATGATAGTCCTGTATCGTAAAGATGACACAAAAAAAATACAAACTGTTGATATGCAATTGTTATACATACTATATTTGTATAAATAAATATATGTTCTTGTGTTCAGTGTACTGCTTTGTTTTCTCTTCCATCACACATTAGGTGTTTTAATGAAATAAACTCATTGATGTGTGATGTACATGAAACACCTCACCCTGGTGGTGACATGGAGTATTACAGTGATGACAGCTTTCACTCGTTGCTGTTTTCCACTCTCATCTCAATCAGTGAAGTCAAAACTCTTTGTCATATCAAAGTTTTCATTCTAGCAACTCCAGTGCAGCAGTGCTGACTCTTTAGGGCTGTATACATCTGTGGAGTTCTTGTAATACAAGCCCCTGCTGGAATGTTTCGTCGCAACACATCAGAGGGAGGGAGCCCCGTTACACCGATTGTGTTCGCCTTCAGGCGCTGTTACACTCCGAGTATCTCAGTGCAAATAGAGAACAGAAATCTGCATTTGATAACAGAGGAATAAAAAGTGGATTTGTGGAGCTTAAATAGAACTTCAGTCCCGGTTTCATCAAAAAGGGGTGTCAAATAGGTGAAACCATTCTGTAAAACCAAACTGACAGCTGTAATCACCAAAATATGGAACAGCATCATAGAAGCTTTCTGAACATGTCAAGTGCAATTTTAAAATACTCGATAATAAATTATTACGTTTTATACCCTTTTTATTTGAATGATTTCATCAGCAGATCTGCTGTTTACAAGCCTATTTTGTCAGTGTAAATGAACTCAGTTCTTATTTATTTTGTTTGAAATAAACTGCACAAACAAACCCATAAAGACAGCTTTAGATCCAACAGTCTTTTTAATCCAAATTACATTGTAACGCAGTCAAATGCAACAGATGATTTATTGCCAATTGCATAGAAGAGGAAGAGAGCTAGAGACATGCAGAGACACATGACCCATTGTTTTTGCAGCAATCTCCTCTGAGAAGCATGAGAACTCAAAGTTAAGACAAAGAAAAGTGACAGAGTGAATTTGTTTCTGTCTCCTCATCTGGATAAAAGATATTTATATTCCCTGCTCTCTGACCTGATGTTTGTCATCTCAGTTTCTTTTTTCATAAAAAAAACTAAGAGATGGATTAAACAACTTTTTCTCATTTCATATTTTTAAAGAAGTTTTGTTTGCAGGTTCTTTCTCATCATGCGGCTGCTTGTTAGGCCACGTCTCCGTTGGCCCTTATTTCCCTTATTCCTGGTTGAATGATGATGGGAGCAATATAATAAAATCCAAAGAAAAACAGAATACACACCAGCTCCACAGGCTCTGAGACAATCAGAATCAGTTAAGTCTAAAATAGTTCACACTTCTGGCAGATTATGAATAAATGCAGTACATTTCTTCTGACTGAAAGCAATATTAACATTTTTGGTGGCCCAGTCAAAGTTCTGATCTAAATTTGACAGAGTATCTTTGGGCAGAACTAAGGATTCTTGGAGCTCATTGCAAAAGATAGATGATCAGAAGTACCGATAGTCGAAACAAGTATGGACTTAACTGTTTGTCTCCGTAGTTTGTAAACCTTTTCCTTCAGATCATGTCTGTCAAACTCCAGTCCTCAAGCGCCGATGTCATCCATCTTGCTTTTTGCTTCAGCCAGCCTGAATCATATGACTGAATTAACTCCTTATGCACTCAAGTTCTGCAGAATCCTGCCAATTACGTAATTACATGATGCATGTGTTTTGACCCAAAGAGACATTTAAAGCAGTGTTTTAAATCTGTGTTCCTAAAGGGCCAATGACCTGCAGCTCTTTGGTTGTGTCCCTGGTCCTACTCACTTGAATTAAATGGCCAAACTTTCTCAGTAGTATGCAGTCAGGCTCCACAGAGCTCTGCTAATGAGCTAATATTGCATCCAGGTGTGTTGAAGCAGAGAGACATCTGAAGGTTGCAGGACGCCGGCTCTGCAGGACTGGAGTTTAATATCTGTGCACTACAGTTTTACATTGGCACTCTGATAAACATGTGCAAAATTCAAAATTAAAATCTGCAGTTTAAAACAGAAAGAGAAAAGAAATCATTCTTAAGTATAAGTACATTTATTCAATGGAAGAAATATCCACTATTTACTTTTTTAATTATTATTAAATTAAGGCACAACAATTTTTTACTAAAGCATTTTTAATTTTGAATTGATTTGTATATGAAGGAGGTTTTGATTGATAACCCATGACTTCCTGTTTTTCTGGGGTATAAATATGCGTTTCTCTTAACCATCATTCAAAATGTTGTCATTCACCATTTTTTTTTTTGTGAATAACAATTAGAAACACTAAAGTAGATGATATATAAATAAGAGAAATATGGCAGAAAGAAGAACGTTAAATGAAAGTTATAACTTCTCTTGAGATTATATTTCTGCAATTAAATGTTAGTTTTACTTTACTAATATTTTATTCATTTTTACAAGTGATGGAAATGAGGATTAAGAAAGTTGCACATTCATGATGTATTTAGACTTACTTTTAAATATCAGATTATATTTAAATTCTTTTACTTATTAAAGTAACTTAAATCTAAAGAGGTGATTTATCTAGTCTACTTGTTTTTTAATATCAAATAAGAAAATGAAAAGTGGCAAAAAGCACATTTAGGGAACCAAAAGTTTTATTTTTAAATTTGCCAGTGGTGCATTAAAAAAAAACACAGCTTACTTGCAGCACAGTAAGACCTGACCACCCCCTCCTCAAGTCACCCGATAAGCACCATCAGAGGCCATCTGTTCTCCACACTAGTGCTGCTGGTATAATGAGGGCTGCTAATGACGACTCACATTTGGTTAGAGGGAGCAAACAGGTACACAGAGTGTAGAAAACCACACCAGCACCTTAAAAGTAGTGGGATATTTCCATTTGTTTCCTTGATTGCATTGCAAGGGGTATTTTTTCTTATTTTTCTGGGATGAAAACAAAGATCTTAAGATCATTCACAAACAAAAGACCACATGAGTGATTACAGCAGCACAAAATAACAAACGACGTCAGCTGACCTCAAATGTGATCCCGAAGCCTTGTTAGCTGTAGAGAGGCGAGATTATCACGGACAAACTCTGTGTTTAATGCATAATAAATAACCAGCTCCGTCAATTTTACCACAGCCCCGAAATTCACTGGAATTCAAAAGAATCTGTAATTTTAATTAGATTAGATTTTCTTTCATGAGAACTGGAAAATAAATTCGCAAACAGACTAAATGGGGAGTGATACTCACACAAATATAAAGATGAAAACTGTAAATGTGCTTCTGCCTTTCTGGAAACATTGCTGAACATGAATACACAAGAAAACTTAAAGCCCTCAGAACATTTAAACATAAAGTTTAATAAACACGACGACATGGACCGAAAAAAAAACCATAACATTTTAAATATTTTAAAACTGAATAATGCATTATTACATTAAATATGTCACATTGGGTATTATAGCTCATGTAGAATAAATTGGCGTTAATTACATATTTACAAAATATCATGTAAAGAATGAAAGATATTTGCCAAGGCTCCTCAGACTTTGCTGTCCTTATTCGCTTTGCACAAAAACTTCTTCTTACTATCATTTTGTTGCAAGAGCAGCTGGTGTCTGAAGGAACTGCCGTGCCCCCGCAGCAATCTCTCCACATCAAAGCATGGGTTTCCCTTCACAGGACATGGTAGACGGGCCTGGAGCCCGGGCTCTCCGGCGTGCCGGGCTGGGACTCGGAGCTGCCGGGGGAGAAGGTGGGCAGGTCCCTCAGAGAGGCCGGTCCACAGCCGGACTCTGCCGAAGACAGGCGGTCCACGATGCTAGACAGACACTCCAAACTGGAGGCGCCCAGGGCTTTATCATCCAAACCGTCTGAAAAAGACAAAAAAAAAGACCCAAACATTACCCACTTATGTTTTAATTAAGAGGTCATTTTAGTAGGTTGCAAAAGAAACATCTACCTTTTATAATAAAGTAAATATATTTATGTTCATACAGTTTCCCTCTATTTTCATTAGGCGAACAATTAATAGTCTTCTAAAGCAATTCGGTCTTACCGTTCTTTGCAAATGAAAAGCCATTACGGTAGTTTGCATTCAGGTGTTGCCACACTGGACTGTTGCTTCCAGCCTGTGAGAAGACAAGAAATCAAATTGACCCGACAAATATCTCTCAAAACAAACTGATATCAAGTGTTATGGTCGCGTACAGGAATCCTGAGTCGGACAAGGCCAAGAAAGTACAAAAACAGCCAGTGCCCTTTATCAAATTCTGGACGGGCTAATAAATCCTAAATTCCAGCATTATTAGGGCTTCTTTATTTCATGTCCACCTTGAAGTCAAAGTGGCCCGGGCGCGCTCCCCCTCCCCTGCCCAGCCTGGAGTGTGGCGAATCGATTGTATGAGTGGAAGCAACACCGGTTTGTGCAAGACGACACTTTCTCCGAGTAAATCTGCAGAAAATCCTGGCAGTGGTGCAGATACATGCAGTCAGGATGGAATGCGGGGAAAGCGCCCGGGTTCTGCTGCCAGACTAAAGTAAGGTGGATTTAGTTGGGTTTATTGGGGCCATAAAGTGTTTGGTGGTGGGAAAGCCATTAGTCCATTTGGTTATTTTTAATAATCTGATACATGGTCAGACTTAGTGTTAAAAGAATTGAAAAGAATGGCAATGGAAACTCAACAAAGACAGACCAAAGGCTGTAGAATAGGTGTTGTATTATAACACTACAACCTGCAAAGAAACTCCTAGAAATTGAGGAAGTAGGTTTCTAAACAATCTGGATAATGAGATCAGCCAAATCTGCTGCAGCACCATAATTATTATGCAGTACTTGTTCTTAGCTGAATTGGTTTTATAGCCACAAATAACCCCAATAAACATATTGGCAAGTGGTCTTACCATGCTGTCAGAGCAGCTGGACAGTGGGCTGCCTGGCTCCGAGCTGCTCTCTCCAGGTAGGCCGTAAAAGTTCTCCACCTGCTCCCGCAGCAGTTCCTGCAGGCTCTCAATGTACTGGATGGCGTTGCGCAGGATCTCCACCTTGGGCAGGCGCTGGCTGGGGTTGGCCGAGGTGCAGCGCCTCAAAGCCTCAAAAGCATGGTTCACTTTCTTCAGCCGTCGGCGCTCCCTCATGGTGGCGGCCCGCCGGCGGTCCACAAAGCTGGATTTACGCTTGCAGGCCTTGCAGGCCCACTGGAGGCAGTGTCCAGGCTGGTGAGGGGCACCGGGCACTCGGACGTGCTCATCCTCCTCGGAGCCTGTGAGCTCCATGCTGGTGCCAAACTCCAGGCTGTCTGGAGAGGAAGCACAAGCTCTGTCGTAGAAGAGCTGGGATGGGGAGAAGACATCCATGGCTTGGTAGAGAAAAGGCGTCAGGAAAGAAAGAAGGAGGATAAAGTTGCTGGGTGAAAGAGAGGAGACCTCTGAGTGATATGAGGGGTCTGTTGCCCCAGACCCCCCTTATATGCCCCTAGGCTAAAGCCCAGGGCCTACATTGGTCAGATCTAATTACCATGGCCCATTGGCCCAGCCAGAAGGCAGGCTGGAGTTTGTTCAGTTCCCTCCCTGCCTCATCCCTACCACCACCTCACCCCCCAGTACCCTGCAGAGTTTCCCACATTTGCACCTACTGGTGTTTTCCCACTCACCCCATTTTCACGATGAACGCTGGGCATGCAGCTTTCCAAGATGTTTCAAACTCCATCTGCCGCTTGGTCTGTTTTTTCCAAAGAGTCTTTTGGCTTTATTTGACTTAGCTAATCTGTGAGTAGCCCCATGTTGTACCTTACAGCTACACTTTGCTCACAAAACAATCGAGGGCTCGATGTGTTCAGCCAAAGTGTGCAGCAAAGCGGGGCGACCACTTCCAGCAGTATGCTGACCAGTTGTTACCGTGGAGACCACAGCGTTGCAGATGCAGCCCAGCTGCAAGGGAAGGTGTAACATTTCAAGCCCTAGTTAATTCACAAAACAGTGGCAAACCGTCGAAATGCCCAATGTCATCATTTAAGGTGCTGCAAGAGAGAGCTGACCCCTGTTTGCCAAAGCTCATTAAAACTAATGACACCGCTGTGTATCTCAGCTCCGTGGACCAAATTTTAACCATTAAAAGGTAATGACGCAGGTTAAGCACCACATTACAGCACCCAACAGATGGCCATGACGGTGCAATCGTTTTTATTCAAGTAGAAGACCAACAGCTTAACAGGCTTTAAAGGCAGAGCTGTTATTGGTTTGGAAATCTTAGCGTCTCTGTTCAATTGTTGCACTTAGATTCTGTTTTTTAATTCAAACCTGATCATTCTGGTGTAATTATTATAAAATATAGCTGTAAATACGTCCACATTTCCACAGTAAGTAGTAAATTCATTTTGTCTCATTAATTGTAAGACCTGTAATGTTCACTGTAATAGAAGAAATATAAAATAAAGCTATTTCTGTGATTTAATTTAACATTGTATTAATATTCTGAAATACATAAATTCGAATCTTCTCATTAATTTTAACATTTGTCGTATAAAGACAAAAAGACTTTGACGTCAAACACTTTTTCTTTTATTTGTTGAATAATTCTGCTTAACTAAATATAGTTATTGTCAAACATACTGCAATTTACGTAATAGTGTAAATAAAAAGGTGTGTAGATCCTGAGCTCCTTTGCTTCTTCACTCTGTAGTTTAAGCTGAAATAATTATCATTAGTCTGATCTTATATTGTGGGGGCATGAAGAGATTAAATATTAAAACAGCAGAGAAAAGATTACTGAGTGAGCAGATTCTCACTAAATTATCAGTTTGCTAGTTGTTGTTTTTGCAGAAAATAAGCAGTTTATACAACAAATGTGGTAACTTTCTCCAAAATTATATAAATCCTTTGCTTATTATTGGAATTCCTAACTTTATCTTCCTTATGCAACCATTTAGCTGTGAGTATCTGTGTGACTTGTGTTGTGAGCCTTACTGTGAAATTCTTTTTCATATCTGCACTGAGGCAAAGCAAAGGAAACTATGACCGGCTTTTCTCCTGCCTGACCTTGCTGGGATTTGTGTGTTGCTGATGACACCATATAATTGTCATTAGTCTGTGAAGGCAGTGTTTTAAAAGTCAGAGCTGATGAAAGGTGGAATGCTATAACAGGGGGGTGAAGTGGGGGATCAAACCTGGAAGCTGAGCGCTCTGAGTTGCCCGAATTTTCCTTCAACATCTTGCCATGAGAAGCACTCAGATATGCAGAGTCTGGCAGCACACGTCTCCCCGCTCACTGCCAAACAAATGGTGTTGCCACTCAAAATGTTATTTTGTCGATTTTTTCATTTCTTTTGCCTCATGCTGAGTGGAAAATAATCCTAAGAGATATTTTATTGTGCCTTTCTTTGATATTTCATCCCACTTCTCAACATGCATTAAGCTCCTTAATTCATAAATATGCAGAAAAACATTTAAACAGCAGATTAATGCAAATTTTAATAAAAGCTTGTTTATGTTTTTTATACTCATTCTGAATAAATATGCGCCCAGTCTTATTTTCATTCAGATCACGGAGCCATTTGGAGGAAATGGGGTTATCAGACGTGGGGGAGGTGGGGCATAAAAGACCACCCCCTGCCCCTCACTTAACTCTGCCTTTGACCCTTGAGAACAACAGAAAAGCAACCTCAGAGAGTTCCCAAGAGACCAGTCTGGGACAGAGATCACATCACTGCGCCGGTGCGCCAGCGCAAATTCCCTCTCTGCATCCAAAAACTGCGCCATGTGCTGCGCCAATCAACCTCCGGGGCTCAATTACGCAGGTTTTCTCATTGACGACGTCGTTCTCAGCCTCTAAAGCTGCCTTTGATCCTCTGAGCGGCCAAACAAGCTGCAGCGGGGCCGATGTCTTCTTCAGCTGTGGCCCCTCGGACAAACCCTGACTGCAGTTCAGGGGCTGAGAGCCCTGCGTGTTTTCTTAGGTGTGAGAGGTTCCCAGAGAACAGGGCTCGCCAAACGCTTTGGCACATTGTGAGAAATATCCGCATTGTATCCTTACGAGCTGTCAGCGGTACAATTACCCGAAGCGGCGCAGTGCAGGCTGACACTCTTTTAAACGAGCCTAAATTTATTCATATTTAGCTGCAAATATATGAAATAAATATTATTGTGTCATTCAGATATTCAACCAAACTCTGTGTTTCTGATAGTAAACGCCAAAAATATTTTTATATACATTTATTTTTTATTTTTTTATGTGCAGCTTTTTACATCTTTTTGTTGGTATTTCTTTGAATAATATTTGGTTGTTCAGCTCCAGCATTTGGGACTGGATGGCATCCCTGCTGTTACCCTGATCTGCAGCTTCATCAGCAGATTCTCTATCAATTTCACATCAGTACTAAGACTGGAGATTCATTGAGTTAAAGTCACTTTTAACAAGTGGAGAAAAAAAAATTAAATTTCACATTAACAGTTCCTAATATCTCTAACATCCTCAAGTAGTTACTCAGCATGCACAGAGGAAATGACCTTCAAACGTAAGCATTGTTTGAAGAAACTTCCTGTAAGCTGAAACCTGGAGTAGCATTTCTTCACGTTTTACCGAGCTGTTTTCTTCACCGAGTTGATGTTATTGCTTCGTCTTTTGTCCTTAAACCTGGAGAGCAGCTGTGACATTTTGCATGAGGCTTTATCTGTCTGAGTCCCAAAGGTCAACGAGCATTCTCCGTCGTCTGCAGAGATCGGAGCGAGCCATCGTGCAACACGACATCGAGCATCAAACCCCGTCCCCTTCTCTGTCACGTCAATACATGACGAACACGACTGATTGGATTACCAAGCCACTGGCGTTGAGCCACACATTTCATGTAAGCGCTTTGTCATGTGATGAAGACTCGAGTGATGATGAATTAAGACCTAACGGCTAAAATAACTGTATTAACCCACTGGGGTTTGCTCTCGTGCTTGGAGCCCAAGTTTCCGTGTTCCCAACATGTGATAGGGGAGGAGTGTGGAGGCACGCAGTGTTTGGAGGAGACTCGGATTACTGCAGTGGGATCAGGCCTGCTGGTGAACAAAGACAAGCAGAAAACCGTTCCAGAGCAGTTTCAACAGTTTTTATGGACTTCTAATAGCCATGAATGCTGGTGTAAGTGCTAAGTTTTTTACTACTTGTGTTTGCTTATCCTTATAAGCAACTAAGTGATAAATACTGGCATGATGCAAATTGCAAAATGAACAAAGAATGTCTTTGTTTTTCAAAGATCTTATCAGCCGTCAGCTTGCAGTTGAAATCTGAAAAAGAAAAACTGCAAACAACTTACAACACAGTAAGTGATTTATTGTTGGTCAGCAATGTGTACAAATTTTAAAATAAAATGCAAAGTTTCAACAATCTGTTAAGCTTTGAAAGCAAAATAAATACATTCATAATTCACGTCGTTATAAAATATGTACAAATTTTTGTCCTCCTGGTTCAAGTGAGAAAAAGCCAAAATTATGCATCACGACCAGACAAATTAGAGCAAAACATAGGAAATTTTAAATAAAACAAAAAACCTTTCAGACTGTTTCAGTTTTCTGAGGGTTCAGCGGAAAAGTTGAGTTTCTCATCATTTGTGATGCTGTCCACAATTGAGGACAAACGCAGGAGGCTGGAGGACGCAGAAGACTCACTGGTCACTGAAAGCAAAGAAAAATGTGCTACTTATGTTTTATGATATGCTTTTATGGAGTACAAAAACTCATAACAATAAGTAATATTTAACTGTCAGGAAAAATGCACAAAAATCCAACACTTGATTTGAATATAACTCTGTTATTTCAAGTTGCCATAACAATAAATGAAGATAACGGCTGCAAAGACTGGCTCCTTGGGGTTACATAATGTCCACAACAATAACTGATTGTTGGCCTTTTGCAAACATTTCTAATGTTTGTGGAGGGCAGAGTAAAGGTAGTAAAACCTGCTCAATAACTGTAAATAAATGCACCAAAATGCATTTGCTTTCAAAAGGCAAAATGTCAACCAAAGCTTGTTTGACAGTGAAGTCAATCAATCAGTGAACACAAATTCCGCTTTAACATGGACCATTAACTTCTAATTAGTTTGCACAATGGTTGAACAATTGATTTATATGTACTCTTTGCTTCTGTCTTCATAATGATAAACATCGGGGTCTATTTGTGTAATTGTCCTGATACATAACCTTTATTGATAGAATCATTTAGACAAGAAAAACTACAGTAAAAGTAGGATTTTAGCTGTCATGTTCTGTCCAAATTTAGACTAAAGACATTTGAAAATGTGGCCCATAATACATATTTTGATGCAGACAGTTTCATATTCTTTACTTAGAAAGCATCTTTGTCTTTTCTATATCTGTTTTATTTATATTAATTTATATGAGGAGAGCAGAGCAGGACATAGCTCTTCTTCCTTTCGGCCCATAAGCATTGATCTTGTGTAAGCGTTGGGATTTCTGTGAATATGTTTTTGCAAATCTGTATCTATCCACAGCAAACTGAAAAATCTCAGGCATGTTAGAAGAAAAAGAGAGAAATTAACATACCAGAGGATGACTGAGAGCTAGATTGGTTTACCAAATGTCAATGTGAGCCCATGCTCTAACAATGTCCTCAAAACTTAAAAATATGAGGAGTTATGTGAGGCAAAGTTTTAAAATGTGCCACTTGTTCCTTCATCTGCTCCTGTAAGATGTAACTTAGATGCAAAAAATCTTGGCAACATAATAACACATTAGCTGTAGGTCCACAAATGTGATCCAAATCCAAGGAGGATTCGGACCAATAAACAATTTGAAAACAGACAATTCCGACTTTAATATCAGAAATCTGATTAACACCGATGGGATCGTGAGAGCAACCAGCATCGATGGTAATATGAAGGAGGAGAACTGCTTTCAGATTTAAGTGTTTTTTTTTTATGTAGCCAATGAAAGAATATGAAACAATGTAAAGAAAACAACTGAATGTCCAGATCAATATCTTCTGCAAATCCCACTGACAGTCAATATTTTCAACTGGAAAAATCCAATTCATGGAAAAGGCAACAATGACGCAACTCTGCTGAACAATTTGTGTCACTTGCAAAAAGTGAAGAAGCATCATCTGCTCAATGATGAAACTATGAAAACGATTGATTATTGGGTTTGCATCAGCTCAAACTGCCTCACGACATTTCTGAATAAGATCTGCTTTTCTCTTTTAGCCTGCAGATGGTCACAGCTGTTAGCTTTGCCAAGCCTGAAAGAGATGAGAACCTGCACATTGCCAGTTGTAGCAATACTTAGTTCATTAACTGCTAATTGCAAGAAATTGCTGACAGATGTACCTTCTCTCTGGTTCATTGCTGCATTGGAATGATCAGCAGAGGTCCGCCAGGTCTCAGAGGACTTCTTCCATTGATACTCATCACTGGCAAGCTGCTGAAGCAAGACAGAAAGATTTTACTCATCCTACCCGTGAATAAATCTAGAATTCCTAAATGCTGGTGACAAGCTCAAATAATTAAACAATGCACAGAAACAAAACAGGCAAAAGTCCATTTAAAGTTCAAGTATGGACTTTGATGTCATTTGAAAGTCATTTCATTCCCCCAGGCACACTTTGGAACAGATTTAGAACATCGACTGGACAAATGAGTAAAAGCTTACATTAAGCTCTTTGGTGTTCAAGGAAGCTCCGTTTTGAATTTTCTCTTGCTCATCCAGAGTCTGCAACAGGTCCTGTAGCCTTTCAATGTAACTTATGGCGCTGCGTAAAATCTCCACCTTGGGTAGTCTCTGGTTGGGATTGGCCACGGTCTTCTTTTTTAGCGCGTCAAAAGCTTCGTTGATCTTCTTCAGCCTTCTCCTCTCCCGGAGCGTGGCGGCCTTGCGTCTGTCTGTCGGTGCTGACTTTCTCTTGCAGATCTTGCAGGCCCACATGAGGCACTGGCCCTCGCAGTGTGACTGGAGACCCGGAGGGGCCAGCACATGCTCCTCTCCGCTGCTCTCCCCCCCTGTCTCCGACGGGACATTATCCTGGCCTGGGGACAACGGGCTGTCATTGCTGTTAGAGTACAGAGGAGAGACCCCTGTGATGTCAATGTGCTGTAATGATCCATGATCCGCTTCCTCCAAGTAACGCAAATCGCTGAAAAGATAAGTGCTGGTCTCGAAAAGGTCCATCATATTGTTGCGTCCTTCTCTCCGTTTTGACAGTGGAACTCTGGCATTTAAATAGAGCAGTGGGGACACAGTCAACAGACTTATATATAGAATGTGAAACTCTATCCAACACTGGCTGCCACACTGCAACAAGCATATTAGTTTTGAATGGGTCTCTGCTGCACACTGACTTTGTGTTGGGAATAAATACATTGAGGCATTCAGAAGCTATTAAAGAGTCACCTCAAATTTCATGACAGGTGCTATAACTAAATACATCTGAACAAAATGGCTGCATTATTTAATGTCTAAAGGGAAACGCAAAATCTTTTTCAATTTTACTTTTGAGGATCAGCGAAAGTGTTGCCATGTTTAAAGAAATGGCTTATATTTTTCTATGTGATAAAAGCCAGCTGTACCACTTCAGAGTGATATAGATCAGGGATGAAGAGAGGGACAAGAGGAAGGAAGGAACAATTAAAGTGTCCTTATAAGACGGACAGAAAAAAGCTGCTGTTTGTTTGTAAAAATATATTAAAATCTAACAAAAGGCTGACTCAAAATTTTATTTGTTTTGGTACCAATTTCTGATTCTTTTCAAAATGATTTTCAGCCACAGTGTTGTACTGAGACGTCTCCATTAAAGGCACAATGATCTTGTTATGGCTGCCCATGCAGGTTGAGTTGCTCAATCTCTGTGTGTCATTTTATACTGTGGGCCACAGAACATAAGTTTTTTTTTTTTTTTACTTTCATGGTTATCTTATGTCTTCGAAAAGTGCTGAAATGATTAATTCATTTATAGGATCCTGGCCAAACATGCCTGGCTTTCAACATCTTTGTTGAGGTTATATTTGGACACCAAAGGGCTGGCTGACATGGAGGGAAAGACAAAGATATAAATGGATCCGGTCCACTTCCATTGGTTTTCATCTCCTGTCTTGATGTAGTAAGGGAAGGAGCCAAAAGCAGACATTGATTGTGTCTAAAAAACAGAGTTCTTTAACTGTGGACAATATGGAGAAATTACAGGGCAGATATGGAAAAGCAGGAAAAGAGAGGAGGAAGACTAATTATCTCAAAGATACCTGAATTTAAACTAACACAGATCTAAGAGAAAAAAGAAACACAAGAACAAACCAAAAAAACTAAACACAAAGGAATAAACTAATATGACATCACCTTTCTAACAATAAAGGTGTCTTGCAAAAAATGGCAAGATTTATTGAATATGAAAGAACAATGAGGAAATTATCAAAACACAAATGAAAACCAAAAACCCCACAAGGATTTTAACACTTTTTATTTTGAGTTGTTTATCTTTGGTTTAACCTGGTAGTTTTCCAAGATTCCACAAGAGATATTTAACTACAAAAATACAATTTCAATCAGTGAAGCATATTTTTCCTATTTATATAAATGTAGGTAACTGCGTTTCAAGCACAGTTAAGATAATTTGTTATTATGCCTGAAACAAAATTGCTATTTTACATGATTAAAATAACAACTTTGTTATTTAATCATGGCTTCATTCTTACTACTAATTAGGAAGGACTTTATCAAATTCAGAGACCCAGAATATTTCAGGATGGTATAAGAATCATTGGCAAACTTAGAAATTTTAATTTCTGCTACTAAATATTTTTCCTTGGAAAAAAGACAGTGCATTTCTCCTCTGGTGCTTCTGAACCAATACGAAATGAATTTCCAACCAACTTTCTGGTAAATATAGACAGGAATGTGCAGTGTCAAAACAGCTTTGCGAAATGTGTGCGTAGGACATTATAAATAGAAACTCTCCTCATTCATTTTAGATCAGAGAAAAACATAAAAGCATCTGAGAAGGTGATGTATTGCCTGTGGCATATTTGTTGCAACCTTAAAGGGCTACAATTGGAAACTTCACAGGCAGGAATGTGAGGGATCCCTGCTTCTGTGCAGCTGCATGACCTTGTGCATTGAAATAAAACAAGATCAGGCAGCAGCTTTTGAAAGAAGAGGCTATTTAAGTGGCCTGAGAGCCTCAAACATGGATTCCCCAGGAGGAAGTTTCAAAATGAATCAAATATGAACAGTTCTTAAATGTGTTTGTCTCTTGTCAAACTGAACTTTTACTACAACAACCATCTAATTCTGGTTGTTGTAGTAACTTGTGGTTTTGTCTGCAAGTGTTGGCAAATTGCCCATCATAAACTATTCACTTTATTGGTAAAACTTTGTAGGTGGATCTCTTCTTTTCTACAGTAAAGAGGAGTTCCTACACTTCACTCTCTGTAAATTTCAAAGCTGATCATTCACCTGTTAAAAGATATCATTCCACTGAGTAAAAGAAAACCAGTAATCAAAGTTCTCAATTCTGAATTATGCAAATATTTTTGTGCTTTTTAATTCATTTACCTAAGAAAGATTTTTGACATATTTTGAGACAAATGTTAGAGTAACAACTCTAATTTTGGGGAACCTGCACTGAATTGGATGTTTTGACTAGATGTGTATTTCTTCAAGGACATTTTGAAGCAACCTTGGTAGATAAATTAATGCCAGTTAATGTTTGCTCCAATAAACCTCACAACACTGGATCATATTTAAACAACAATATATTAGAAGTTAATTATATTCTATTTGTTCTCTGGTTTTCTTCTGTTGTGTGTTGAGAGTTTTAACCTCATTGAGACATTTTACCTGGATAAATAAATATCTACACACAAAAAAGTTGAAACTGTCTTATTTTTACGCAATTACTGATAGTGCACACATTTTACATACAAATACAATTATTGGAAACCTCTGCACTTGCTCAAAAGTATAAATGGTAAATGTAATGTTTATTTTTAGGCATGAATTATTCAGATTCATGCCTAATACATTTTTATGAAGCATTTTATGTTATGAGCTTGCCAACATGACATGAGAGAGTTCTCCTGAGAGAGGATTTTAAATCTGTCTCTTGTCAAAATGAACTATTACCTTCAATGTTGCTGTAAACAATAACTGCTAGCACAGCTTCTCATTCAGTTTCCTATTAACAAAATGCACTTGCATGTAATTAAGATGACAATGAATAAGGAGTGATGATGAATAAAGTGGCTTACGAATAGAAAATGGTTTCAAATTAAGTTTCATGTGAGATCAAACTCGACCTTTATCATCCTGTGGCGAACACATCTTTGAGATTAATAGAGTCTTGTCCCTGCTGTGCAACGACTGTGTATTCTCTCCCCAGGGCTATCCTGTGCATCCTGAGCCTGATCATAAATTTACCGTCAGTGCCAAGGGGTTGACGCTTCAGCTGTCAGGAAGAATCATGGCGTTATCTGGGGAAGAAACTCAAACTGGAGGATCCGGCTTCTTTTGCAAAAAGGAGTCAGAGAGGAGAGCAGAAAGTGTAAATCAGTCTGGAGTTCAGTGAGCCACAAAGCTGGCACATCTGCATTACAGCAAGGGGGCAAAATCCAGTGGAGTCGAGTCAGTATGTGGATATGAAATGTCTACATGAAGCATGGTGTTTATGCTTATCCAAAGGAAATTAAATTGTCTCTAGAAAAAGCATAAAACACAGGACAGGAAGATGAATGTTTCTTAAGCTTTTGCAAAAAAAAATTTAAGAAATTGGCAAAGTTTTAGAAAGTTATCCTGGCTCTGTCCAAGGATGAAGACATTTGCTTACTGCCACATCTCTGTTTCTCAAATTAACAGGTGCACAGGAAGACACTTTTCATGGGGGGCTTTACCAAAACAATCTGCAAAACCCATTGTTGCAACAGGAGCTTCCCATTCCTACAGATCCACTGAGTTCAGGAACTTTAGCCATGGCAGCTATTAATCTTCTGCATTAACACAGCATCAGGAGCAACTTACAAAAACGAAAACTACCGAGCAATAAGAGCTAATTTGTAATTATCTGGGTGAATAGTTTCACAGAAATTATATTCCCAGTTGCATCCTGCAGAACTTAGTATCATTATCTAAAGGCAGTCATAAATAACAGAACAAGTTTTAAATCTTTGACGTGGCTTGTTTGGCTTTAACTATGAAGAGGTTATTTAAGAATCTCTCGAGTTATAGACAACAACATTTTTTCCACTCGTGTGTTTTAAAGTTAAATTTAGGAATATCTTAATCCAGCACCCTAAAATCTCCCAACCTTCTACCTCTGCAGAAAAATGTAATTTTCTTGCAGCAATGGTGACAACTGTTTCGGAGTATGTGACTAAGTTTAACATCAAATCATTCCATTCTAACAGTTGGTGTATGTTTATGCATGTTGGTGATTTCTTTTTCTGATTCAGTTCTCTGGGGGAAAAAAATGTTAATATGTTCATAGAAGGTCATTAGTCTGCTAATATTTGGGCAGGTTAAAGCAATCTGACAACATGACAGTTGTTTTCCGCAAAAATTACCTTGTTCAGGGTCAAAGGGGGTTGTTGAGGCCTTCCCCAGCTGTCATGGTGCTACAGCTGTCATCGGACTGTTGGACAGGTCGAAGGTCCATCACAGGGCTTGTATGGCACGGACAGAGAAATTCAAGATTGAAAGAGACTTAAGTTAACAATTTCCTTTTCATAACAAAATGCAAATTAACTGCTATTATATAAATGGTTTTAAATCCTGCATCTCCTGGCAACTTCCGATTGGCTTAGGATTTTATTGTTTACTGAATTAAACTGTGTAATTTTATTTTTTTTTTAATTCTGGTTGTATTAAATTATAAAG
Source organism: Poeciliopsis turrubarensis (assembly GCA_010277015.1). Taxonomy (NCBI): domain Eukaryota; kingdom Metazoa; phylum Chordata; class Actinopteri; order Cyprinodontiformes; family Poeciliidae; genus Poeciliopsis; species Poeciliopsis turrubarensis. The sequence goes on from VMRN01000066.1 coordinate 1,371,466, forward strand.
AATTTGCCCGGATTGCTTGTAAGTGGATTTAAATTGGACTTGATTGCGTCTTTGTTTGTTGTTGAAGGAGATCCTGCCTTCAAATCACATCCAAGATATGAAGAAGCATTGAGAAATTACAATTTCTTATTGTTTTCTACTGTTGCCAACTTTATGCTCAGTACGAACAGATGGAGTTTCTAAGATGGATGATTTTTTTAGCACTTGGTATTAAAAACTGAATTCGACATCAGGATCCAATTTTAATCCATGCATCTGAATCTACATGATTGATCTGACTAATTTGATTATGTATTTCAGAATTGCATCTGTTCATCTTGCAAAGTGCCTTAAGATTACATCTGTTGTGAAGAGTGGTATGTAAATAAACTGAATTAAAATGGAATAAAAACACTGAACAAGCATTTAATAAAGAGGACGTGCAACTTACATGACACAGACAATGTAAAATATTTCACTTCACCTAAAATATTAAGTGAGCTATTTAAGTTACATTCTCAGAATATTTTGCAAGAGGTTGTTGAAAATTGCACAATTTTGCCACGTTGAATAAATCATGTTAGTATTTGCTAGGGTTCCTTTATCAACTCTCTTTAGCACTTCTCAACAGTTCATGCAAAACCTCCAAGCCTATCATGTTCTCCAGCATCTTATGCTCCGTATGCACATGTCACGTCCATGTGATTTTTCTCCCTTAGAGGGGTGTTAGAAGCAGGATCCAGTTAGGGCTGCTGCTGACATGGGGGTCACAGAAAGAACTGATAATTAACATGAACTGTAGGACCACCTCGAGCAGACTCTTCTTCTCCCCCCACCCTTCGCCCTGTTCTCCCACTTCACTTTCTGCCATTTCAAACACCTCCTCCACCCGCCCATCCACCCGCTGCCCCCCTCCATGTCCTAACAGCATGTCCTGTCTCAGACAGGCTCACTGGGCTGTTGGAGAGGAAACACTGAGCACCGTGACGGACACACAGCATATAACCCAGCTCCACACCTGGGATATGAATTAGCCAATCAGGGGTTAAGTACTCTGGTCATGGGCCTGATGACAATACTTCACCTGAGATCACACCCTTACGACCTGCGGGGTCACCAGACCTCGGACTCAGGCTGTGAGGAGAGGCCTGCAGAAAGCGGATCATATCTCAATACGGTTATGAATCATAGAAAAAAATGTGGTTTTAAAACACAATGTAAGAAAATTTGGTTTTTCTTTTTTCTTAGCCTTTAGGATGAAAAATTAATTAGTGAACCATGGATATTTTTACCAGTGATTTTCCTTCTTTCCACTGTTTTTAGGTGTGTAAACATGCACAGCTTCTAAACCAGACAGAGCAGTTTATGAATTTTATTTAATAACTGTACATTTTTTACATTTTCAGAATCTTTCACTCCTTGTGAAGGAATTGATTTTATAATATTAACCAGATGTTCCCTTTTTATGGCCGTGTGAAGCCTTTGGTTTGTGACACATCCGATGGGTTCTTTGTTTCTCGCAACAAGGCTAAAAACCATGTGTTGAAATTTAAAGTGGGGTTGCAGGTGTTGTTTTCAGGCTCACTTTCTGACTTGGTGACTTTTACTTTTACCTACAAACCGCGTGGTAGTGGAGTGCAAAAGGAAATGTGTCTTTCATGCACAGTAAATCCAAAAACACAATGTACTTTTGCTGAAAAAACAGGGTTTTTAACAGAATCAGTCTCGTGTTCGCTGAAAGTTTGTAAATGGAAGCTATATTTTCTCAAAAAGCCCTCAAGAAAAAGGCTTTTACCACCATTTGTGTTCACATTACTGGCACAAACTTGATGTACTTTATTGGGATTTCATGTAATCAACAATGGCTAATGGGAAATAAAAACATCATGTAATTATTTTTGATCCCATGTACTCTGACCCCTGACCCCTGAATAGTAATAATTCCAATTCAACCTCATCTCATTAGTAAATGTTGTCCAACTTTGTCAACATAAATCCAGTTGTTTTGTTTTTAAACAGCCAAATTGGTAAAGATTTAGCACAATAGATTTGCAGTGTTACTGCAGAAAAAGATGGTTCTACAAGCAATTCAGAAATATATACACCTTTCAGATTTTTATTTGTACAAATTGTTGATCATTTACCTTCCACTTCACACTTCAAAAATGCATACCTTGCATTAGAGTGTAACATAAATTCAGGTAAAATATGTTGAATATTGTGTTTGTAATGTGCAAAATACCTTTGCAAAGTTTTGTAAACACAGAGATAATGTTGAGGTATAATAGATTTTTACAATCTTTTACTTTTACTCATAAACTAAATGCACGACATGCTTTGATTTTCTCAAAATGCTCAGTGTATCAACAAAATTGGTCCCTAGTTTCTGTTCATTAATCATTCTGCCACTGAACTCAACTACTTAACCCACAGCCCTCCTTTTACAGACAGAAGCCTGAAATTATGTGGCAGGAAATGGGAGATTTGATAATATCTTGAACTGGATATGCCATTTCCTTTAGCAGAGAATGTTATCACTTATGTTTTTAAAAAGCTTTAAAACCTTTTGGGCTCTGCCTGAAAATGAGGATTTCGTTATCAGCTTGAGAGCACTTTGGTGGAGACTTAGAAATGCACTGAGAGTTTACTTTTTTCCCCAAACACTATCTGAAACCGCCCTATTTCTGTGCAACACCTGCTTATTGTGACAGTCGTTCTGGGTGGAGGAGAGCCAGACAAGGCTAAAGTCTTGAGCAAACAATGACTCCTCATTTTAGGGCAGCAGGAACTAGGAGACAGTATCACAGGTCTCGCTGCCTGCGTGATACCATCTTCTAATCTGTTTTGGCTTGGCTTACTCGAACTCACAGCCCAGACTCTATGGTGATCAAACAAATCAGAGAGAAACTGTCTCTTGAGCTAAGCTAACAGACGGCTCCTCTCACTCGTGGCCTGAGCTGTGTGGTTTAGACCGAAGGCTTGGGTTTCAAAGGCTAAAGAGGAGGAGGTGGGGGACTGATGGCATCTGCCTTCTCTCTGTCGGATGGAGCAAGGATTCTGTTCAAAGACGCAGCGGCTCAAGTGCATCAATTAGCGAGGGAAAGAGCTCGCTAACTTCCCCAATCACTGGCAAACTCTGCGTGACCTCAGAGCATTACATTATGAGGCATGATGATTGTGTTGCACGCTGGTCAGGCAATGTCAATAGGCCTCTTGCAAATGGCCCGGTAATGATGGAGTGGCTTAAAGGGTTGTTCCTGCAAATGGACATAAAGAATAATAATAACCGTATTTGGTTTTTTGAAGCCACTCTAAAGGGGTTGGCAGATTTTTCCAGCTGTTCGCATTTCTGTCCCGCCGTTGCTTCAATTGTAATAAACACCGAGAGTGACCACTGCAGCTTATCACCTGACATCCAATGGTAATTTAGTTTGGAGTGATCTGAAGGCCACTCCTGATTGATTCTGTCCTCATTCGGGAGAGTGATGGATTACCCTCTTGCCACTCGGTCAGTTTGGTGTTGAACTCCTGCGCCCACCAGACAAAGCCACTGATGGGGACTTAGAGAGGGCACTGGCCTTGACCCGGCAACAGACGATAGCAGATCTTTTGTCTAGCCCAGAGAGGTGAGGCATTGACCCCAGTGCTCTTAGTGCGTCTGACCCTATATCCATCTTATATTAATGCACTTTTTCTTAAGGTAAATATCATGAGAGGCATTTGCTATAAGATACAGGCACAAAAAATTGGAGGCCGAATCTAAATCAAAAGAAAAGCGTGCCTTTGATGTTGCAGCCTGTAAATGATATGATGAAGCATCATTATCAAGAGCATCACGCTGCCTTTGGGAGTCGAGGATGTCGCCAGCGATAATACAAAATGAATCCGATCATCAGCAAGTGTGACTGCAGCCATGGCAACCCCCAGGACAATGATCCACCAATATTATTTTTTCCTGAAACGTCTGAGCCTAGAACAAAGCGAGTTTTGTTACATTGAAAAAAAGACTACAAAAACAAGAGCAGAGCTTTGTTTTTAGGGGGATAAAGTACCCAACTCCAGGAGAAACTAACTGGATATTGATAAATGTCAGTGTTGATGAGCAAGAAGAGTGGGACTGCTGTGCTGTAGAATTGCTTTTATGGGGGTATATCATTAAAACAACAGATGAGGCCTCAGAAAGTGCTGAGTGGAGGTGATGATATGATAGCCATGAAGCCTCGTGGGGTTAGGTCTAGAAAATTCAGAATCATTCCCTATATAATGAATTGCTAAGGGCTGGGTTTGTTATGGACATGTTACAAACTCCGGTGTTATTTGAACTTGGAGGCACGTAAGGTTTGAGGCATTGGTGAAGCCAATGCCTCATGAAAACATTATCTAGCTTAATGATGGAGTAAAAGTCCAAGAACTGTTGGTTCCAGATGGGTTTCACTGAGTGTTAGATAAAGTCTAGGATGTTTTTACACTTTATGCCACATGATTACCATCAGATTACCATTGCTTCACCCATATCTTCTGTAGCACATTACATTGGACTGGCTCATAAATCAAAAACAAATCAAAAATCTAAACTACCACATTGTTTTGACCTGAAAACCCTTGAAATGGACACTTACCTTGTTAATCAAGTATCGACCCTTTGCAGGTGACGTCACTTTCTTCGAAACTCCGTCAAAACAAAAACCGGTTTAAGGGGAGACGCCGTTTATGACAGTGATATTAATCATGTGAATTCAGACAAAGTCGGTGATTTTATCAACACGTCAGGAGGGATGAAGTTCTGGTCGGTTTGTGAGCAAGAAGCCAATGAATAAACTGGCAAAAACAATTTGGGAAAGTTCTGTTCAATACTCCTATGAATGATTAAGTGACGTAGGAACAAATTGGGTCAATATTATGAATACATGAGCAAAACTTCTGTGAAGATGGAGAAATCTATTAAAATATAATGCAAGGAAGCAAACAGACAACACAAGGAAGCAGTTACAGACACTAAAAATGTAGGAGCATAAATATCGAGGTTTGTGGTTCCTGACAATGAGAAGATTTTATTTATTTGATTATTTATTATTTAACTCCAGGAGCTGAGCAAAAACTGAAGGGAACAACAAATCAGGGTTAAACTAGATAATTTAACAAGTAAATTAAAATGTAACTATTTATTTGCTAACACAATAGATAATAAATAATGACATTGGACCACAGCGTAAATCATTAAAATGCATTTTCATCCATTTATTTTCTTGTTTGTCTGTTCTAGAAAGATCTTTTACTTTTTTATTATTTAACTTGAATAAAATGCTTTTTGCAATGAAGATTAGCAACATAATTTTAACATATTTAAAAATATGGGACCTGAAAATCTATGTCAAATAAACCCAAATCTTTGACCTGGTTATTTACGATCCTTTGACCTTGTGTGAAAGCAGTAAATAAAATGGGATTTAAAATTGATCCTTAGAATGTGGGCCATCCGTACGTGTGTGGCCCCGTAAGAAAATCCACAGATTCTCACTTTTGACACTCGCATGAATTATTCTCAACAGGTTTTGTCTCCACATCCAAAACCTTTTTGACTTTTTGGACTAACGTTACAATCAAAACAAAGAAGAAATTCATTGACTATTGACAGTTCCGCATCTGCAGGAGATTGACTCAAGCACATGCAGAGTTTTGTCGACGCATATGTGCGTCATCCTAGTTATAGAAACACGGCAGTGAATTGAACATTTTATTTCAGGAGGTGCTTCTTTGTGGTCGTTTGCAGGTCTGGAACAAAATGCAACAAAAAGATAGACACACACACAAGTGGCCAGAATTTGAAGAGCGTGCCCAATGTCATGCATTTCACTGGGCATGAAGATCATCACCACCTGTTTTATACTATAAAACATCTTGTATTACTGTTGTGGAAGTTATTGGAGATTCAGTTTCATTGTGTGTTTAAAAGTGATGCAGGTGCATACAGGAAAATGGTCAGACGGATGTAGTATTATTGATAGAACGGCGGCGGGATAAGCTTTATTCATTTCATGGACTCATTGTAGGAAGTATTCAAGGAGGGATGTTTCACAGTAAAAAAAAAATGAAATAATGACTCCAGAAAGTGTCTTTTACTAAAAGAAGCTCATCTGCTCTGCATGCAAACAGAACATCAGATTCTGTGAGAAAAAGATTTTTTTCAGAGAAAGCCCTTGGCTGAGGTTTTAGTGGATCGTTGCTCTTAATGACTTAATCCAAGTTCAGTCTCAATGGTCTGAGCTCTTTGTATGTGCATATGAGACTGTGTAATCCTCACAGTGAGATGGGAGCCCAGAGCTGACCTCACTGTTTGGTTTCACAGGGTCTCCGGGGGCCCGGGGAGGTTCTGGGGCCGCTTTTTGCTGCAGAGCAGTCTGAAACACTGACATGCAGGCCAGGGTCCACGGGGACCGCCAGTCCCCAGATCTTGTTACCGCTGGGTTAGTCACGCTCTGTGAGATTTATGTGTGGAACAGTAGTGAGGGTTTGGGTTGCACAATACCACCAAAGTGTCGCGATGCTAATCCTCAGCAGAACTGAACTTCCAATGCCAAAGACGTGTGTGTAATAGTTCAGGAGAAAAAATATATCCACTTCAACTGAGTTTGTCATTTGCTTCATTCATTTCTGCTCTTCAACACAATTCCTCTTGGATTCCATCACTAATGCAAGAAATTTGATTACGTTCACTGTTCCTTAATCGACTTTTTTCCCATTGCTTCAAATGATAAGAAACATATTTCCCTACACTTCCTCAAAAGTGTAGGAAAGTAAAATAAATGAGTGAGATTCTTGTCTTCACACAGTTCACAAAATTGGAATCTTCATATTTTCAAAATACCAGTGAGGGACGAATTACAGTTTTCTGCAAGCAAGATCATACCTACCAAACCTACTAAATATATCAAACAATAAATTTTGACTACAGTACTGTAATTATTAGATTTTTTTTTTTTACAAAAATGCTCAATACTCCAATGGCAAAACCCTTCACTCTCAGTTATTGAGCACAAGAGTGACATGTAAGAAATAATGTCGTCTTTATTTTAGTCTTCACAACTTGACAGCCTTCCATCAAGCTGTTTTGGACGTAGATGGATTTTCTGTTTGTGATTTCAAACATTTTTCACCTGCTTCACATTGCTTGTTACTCTGTCGTGGCACTAAATCTTTGATAATATTTGGATATTCATCTCAACATCTAAACATCACTATTTCATGAAAAACCCATCTTGTTGACCATGTTTGACCGAAAAAGGTAATTGGTTCATTCTCCTCCCAGACATCCAACACAATTCTTACGTATTCAAATTACGTGTAATTAGACAGTTGAGTCTTTTTTTTGCAGAGTTTAGCAACAGTCCAACAATAACAACAAAAAACTTAAGTTTATGTGAAGACCACACAGCAAGACAAATGGATCTGTGGTGGTCGTTTTTAAAGCAAGCACTTGTCCTGGCTGACATTTGGACAGGCCGCTAGTTAATGTGTTGTTTCACACTGTTTAGCCTTGATAGGGTGGGCTCGTGGTGTGGATGGAGCCAAGCAGGACCACCTCCCTGGTGACTGACCCTGGCTGCTTGGGGCAGGCGAACAGGTGGGACAGGACCCCCCAATACTCAGTCATGGACCCCCAGTTGGGAGAAGAAACTCGTCTTCCTTGATGTGTATTTTCAGGTAAATGTTCTTTGATGCATTAAGTTAATTTTGGCCCACGAACCATTAATTTAGATGCCCAGTATCTGCAGAAAGAAGTATCAGATGGCAAAAACTGACTAAACAAAAGCTGAGTTATAACATCTCAATCTTAATGTGGGAGGTTTTAGCAGCCCTATGCTACATTGCAGAGACATAAGGACTGCACCCCCCAAACACACACACACACACACACACACCCTCCTACATGGATGCAGACCACAAACAAGCAGCATAAACAATGCTGTGAGCGTTCCTTGTGTTTTATCTCCTCACCACCCACAGTTTACACCAGTAGGGAGCCGAAACTTTGCGCTGCCCCGGGTTCATCTCTGACTCCCCTAACTAATCACCATGCCCAATCCTATCACAGAGCAGCACTCCACTCATTAAGGCTTAACCACCCTCTTGCCAGTCAGATTACCCAAACAAAACTGTAACTTTAAACTTCTTTTAGACAGTATTTCAGTTTCCCACAAACCAGATTCTGCTGTCAGCTGTAAAAAATGGCAGCTTAATCTCTATGTTCACCACTTTGGGGGATTTTAGATGTTATTTTATAAGAGCAGCACTGATGACAGGGAGCCTCTTGCTCATTTGGACATTCTTTGTGAGTGACTTCCTTTAGAGGTCATGTTTGAGTTCTGAGTCATTTCTTCACGGCTCTCAAATGAAAGGAAATAAGGATGATGAACAACAGAGAGAAATTGTCTCATCTCAAACTGGTGATTCCCCTGATATTCCCTCTGCTCTGCTGTCTAGATCTGACCTGCTTACTCATGCAGTAGCTCTTAGCAAAACAGAGCACTCCCATCACTATATTCTATATATACTAGTGTAGAATTTAATAATTAACATGTTGTTTCCAGAGCAGATCTTGTTGCTCCACCTTCTCTTTCTGTCCCGGACTGAGAAAGATGAAAGGCGACGGCGGCGGTTGTTGGTTGTGTCTGTCGGACATGTTTTTCTTGATTCCTTCTCCCCATGTGGTCCCCGCAGACCTGCTTTCACAAACAGCCTCCTGGCTCAGGGGAGAGGTAGCGATTTGAATGAGAAAAGAGGCTCGGCTTGGTAGCAGAGTTGGGAGATGTCACAGCAGAGATCTCCCCAGGAGAATTCAAAGCTTACGGCATGTGTACAAATCCCAACAACATGAAATCAGTTGATATATTAAAATATGCTCACTTCGTCCCACCAGAAGCATAACTCACTCAGACTGACACTCCAATACAAACAGAAAACTTTTCCTTCTCAGGGAAGTGCTAAGTTTTGTTTTATTTTTTGCTATGATTAACTTAAGTTTAAAAGAGATATTTATTTAAATGTCATTGATTTTCTTAGGTGGAGTTTTTATTTATTTATTTTTTTAAAGTGGTTAGAGCTTCTTATCAGAAGTGAAACTAGTTGGCCAGATCTGGTTCACCTTCTTCATGTTCTCTGTTTCAAGGTCATATCAGTTCAAAAAACACAGTGCAACGTGCAATAACTGAAGCAACATAAAAAAAATCAACAATACAGTGCTTTCTGACACTGATATTCATAAGGAAATCAGTTTCAGCTGAAGGAAATGTGATGAGAGGATTGCAGCATTAAATTCAATATAAAAAGTATTGAATCAATATAGTGGAGCCACGATGTTCTCACAGGTCAGGCACCCTTTAAATATGCTTTCACCTATTCCCAAGCTACATTTTTGTTTGAATATTTTAGATATACTCAGAAAGAAAATCAGCAAATAGATTAATTTTCCATTAATAATTCAGAGTTACATTCCACAGAAAAATATGCCAATATGTGAATCCACAAACTGCAGACTTTTGAGTTTAGGTAGATGATATCTCTGGATTTCACTGTGCTGTAATTAGATGTGTGATCTGAACTTATTCTTTATTCAAGCATTTGAGAGATATAACAAACCTATACTCATTTTTGCAATAAATGTCTTACTTGTGTACTTATTTTTTGATATTCTAACAAAGACTAAGCTAAGATGCTCTGAGAAGACTTGATCAAGCCAGGATTGCTAATTTTCACTGTTTACCTTTAAGACCTAGTGGGAGAGGTTTGTGAATAAAGAGTCGTCACTGGAGAATGAATATCATTTTCTCTTTTAAAAGAGATAGAAGCGAGATTTTGGACCGATTGCTTGTCAGAAAAGTTACATCCTAAACTTTCTGACAGCCTCGAAGAGATAGTGCATGACAGTGAAGAGCTGTCAAGATCTGGGAAGTAATAAAGCAAAATGTTTTTTTTCTTTTTCTTGAATGCGTCTGTGTTAGCGGTTAGATGTTGAAAGATTTTATGGTATAAGTTGTGTTATTTTCTCACATAAATTGCTTTATTGTGAAGTAAAGTTCATAATTAACAAATAAGACATATTTATGTAAAAAAGTTATGTATTCACTCCTAAAAAATAGAAGTAGAGCAATAGAACACACAAAAACCCATCTGGACATATTTCATATGTGCTTTATTATTTAAATATGAAGCCAGCTTAAGTAACAAAGCTTTCTGCTTCTGGATTATATGCCGTCGTTAATGTATCTAATGTATTTTATTTTATTGATTATAGCTATCCTTGGCTTGGATGAAAATAAGTCAATAAAACTTATGCTAATTAGTCAAAAAAGCAATCCATTCACAACCACTGTAACAATGTAAATGTATTACTATCTATTGTGTAATGATGCAATGACTGCCTGCAATTTCATGCAAAGAAGTACAGACACAGTTCCCTTTCTTTGCACACCAACCAGACGCATTTTTTTCCTCTCTCCTTCAGGCATTTATTTTCTGCTGCTTGTTGCTTGTTTCCAGTCTGGCACAATCCCATCATCCACCTCTGGGCTCTCAAAGGAAATTCACTTTCCTCATGAGTCCCAGTTTCTAAATGAAAGCATAACAGCAAGTAGTGATGAGCTCCGAGCATAGTTGCCAAATTCCAATTATAATTTGTAATAAAGTGTGAGCTGTCTGACTTACGTGAATCACTCGCAGGCCTATGGCTGTTTTACTGGCATGCATGAAATCCAAACCACTGATCCCTTCATAACTCATTTCCTACGGGTTTACAGTTTCACTGATTCTACTTTGGATTTTGTGTAATCTATGTCTATATTTAACCTTATATTTACATAAATACTCCCAGGTTTAATTTAATAACTATGGAAAGTTAAAATCTATTTGGTTGAACTACGTATAAACATCAAAAACTCTTACCCTTCATTTGATTTTAGCTGGAAGTATACTTGTGGCAAATGAAGTCTAAATTGGTATTTGATTAGAAACAATTGACCAAACATTGGACAGATAGATATTTTTACATTTTCAATCATTCTGATAAGTTACATTACTAAAAAGTTTGGGTTTTTTTGCAGTACATCTTTTTCTGGGTTTGTGTTTGTCTGTTGTGTGTCAGGCAGCAAAATGGAGTAAAGTGAGGAGCAAGAACCATCATGGCATCTACGTGTTTCTACGTCTAATTTTGATGTTTCTTCATAATTTACATTTACGTACAATATTTACATTTAGTACACTCTTCATCCACACAGATATGATGTTTTTAATTTCAATGATTTAAATGATTTACTTAAGCTGTTCTTTATCCAAGTATGGAATGATTAAACAGCAAACAACAACAGTGGTTTTTAAAAACAACACTTATTTGCACAGCTTTGTGCACACTGTGCATTTCAGAGCTTGCTTCAGAACAGTCACAGTCATTTTCAACTGAGTGATCGGCTTGTTTTATTGATTCCTGAACTTCCAGATCAATGTTATTTCATTTGAGGAGGTAGTTTGTAAGACTATTTAAATTTGAACGTTTTTGGGTATTGTAACAGAACAATGACCACAAATATGCATCAAAACCAGTTCCAAGTCATCAACTTCAGGTATTTCTACTATGTCAGTGGCTACAAGTGGACACAATCCAACATTGAGGCATCCAGACTGCTTCTACAAATAATTTGGGTGTTGTTTGGAGTTGTAGGACAGTTTGGATAAACCTAATCGGGTCACTTGGAGTTCACATGGAGTGGTTTGATGTACTTCAGTTTGTGAAACACCTCCAAAAATGCTTAGAAGCACCCTTTCAACATCTTAATAAAACAATAAGACAGTGTGCAAGTTTGGATTGTGTGCTATTGAAACCATTATGGCAGCACTCAGACATTCTTCTTTCTGCAAATAGAGTATGAAGGTGATTTGCACCCGTGCAGCCCTGGCTTTATGTCACTGCAGAGATTCCCCTCCGCTGCACTGCGCCCCTCAGAGTTAAAGTTACATGATGAATGACGGGGTAATCAGATCAACTTTCCAATGCAGGGAGACACAGCCGCCCAAGAGACAGTGCTGCTGGAGGAAATGTTTTGCGATGAGGCCAAAAGGACACCAAGATAAAGACGAGGCATCCCAAGAGTGTGAGACTCAACAAACACATAACCGATCCAAATCATGAGGCAATTACTCTTTATCTCTCAAGAACAATTCAGCTTTCATAATCCGGTTGTCAGAAGAAGAATATGAAAAAGTGAGAGGTGGCGTTGGGGGTTGGTGGGCTGATGGGGCTAGAAGGGGACTGGGGGTGTCTCTGCTCCTTGGAGCCTTCATTGAGTGCTTGATGGATGTTCTGTAACCAATGGAGAAGGAGTGCACCCATAGCCGGGGTAAGCACACAATCTTCTCAGCAGATTAACTCCCATTGATTTATAGAGATTTACTTCAGGAAAGAAAACAGCTGGCAAAAGCACAGATACCAGAACTGGCAAGGCATAAATTTAGCTGGAGAAAGCCCAGCTCATTTGTTAAAAAGATGATTCCTAAAGTGGATACATGATATGATTATGCAATAGGTGGTTCAAGATGTGAAAATCAAGAGGATGTCTTAAAAATCAGAAAGAAACTACTTTAAAACATTGCTGAAAATATGCATTATCTCAGTGAAAAAAGTTTTTCAACATGGATGACATAATTCACTAATCAAAGACATCTGGATGATATTTGATCATCTCTAGTCAAAATTACAGATGCTTATATTGTTAAGACCTGAGCTGGTTTGATCTTAATTTAACCCGATATTATTTGAAACAGTGTGAGATTCAAATACCCTTTGTTCTGTGTGTGAATGAACAAAAGGGAGCACTGATATTTTTATTTTTGGGGATTATAAGACAAAAACTGCCACTTCAGCATAAAGAATAAACCATCTGGACTGAATGAGTCAGATATCACAAATGATTTAAAACACAATTTCAGTTAGAAAACATTTAATCTATGAATAAAATTTGAAATGTGAGCCCATATGGGACTGCATTCATGCCAAAAGTGCCAGAATTCTCATTTGTTGTGTTGGTTTGCTTTCACATCTCTTTAACATTTTCACAATTTGTCAATTAACAACTAAAGACCATCCATGTTCCTCATTGTTGCGTCACGAGATATACAAATATAGATTTCCCCATAATTGGGAAGTCGAAGGAAAATTACACAGTTTTTCTTTTTCTTACAAGAACAAATCTGAAAAGTGAAATGTGTATTTTTTTTCTGTGCTATCCTAGATAACAAAGCAAGCTATATTTGACTTTAAGTGTATCCAAACATAGAGGAAAGTATTTCCATTGGAGTTTCTGTGTACACAGATGGACATTTTATATTTTATATTTCAGAGAAATGGAAGAACTTGGAGGTAGTTAATTCAGGTTTATCACCTGAACAGCATGTGTGGAACAGCATGTAGTTGTGGGTTTTACTGTTGATGTAAAGTTATTTATTAGGTCAATCTTAACTGGAAACATTATGATAACTGGAGCCAACATTTTTAAAGAGACTTGACTCCTATTATGAGTTAAACTGCCCTACTGCCAAGTACTGATTTCACACATTTTTCAGGCACATTATAATAAACCTGGCTGCAGTTAGAGGAAGATGACTGCATAATTCCTCCACAGAGAGGAGCCCATTAACTAAAGATTATCAGAAAAGTTGCCGGCAGCAGAAAGGAGATAATGTCAGAGGGTTTCTGAGAAACAGATATTGGAAGGAAAAAAAGCGCAGCCTGTTGATTTCAGTTTCTCTTCCAATTTACAGCCCTAATATTCCTCCATTAACATGAAAAATCTGTTGCAGCCATGAATTAAGACAAAGATAACAAGAACTTAAAAGTTATTTAATGGTGTCATTGTTTTCTCAGACAAATCCAGGAAAGTCCAAGCATGTCACGTAACATGAGAGGCTCAGGATATCTGGGCTTCACTTCATTTTAATATGCGTAAAATGAAGACAAAATGTCCAAGTCATGTACCATTAGAAATGCAAAAGGGCATGCTGGGGAATATGCTCTATCCACTCATAGAGATTGTGTTTAATTAGCTGCATCATCATGTTGGAGCTTGTGTTATGAGGGCTTTGTGGTTCAGAATACAAATTGAAAAATTTAAAAAAAAAAAAAAAATGAAGCATAAAGTAAAATAAGGCAGAACTGCTAAAAGAAGAAAATACAAACAGACAGAACTCAATTGCAACTCTGAAATAAGAAAAGGGGTTCATATCATTACTTGCATCATGCATTACATCCTTAGCTCCCCTGGCATGTTCAGTCAAGTTTCTACCTGTTAGCATTTCTTGTTTGAGATTTCCTCTCCTTTGTGCTTTTATCATGCACTCCATTGGAATTCAATAAAGGTCAGAAGTCGATGAATTTTCTAACTTTTCAAAATCAATAAGTCAGTTCAGTTCCTGGGTACTTTACACTAAAATAACACAAAGTGTTGACATGATATTTGACCCAAAAGATTGAAAAAAAAAAAGCTTATATTTAATTGGATCAAGAATATAATTGAATATTCACTCACTATTCATAACAGGATATTCAAGCACAAACAATCAACAAATACAATTTAAATAACATAAATTATTTTGTGCATGGAACAGTTTAAACAAACAGCAGTAATTGTAGCTAATTTTGTCCAGCAGATCAACATATGTTTTTAAAACATTTTGCAAGTAAATACAATTCCTTTCAGTCTATATTCAAAGTATTTTTTTAATAATCTGCTCTTAGTTTACTTTAAGAAAATGCAGTTCCTTAAGAACTCAGAACATCAAAGAATGCAAAGTTTTTATTAAATCCAAAATCTCCACTTATAAGTGAAATTATTTCCCTTTAGAATTTGTACTATGGGCCAATAGCCTGCAATTGTATCCCACCTCTTGCCCAATTACAGCTGAAGGTAGATAAAATGAGGATAAAATCTATTTAAAAAAGGTTGTGAAATTTTACTCCAGGCATCTATGTTGCATTCAGTTCCAAACTGCTTAACTGTCTTAAATCAGATGTCCAGTTTTGCTCTGGATGCAGCTGTAGTTGCATTTAGATGTGCCTCTCTGGGCCGTGTGTGTAATGCCATTACATGGCTTCCACTCCGCAGATGTGCGCCTCTCTGTCTGACTCCCGCATGCTCCGATAGACCGACTGAAGCCCTGCACACCTCCTCCCCCCGCGAATATCCTTCCACACCTTGTTGATGGGACCGGAACTTTCCCGTGTTTCGCCGGGGTGGGCCCTGCCTTCACTCATGGGGCTGACTGAGAGGGGTCACGACCCGAGCTATGAAGTGCTTCCTGTTTCTGTTCAAGGGGTCTTCAGAGGCCTGCCGTGATCACAGGAGAAGCAGGTGAGCAACATCCGGTTTAGAGTGATGCCGGCACAATAAAAAACATACGTCAGAGGAGCAGTAGCTGGAACAAGGCAGAATGGAGACAGTTATTTACTGTTATTTACTGCTGTGAGGAATGAAGGGAGAAATATCCTCACCAGATGAGGGGAAAGTACAAGCAAGCAGGTTGATGCAGCTGAAGGAGGAATGCTTTTGGTGCTATTGGAAGCAGCGCAGAGCGACTTTTTCAAGCTAATATAACTTTGTTACTTTTAGTCACGCTGTCAAGATTAAAATATGTTGTTCCCTTATATAGGAGCACAAAAATTCAAAGATGCTCAATCTATTGAGAGAGACTATTTAAAAATTGTCAGTAATTATGAAGATGCTTATATGTTGGTCTGGAATGGCTTGCAGGATATTTTTTAGTTTGTCCAAAGCTCATATTGTAAAATTCCAATTTTATGAGCTTAGCACCTCTGTTTTTATACTGACAATTAACAAGCTGACAATTAATTAAGCCTAGTTAATTGTATCGACTTGAGCAAGCATATGGCAATAGTGGGAAGGAAGGCTCTCGTTTTAAACCCGAATAGACTTTTGGAAAAAGGCAGTATCTGCCATCACCAAGCAGGGGTTGGTTGGTGGTGCAACATAGGTCACTAAATAAAAGTCCCAAACACCTGTATAATTTGAAAATAATGCTCAATATACATTGAAGGAAGGCATGAATTTATTTTAAGTTCCTTAATGTGTCAAAAATGTACATTAAAGTTTATTTATGACAGGTAAACAGAAAGAAAATGAGTAAAACATTTTTAAAGCTTGGACTGCAAATAAATTTTCTTCCAAAATAAACTTCAAACAGCTTTGTTGCTCGTATGTAAAGCATTAAATTTAAGTTCACATTACCAGTGTTAGCACTGGAAAGGTAGTTAAGGCAGTAATAGGGAGGCCTTTTCTCCTCTGACCTCCTTATATCCCACTGACATCCGTCACACGCTGATTTAGGATTATTTTTAAATCAGGAGCTGTCAAAGTTTGATGGGACGAGGATGAGATATCCCCATCCCTGGAGTCCTTGTAAATCTGGACAGTTTACGGCAGAAAGGGGGAGAAAATCTCCCCGTGTTCTTCTCGCACAGACCCATGCGTAATCTCACCACTTCCTCTCCTTCGCTCTTTCGCCGGGGCCCACGGCGTAATGCATTTTCTGTAACTAACAGCCGTTGTTTCCCAATTGACACGCTCCCATCTCTTCCTCCTGGAATGTGTGTGTGTGTCACAGCAGGATAGGGTGTTGGGGTTTAAGGTTCTGTGCTGGATAGTGCAAATATAGAGAAGACTGCCCCAAAAAGGGTCTGGAATTGCAATTAATGCAAACACCAGCCTTCTACATTATGGTTTACCGCCAGTTCCTCCTCCCAAAGGGTCTTTGCCCCATGACTGAGCTCTTGCAGCCAGGCGGGGTGCAGTAACATGGGCCTCCTCCTTCTGTCATGCTTGCCCTCTCTGCCTCTCGAAACACATGGGTGTCAAGTCCTCTCGTGCTGGCAGTGTCCAGCCCCTTTCAACAGCTTTTACTCCATTTAATTAGCCATGTCCCCCACTATCTCCACATACAGGGGGCATGACAGGACGTACACACGTACTCCACACAGGATGGCACACCGAGCACCTTTTGGCAGCAGCCAGAGGGCAATCAATTCACAGCCTTCGCTTTCAGTAACATTCTTCACAGCACTTCCTGACAGGTCCGAGTAGACCCACTCGTGTTTTCCACAGCGTTTAGTGGAGCTGACTTGGGGATCAGATCGTTTACTGGGGTGCAGCAGGTTTTTGGGAGGTGGGCCAAGTTTGTGATCGGGGTATTGACCATAAAATTCACCTGTCCACTAATGCTGTAAATGCTTTTCGAGATGTAAAGTGATAAAAGATGACTTTTTAATGCAGGTCTCAGGGAAAATAAATGGGATCTGATGCGCTTTTTGGCAAGGAAAGGTTAAAATGATGTTGTGCTAAAGCTCCAGAACCAGAAAGCAAAGAAATAGAAATAGAAAAAAATTGATTTTATTTCTCAATTTTGCTTTCCTGAATATCTAGTTTCTAAACGTGTTTGTAAAAGGATTGAAATTGCTAATGTTTGTGTTGTTATATACAATATCCCGTCAAGATTTTTCTTTTTTTTTAAGTTGAACAAAAACTTTTGAAAATGCTCTTAACAGAAAAGTTATTTTCAACCAATTTCATAGAACTGTTAATAATGTATAACTTCTTCACAGATGAGTTATTACCAGTTTTAATCTGATCTGAACTAACAACATCAAATTAAAGCTCTATGTCGATGAATTAATTGAGGATTCCTTGTATCATTTTCATGAAGAAAATGTATGATAGTCGTAATTCTTTTAATTATTACGTTAACAGGGATGAAAACAAACATGCCAAAAGGGAAAAGCACTCTCAGTAATTCAAAGCTGTCTTTAATATCATCATTTTTCATCTTCTCATCTGTGCAGCAAGTCATAAGAGGTGTCTTGTGTGTTTTTGGTAAAGTGGATCCAGGCTGACCCCTGAGGATTGTCAGCACTGACCCTCTGCAGGTTGTCACAGGGCATCAGAGTGCCACAGCCTGAGCTGAGGTTTAAAGATTGGATGGGAGTGTGAGGTAGCCTATGACCCTTGATTTAGCTCAGGCGTAAAAGTCGAGCTCTCAGGGGAGAAACCCCTGCATGACCCAGCTCATAGTGTCCAGTACGGCAATGACACGCCCGGCGTTGCCTCACAAACACGGAGGAAGAAAGAGACACAAAAGATATAAAGAGGGTGAGAGGACAGACAGATATTTTAATGGGAGACAAAGGTTCAGCAGCGGGAGTCTTCTGGGACTAATTCTGCTTTAGTTCAAGTCTAGGTTAAATACGTTGAGAATGAGTCAATGCTGGCTGCAGAAAGTGTGACTAACAGAGCGGGTCAGTCACTGGGAGCCCTTTTCTGGCTGTTTTCTTACCAAAAGCAGATTCAGAGTGAAACATATGAGATAAATCCATCATCAGCCTCATGTTCTTTCTCAATCCTTGATGGTAACGAGGGGAACTGGCAAGAGAGCTGGGACTAATGGGAGCGTGGGAGTGTGGCATAAACAAAAGAGACATGGCCATGAAGCCTTCATTCAAACATAAAAAAACAAAAAGATGACAATGAAATGTAAATATACACAAAGACGCTGCCTTCAGTGAAGTCAGGAGCAAGTAGGACAGCTGACAAGGTTAGCAGCTGCGCTCAAAGATCGGCCAAGAAAATGAGAATTGTTGTTATTTCTAAGAGCAGAAACTACATCAGAAAAACTTCATTTCATTCATTCTATCAATTTCCTTTCTGGATCTTGGAGCTTTAATAAATAAGCAATTTAAAGCTCACAACCACACACTCTGCACTTCATTTACCCTCTCAATATAAAAACTGAAATTAAAGTACAATTCTGTACAACTTTATTTGAAGTTAGGGAGATTTCTTCAACTTGAACAGTTGCTAAGCAACCAGCCCAGACTCAAGAAAGCAACTAGTGATGATAAATGTCCAAATGTGTACCCAGTTACAAGCTGTATTAGTTGCACGAACAACAGCTGCTGGGTTTTATTTATAATTTTGAAATAATTGCCTTAAAGACAAAATGGCTTATCAATCTCTGTTGTTTCTAATTACTTCGAAATATTTGTAAATGTGGAAAGAAAAATAATAAGAAGACATAAGGCGCAGCTAAAGCTGGCTTAATCCAGCTCAGTTTCTTTAAGTGCTGCTGCAAAAAAAAAAAAAAAAAAACCCTCATTTGGAGAGATGGGCTCCTCTCAAAGGCAGCAGATGAGCACCAACGCCCTCATTAGCACTCCCAGCTCAAACAGAAGCATGTCGCCCTGCTGAGCTGCAACCTCTCAAACAAATCCGACATTTGGTCCGACCTTCTGCAGTCCCTGGATGCTGAGGGCCCTGGATGCCTGGCCGGCACCTTCGGCCAACTGTTTATGTATTTTTTGGACGTGCAAAAATGACACTGAAAAGGTGTTGGTATGATATCTGAGGCTGAACGAAATGGGTGCAATATTTTGCTTTAGAGGAGATGTGCAAGGGGGGCAACAGTGATGACAAAGTGCATCCTGACCCAACACTCCTGTGTTTGTGGGATTAGGAGCCTGTAGAGGCTGAGGTGTTAACAGAGGAAAGGCAGGTGCCAGCCTCAAGTGCGCATGTTTGTGTGTTTTACTGCAAAGAACTAAATCCAGAAAATAAATCTGACTGCATCATATCTGTTTATGTTGAAGATTAAATTGGCATAATCCACCATCACTGTGTCTCATTTTCTTAGTTTAACAGAGCAAAAAAAACTCAGAACTGAAATCAAAACAACAGCTTAGTGAGTAAAAACATCTTTCCTTTCATTTGATATTCATTAATGCAAGCAATGCATGAAAAAAACATTATAAAGATTGCACTGTTAAAAAGAATTTTGAAGAATTTTAAATCTTAGCAAAGAACATATTGCAAATTATTGTAATTAACAATGAATTCCTCATGTAATGTTCAACAACATTTTGATTAGAATTAAAGTGTTGATGTTGCTCCAGTCAGGCGTTACTTCTGTTGTAGCGTTTGTGGCTTTTACAGTTTGTTGACCTTCTGGGACACCATAACACAAAGTGAGCACAAAAACTAAACCAACATGAAAAGAATTACAGAGAAGAACTCCTGCCTATTCGTGGTTCAGTATTTGCAGATGCATCTATATTTGGATGTTTCTGTGGAACTTGATTCCACATTATTTGCGAAAAACCTGCTTATTTGAGGATTTTTCAGTAATGTGTATCTAAAATGTTCAAAAGAAAATGCAGCCTTGTGCAAAACTAGACATGTTAAGACTGGTGGTATGGTGTAATTTTATATTTAAAAAAGAATAGCCTTAAATTTGTTCAGCCATTTTATTGAGTTGGCAAAGAAAGACAGCAACACAAATATTTAAGAAGCCTTGGACACTTTATTAGAAAAAACACAAGAAAGCAAATTTATTACCTTAGAATTAGATCAACTAAAAAAACAACACTGAACTAAATTATATCAAATTGATCACAGATCATTTTAAACAGTTTGTGACTAAATGAAGCTTCGTTTGTGAAAATAAGATATGTGGGATTTTCTTTCTGCTGTTGTTGAAATCCCGTCTCCTCTGATTCTTCTTAACTCATATCTCGAGTGAACTGGAAGTTTGCTAGTTGGAATTTGAATAATTGATTAGTAATTTAGCTGTTAAACTACCCATCTACCCAATTTCTACCCAAAATAATTTATGCAAATTACTTTTATTTTCTAATTGTTAACAGAATGTTTTATTAGTCTGCCTCACTAATATTCATTTTTTCCAATTTTTGTAACTTGCAATTTGATTTCTTTCAGAAATAAGCAATTAGCATCTCGCCTTATGAGTTAAACTCTTTGGGAGCTTAAGCAAGACATTTCCTCAGTCGTTTTCACCTCATTATTAGGTCCATTTAGAAACACTGGGTGGAGCGCTCATAAATTATGCAGTTATACATCTTCATGATGAGCAAGATATTTTAATGAGCTTCATGCTCAGCTTGTATTATTGACATTTTCTGCAAGTAAAAGTCTTGTAAAAGGTCAGAGTGGGATGGTTTCTGCTCTCCTGACAAAAATCACTGAATGATAGTCTTATAACTCCATCATGCAACGTGTCACATAAGCTAAGGAGCTGCTCTTCCACTGGATTATTCCAGTTGTATAATTACGTTTGTTGGAAATTAAGCTTTTCTTTACCTCAATGACTCAACAATGTGCTAAAACAAAGACTCAGAGGAGTTTTTCCTTCCTTTAGTTCTGCGGTACACTGCATCAATTTACCGTCTGCTCCCAGCCCTGGTTTCCTGCAGCCATTTTCACAGGTGCAGAATGTCCCCCTACATAACATTACGGCCTTCAGGGGTGATGAAGGCGAGCAGGGGCAGAAAGTAAACAGCAGTAAACAACAGTAGCAGTGGGGAGTGGGGCTTTCCCTGCTGGGTTGATTATTAGAGGGCCGTAAACAGGCCTAGTGGGAACGGCTAACGCAGGCGGCCGACAGAAAAGTCGAACAACATCTGGGCCCGTACCCTCCTCACTGGGATTTGTTTTTGTGATGAAGAAGTGTGGGCTCGCACATCAGCTGCAATTATGGGAATCAGATTTTAAGTAAAACATCACACCAATTCTAACCAAAGGCAGATCATTTTTTCCTCAAAACTGAATAATTTAAATCAGTTACATTATTTTTATTGTACCTTAAGCTGAGGTTCTGGTTCTATAAAAAAAAAACAGATAAAAAAAAACAGATAAAAAGATCATGTGAAACAGAAACATTAACCACAATTTGAACTAAAAATGTCTAATCAAATAGAGGAAAAGACCAGCAAAGCTTTATCCTTTAAATCACCCAATAAACCAAGTAAATACATTTATTTGCATTTTTCTCACCAAAAGGTAATTTTACATAGATATATAAATATATTAATCATATACTTGCATTGGTTCTTTCATAGATGCGAGGAGCCAGCTGACCACGTTTTCTAATGGTTTCCAGATGTGCAAGACTCTTAAAGCTCATAGCACCTCCTTACACTGCCGTGTGGCGCCCCCTGCTGGTAAGACTTCAAAACTCTTAACAATATAAAAACTAGAATTTCATTTCTGCTTTGCAAATAATTAACAAAAATATATAATCTATATCTATTGTACTGCAAATGAAAAAAAATCTAAAAGTATGCATTGGAAATACCAACGGTTGCTATAAATTCAGTCATATTTTAATGTAAGATTTGATGCTTCAATAACCCTGAAGCAAACGTTTCTGGATCAAACGTGTTTTTTATAGTAGTCTGAAGAGATATTCAGATCTTCTCATGAATGTAATCAGAAAATCAAACAAATAAAAGCTTCAAAACAAACTTAACATGTTTTGCTTAGTGTATTGAGTTAACCAGATTAATTTGATGCATTCTATATGCAAGAAATGCATATTTTATGACATGAATATTTCCAAAACTGGCTTTCAATATATAGATGCACCTCCATAATATAATATTGAAAAGTTCATTCCACAAAGTTATATATTTAAGGTGTTATTTGAAAAAAAAAAAAAGAATTATTATTACACTAGACTGGTTTGAAAACGATTCCTACAGAAATGTTATGCTGTGGCTTAAATAATCATGGGAAAAACTGCTGACTTGACAGTTGGGCAAGAGTTTTTGGGACTCCACAGAGGCACAAAAGGCCATTGATATTTACAACATGTTGTACCCAAGGATGAGCTTGGAAAGTTCTGTGGAAGGAAAATGTATGATGATAAACTATGCTAAGCATCTGTAAATCATTTATTTAGAACTGTCCTAAGACTGATTTTATATACTCTAATGATTGAGAAACTGAATTCAGCTTTTTCATTAACACCATTATAACTTAATTTACGATGGCCGACTCGTTTTTGAATCCAAATATTCAGGATTAGCTGAAAAGCGTTGGTCTTATCCAACCACAAAACAGTCAAGCAAAATCTAAGATACATTTTTCCACTTAATCTGTTAAATTTTCTTCTGAAATATCAAACCTTGTGTGAGCTTGAAGATGGCCTGATCCCAGTTTGTTGCTGAAGATTTCAGACATGAAGGTTTGTGTTCAACCTGCTCCCTAAATTTGAGCCACTCTGCTTCTAAAACTAGTTAAAAACTTTTCATTCTATAATGGGGTTAATTTCTATGTGGCTCTATTAACTCTGTAACATACCTGTAGTTATGCGCCATCTGTTTCTTTAGCAAACAATGAATCTGACGTAACTGAACTGGACCGCCCTACTTTTTCATAAAGAAGTGAGAAGATCATTCAAAGACTTAAGAAAAACTCCCAACATTTATGTTCCTCCAATTTATTAAGAAAATGTACAGAGCGCTTAACGGTAGGACTTCTGGTAGCGGGCACGGGCTCCAGGTCCACCGAATTTCTTGGACTCGCAGCGACGTGGATCAGCAACCAGCAGGGTCCTGTCGTACTGGATCAGGATGTCTTTGATCTCCTTCTTGGAGGCCTCATCAACATCTGCGGCAAAGCAAAAACACTTTGAACAACTTTATATAAAGTTGTAAAACGCATAATTTAACTGGAGTTCAGCCGGAAATATCGGCTGAAATACATTTTCTCAAGCAATATGTTTAATTCACATTCTGTTCCTATTCTAATTAAAACAAGAGCAACTTGTTTCATCAGCAATGTAATAAAAAAAAGTCAAACAAAAAAATACATACACTTCTGGTAGTATGCAACCAAGGCTTTGGAGATGGCTTGACGGATGGCTGTGAAAGAAAAAAACAAAATATAATAAAATAAATTGTCTTATAACCTACAAGAACAGCATTCAAGCACTACAGAGATATGCTGCTTACCATAGATCTGCGCAACGTGTCCACCACCCTTCACTCGGACTCTGATGTCAACGCCAGCAAAACGCTCCTTCCCAAGCAACAGCACAGGCTCCAAAAGCTAGAAATGACATCAATAAAAAAAGATTATATTTTAAAAGAACAAAGACAAACCGTATTTAGAAAAAAACAGGGCCTGTTTTATATAAATACAAAAAAATAAATCTGCAAGTTTTTAAGCGGTTAAAACATGAGTAAATGCTAATTACACATTCTTTATAAAATTAGAAACAATTAAGAGCATTTTTACAAGGACCACAAACTGCAATAGATTAGGAATTTCCAATAGCACCAACCAAGTATTTGACAACAAGCAAACATTTAATTGAATTATACAAAAGGCTTTCAGGAAGTATTTTAAGTTTTTCACTACTGGGAACAAAAGCAGTTTGAATTTAGGCAAAAAAAAAAAAAAAAAAAAAGGATAAAGATATTTCAAGAGTTAATCAAATTTAAATCAATATTTCCTCACACTGTAACAAAAATGTAAAGCTGTGAACATGAATGGCCCATTCTTTGCTCACCTTGTACTGGAGTGTGGCAGGTTCCACCATCTCCAGGGGTCTGCCATTCACCTTGATCAGACCATTTCCCCTTTTGCAGTGGGCTACTGCTGTGGCCGTTTTCTGTGAAGGCAAACAACTGAATTCAGATATCTGGCAGCAAATCGCTATGTCAACAGGTCAAAAATATGGTCAGCTGTAATAATCTAGCTGCCAAAGACATATACAAAAGTGGAAGTGCATTAGTCTCACTGAAACATGTTGGTATATTTAATAAAAATGCTTAAGTTTCTGGTTTGTGGAAAATCCAAATTGACACATTATTATTTAATAAGCTTTACAAGCGGAATGCATTAGTAACTATCGACCATTCATACATTTTGCCACATATCTTCGCACTGTACAAAGACAAGCCTTACAAGTTCAGGCTAACAATATGAAACATGTATTTTTAACTTAATAAACATTTATTAATAATTTATTAACAACCATTTCAATTTGTATGTGGATTCGTGCACGCTGCTTTTATAAGCTACAAGAAAACCTGGAACAAGGCTAGCTAGGCTAAAACAGCTAGCCTTGTTGACCTGTGACAGTCCATCAGCTTAAAGTGGGCACTGTACGAAACTTATAACTGATAAATACTATCGTAAAAGTTTTTAATTATATATGACTACAAGTCAATCACATTACAGCAGCGAATACTTAGTAAATCGAGGATACTGTTTGATACTATTAGCTCAAGTCCGCTAGCGAGGCAGCATAGCTACAACACCACATGTGTGTTAAATTCAGTAAAATACTTACTTTACGTCCAAACACCTGGACAGATTGCAGTGGACCTTTCGCTGGCATGTTTCTGAAACATAAACAAAACAAACCCGATTCAGAAAACAATAGATTAAAGTATATTTTGTGGTTTAAGGGGCGATCTATAAGAGTAACGCACCTTTCTCAGCTAGGGTGCCGTACGAAGAGGCCGATGGGGTTTCACACGCCGAGCATCAGGGGCTTCTTCACGACAATTGAATGCGCTTTGGGGTAGATTTTCGACTGTTCTTTTAACTTTACGTTTTAGTAATTTGGGAATTCCGCCTTGTTTCTGTGGTTGTGCTATTCGGCTGCTTCAGTCTTAAGAGCCGAATCTTTTTTTCTTCATAAGGGTTTTATATAATATGATATTATAATATCATATTATATGATATTATATTATGATATAATATCATATAATATACAGTATGATATAACTATCATATATTATATTATATGATAATATAATAGTATCATAATCCATCCATCCATCCATTTTCCGTCAGCCTTCTCCCTAACGGGGTCGGGAGTTGCTGGTGCCTATCTCCAGCTGCGTTCCGGGCGAGAGGCGGGGTACACCCTGGACAGGTCGCCAGTCTGTCGCATAATAGTATCATAATATCTGTGTAAAAAATTTATGTAAATTCTTTTCAATTTTCTATCATTTTATTATTCAACCAATTAAAGTTTACATTTGTTTTTGGCACTTTTTTCAAATTAACTTAGACATGGTGAGATTATTTATTAATTTCTTTTAGTATCTTTTATGCTCATGTTTTGTGCCTCCTCTGTTTTATTTTTTTTGCACCGCCACATTTAAAGGTTATGCATGACCATGTTTACAGCAATACATTATGAACCTCAGACTACAAAAATCACATCTAAAATGTTGTTATTTACCGTTTCTTTGCACCAACCATTTAGATTACCTTAAGGTTTTTAATGTGGCACTCAAGGGGAATGTAATTTCTCCTTGAGTGCTACCATGTTAAAAAAAGAAACATAACTGTCAAAGCAACAAAAAACAGAGAAAGTCAGTTCATTTGTCTTCTGCCAGTTCAAAGGAAAAAGTTCAACTTGCTATCAGAAAAAAAAACAACATTAGTGTCTTAAGCTAGAGGTTTCTAGGAATACTGATAAGCTCAACTTTGCTTTTAAAACCAGCTGATAAGGATTTGTTCATATAAAATTGTGCTCAGAGTCTAAACTTAGCCTCATAATTTAGAAGACAACAGCTCCCTCTGGTGTAGGTCAGTTGAATCTAATCAGTTTCAAGTGGAACACCGTGCTTGCTTGCACAATACTGGGCAAATGCAAGATAATTTTCCTGGAATAAATCATCATCAGTTACAAGTAATCCCTCCCTAAGTACGTTTTCCTTCAGAGATCATAGGATCCAACTTTGCTAGGAGTGCAATGCTGTGTCTGAGGAATTTAGAGGTTTAAATAAGAAAAAATGAACATAGATTTCTATTTTTTTATAAGGCTAACTCCATGCCATAACCTGCTTTGCATATATAAGGTATGACACCAAACTCTTTTTTATGTATCTCAGGAAAGAAATAAACTGGCAATCTATAAATATTGCTTTAAATTTCATTAATGTGACAGTGGTATATTTCTAATATACAATCTCTCTTAAGATATGTTCTGTGTTTCAGCGCAAAGAAAAAAAAAATCTTTTTCAGTCTAACAGGATAATCTTGTTGTTGGAGGCGGTGGGTTGGTTGGTTGGGCCAGACAGCATCTTGGGAATCTGTATACAGAGAAGTGAGTCATTTGTGCTGTACCTACCTATGTCTGACATTTACTGCGGTGAGACTGGTGTTTATGGTGTCAGCCGCGGGTGAACAGGCACCTGGCTTCTTTTATTGTCATACAGTGCTCTCTTTCTGGAGTTGCCTCCTCTGGATGGGTAATTATGTTAAAAAACACTTTCAATTTTGATTTCTGCACTTTTCTGTTCCTCCATGCACATATTTTGTTTTTATTTGACTCAGAGAAAGCTCAGCAGCTAAACTCTCTGTCCTTCTCCGTTCCCTGTTTCTTTATATGGCTTTATGTGCCTCAAGCATAGGCCTATAAAGCAGGGCTGGGCTAAGCTTGTATGTGGCCTCAAGCAGAATTTGACTCGGGGCTCCTCTTCCTGTTAAGAATATCACCACCACTAGCAGTGTTTCCAGACCATCTTAAAACACTTTATCCACATTGAGGTGAGTATTATCAGCCAGCAGTCATTTAAGCTGGAGGTCAGTGATTTTAGGGGGGGGAAGAGAGACTGAAATGAAAGACCACTGTTGATACCAAAAGAACCACATCATCCACAAAAAGTAAAGAGCTTCGACAACTACACTCCCTCCCTGCTAAGACTACGCCTTAACATTCTGTCCATGAATGCCACAAACAGTTGTGCTGACAAAAGACAGCCCTTTCTTATAGCCAAACATCACTTAAAACTCGACAACAAACTCTGATAGCAACCATCTTCAAATTTCTTGTTGTCAAAATATCTGAGGGGACATGGTCCTCCTCAAAGATCTGGTGCACTGATCCAGGACGAAAGCTGTACTGCTTCTCCCGAATCACAGGTTTGACAGGAGGCTGAGCTTTCTTTCCAAAGTTTATGGACAGAAATGCTGCATAAATAATTATAAAAGTGGATCCTTTCCGTCCTTTCTGCAGCTCTGTGGGGTCATCATAAGGAGGATCCCATCTGCTCTTTTCTTGAACTCTCTCGTTTGTCTTAGTTATTTCCTTTTCAGTTCATGCATGAACGTTTACAAGCCAATAGCTGAACGTAGGGGATGTATCTTTGGACCGAGACTGCCAGTACCTACATAATAGTCAGACAGACGGAAGAAACCCTAACTGGAAACCCAGTAATGTTTGATAAGCTTCCACATAAACCTGTGGGGAACCAGTCGACCACCACCATCACTGTCTGAATGGGAGGCATGCTGAAGCTGCTGTATCATTCCTGCTTTCCTGCTGTGTTCGACAGCCTGCTAAAACATACAGTCCTTTTCTCCTACCAGCTGTCAACTTCATCTGTACGGTGTCCAGAGCTCTCTGCTATTTACATTGTGAGATTGCAGCTTTTGAGTTGTTCGGGTTTCAGGTTTACAGTCGATGAAAAGTCCACATCCACTCCTCTGTGTATACAGTCGATAAAAATTGTTGCATTTTGAAAAGATCAGACACTGAAATCTCACACAGAGACCTGACTTTGCGGCTTTACGAGACTTGCAGAGCTTGCAGGAGGAGAAAGTCTGCGCTCATCCAGTAAAAGAGCTGGCAATAAATAAAGAGCACACCATATATGTGCATTTCCTTTCCACGGCCCTATGGAAACACATCACCTGGAGGCGCGACCTCTGGACCTTGTCTTGTCACAGCACCCTGAGCATGAGGCAACACTTTCAGATTTACAGTGCAGAAGATGCTGTTCCCGGCCAGCCATACTTCTCATTTGACCATAATAGGCCTCAGAGCAGCTGAAAAAGACGTTGCTGGTAGCTGAAGTTTTGCTGAGCAGAAGGAGAAGATCTGCTAAGCTCGGTAGGCAGTGAGGCCTGGAGGGGCAGCTGAAGGTTTAGTGAGGTACACAGAGGTGAGGACGCCATGGCAACGGGGGAGAAACAGTTCTGGGTTCATGAGGCAGAAAAGCGTCTTCTCTGAGAAACGGCTGTGAGGGCCGTAAATCTGCAAGGAAGGAGAATTGGATGACAGCAGATCTTACCTTTTATATCCTTGCATGAAAATCCATAAATGGCTTGTTTCATCTAACTGTAAAGTACTTGGAAGTTTTCTTCAAAATACTGTGCATCAAAGTAGAGCTTATTTGAATCAACTGGTTCACTAAATCCTGTCTATGTTATAGTCTGTGGGTATTTAGCATTCTTCATACTATTTGAGCAATATTTTAGTCTTTTACTAAAAGATAGCCCACCAATGCAGCAACTATACCATTTTCACAGATTGAAGAGTTACCACCACGCATAATTACGCCATAGCAGCTGTTAAAATTCATGTCTATTGAACAGTTTGACAGCTCAGATCTAAATAACATGGCCTGCAGTTGAGCCCCAGTCTGAACTTGAGCCTGTTTCATTAATTTGCTATTTTAGCTCACATTTGTCGCATAGCAATAGACCGTGCAGCTGTCCCGTCATCTGCCAGCTCCCCTGAGGTCTTCTGGAGTCTGAATGTCAGGTAATGGGCAAGTGCTGCAGCCTCTTCTACCAGCAGGAAAAAGTTTAGCCAGAAAGAAAATGCGCAGTTTGAATTAGATATAAAAACAAGATACATAACCGTTTTTTGTCAGGATAATACAGAAGAAAGTTATTCAGGCAACTTTTTTTTACCTTTCTTCAAATTCACAAGTTTACCTAGTTTACTGTGCCTTCAAACAACTTCAAACTGATTCAGTTTTTCAGATACAGCAACTGAAGGTGCAAAATTTATGTGCTCAAATAAACATGAGAAAATATAGAAAGGGTAGAAATCTCCAACCATCATAACCTCCTGGAAAGACAGAGGTTTTGAGTTCCACAGATGAACTTTTTCAAACTGCGTAGGAACCTCTTTTTGATTACATGTGCAGGTCATTTCCTATCATATAAATAGATCTTGTTTTGTGAGAAAGATTTAGAATGGACTGTTCTGAAAATCTAACTATCACAACAACAAACCACATCCAGCTGCTCTAAAATCCCTCTTACGTATTTCAGAGGCTTTTTGTTTATGGAGCAAGTTGATGGGCTCAAGGCCTCTCTTAAAAAACAGAATTCAAACAGCTGATCTGGCAACAGAGCTGGACCAAATCTGCAAACAGAACAACCTCTTCATTTCTCGTTCATGTTGTCTCACAAGCATTGGTACTTCCCCTCTATCCATCTCTTTGTCTCTTTTTTTTGACATTCACACGTGTTTTGCTCGCCCACATTATCTGCTTGATCACTTTCCTTCTTCTCTTGTTCCATCTCGCTCTCTGTCTCATCCCCCCCTTCGTGTTTTTCTCTGTCTTGCCCTTTCAGAGCGAGTGTTCATCTGTGGGTGTGGGTCGACTCTGGTCAGGGTTCATGCATGAGGCACGGCAGTGGGGTGAGGACTGGATGACATCTAGAGGGTCATCGTTGCACCAAAGCCTGTCTTACTCTTCATCCTCTTCTTCCGCTACCAGATGGGATCTGGCAGACAGACCTCCAGCCTACTTTGATCAGGATTCAGCTAAAGTTCAATAAACGATGACAACCTGAAGTTACAACTTGTGGTTTCTTGTCAGACATTAGATCAGGCTTTGTCATGCCTGCTCATATTTTGCATCACCAGTATTTCCCTTTATCAGTTCAGTTATTTGCCCTTGAAATACATCTGTATTGTGTTTCCTATCACGCTGAATCTCTTTGCTCAGACACACAGTGTTCCAGGGTCCCTGAGGGAGAGGAGATGGGGCTGGGAAGCTCTGATGGGAAAGTGGGCCAGCTCTCTTAGCCCTCCGCTGGAGAGCTCCATAAAAGGTCTGGAGAGATGATGTCGTGGACTCTGTCCTCCCCCCACACTCATGTTTTTTTTTTTTTTTTCTTTTTCCTCCCTCCCCACAGCAAGTGGAGAAGCCCAGCAGCAGAGCCAATCTTGGGCCAAGCTCATCAAGCACATGAGCGAAATACGCGACGATGATGACTTCATTCAGCCGAAATAGGGCTTCCATCCATCATCAGCTGGGAAAAGCTTGTTATGAAATTCAGGATTTCCTGAACTTGGGGATTTTTCAGTGTAATCTGTATTCATGCTGTGTGATTTAACCATTTTTTTAAGCATATATTTTTGTTTCTAAAAGAAACGTGGAACTGCTGTTAAGTTCACAAAAAGCAGAAATGCTGCAGTACCTCAGCAACAAGAGTTGCAGAAGTAGTCTTTAAGACTGCTCTCTTAACACTTGGTTAATTGAGGTCATTGTAACAAATGAATGCTGCTATGTAAACATTCCCATTGTATGGGTGACTCTAAATACTTTCCTAACGCACTGTACAGTAAAGCTACTGATGGTCAGTCACTGGGGTGTAACTATGGTGGACATCCTTCTTACACAGCTGCTGCTCTAGGTTGAAACATTTTTTGTCCCGTTGTAATGTGTAATTAAGATCATACATGCTTACTTTATGCTCACAAACGCTCAAATGAACATATTGAATATTGGAAGAGTTTTACTCCTCTGCAGGTGAACACCAACACCTTGATGGTGGTGATCTAAGAGTCTTCTGCTGTTATCTGGAGAATGTTCTCTGCACACTTCATGGACATATATGTCCCACCACTTTGACTTCTCTGCTATTTTTAGCACCGGCTCTCCACCGAAGGTTGTTATGATGATGTCATAACCTTTTAAAAACAATCTGACTGTTTATCTTGTATTGGACTTCCTATCAAATCCAAGATAGGAAGATAGGAATCAAACAAAAGCATTTTTTGTGTTTGTTTATCGGTCAAAATGGATGTCAAAATAAGAATTTGGGACTTGTTTAGCATCACTGCACTGATGAAATACATACCTGGAAATAGCACCAAACTTGAACATTATTTGTTTTTGATAAAGATTTCTGTCACTCAGAAGTTCATCATTTTTTGTTCCTTTCCATCATTAGAAAGTTCAGACTGTCATTTTTTAAATCAATAATATAAGAAGAATGTTTTAAAGTTTTAGTCGTATGCTGTTTATTTATGCATGTGGTTATCGTAACTTGTTGAATTACAACACATGTGGCTGAACTTAATTTTTCCTGGAATGCAAAATATTCAGAAAACATATTGCTATCAACTTTTACAGCTTACTATTAGCCTAGCATAACAATTAGTACTGACCTTCCAACATGCATCAAATTATTGAGACCGATTCTATTCTACATAGGATTATCTACTATAGCTTGCTACAAGAATAAAAGTGCAAATT
The DNA here is from genome assembly GCA_010277015.1 of Poeciliopsis turrubarensis. Lineage (NCBI taxonomy): Eukaryota > Metazoa > Chordata > Actinopteri > Cyprinodontiformes > Poeciliidae > Poeciliopsis > Poeciliopsis turrubarensis. Next base: position 1,403,597 of record VMRN01000066.1, read on the forward strand.
TATGTCTTGAAAGCAACAAAAATAATACCAAACTGTCAGATTTATGTTAAAGGTTCTTAATGAGTATGCAGGGGTTGTCCAAAACCAAAAAACAGTTTTAGAAACAATGTCACTTTAAGCAGGAAATTAAGTACAGACTATGTATGATGACAACCAACTATTTTTACAAAGAAAAACTTCCTATTAATTCTACTTGTGGTTGGAAAATATGGTCATATGACTCCATAAATCTTCCAACAGAAGATTGCTAAGAGTTATTTTGGTTTGTAAAAGGCCCCTTCTCTGAAATATAATGAACATACAGAAAACAACAGAGATAAGAAACTAAAACAAACTGAATTGGCATTTCATGGGTAGAAAACGGGTTACAAAAAGACCAAATTGACTTTTGATCATTTCTGTTCAATAACCTCAATTTTTCCTAATCCATCTTCTGTTTGGGTCCCACTCCCGTTGAACTGTCCCTTCTCTTGCTCTTTGTTGCAAGACCAAAGTGGAGCTTTTAAAAGATAGCATTTGTGATAGCGTCACTTCTCACCTTGTCAGCTGCAACGTTGCCACACCTTCTTGTGAGGTCGACACCTAACTGATAACACTGCTGAGTCAAAATTTACAGTCAGCCGGTGCGATAAATACCACTGATGTGTCCAGGACTTCATCCACTGTGTTGAAATATAAACTTTTCATTGACGATTATGTTGTGTTCTTGGCCCAGTTTTTGAGACTGTCCCTCTAATCAAGCTCTAGTTTCTACAAGACCAATGTGTTTCGTACAAATTATAATATAAGAATTAAAAGAAAACGGTAGGAATAAATGTGAACTTTGAAGGAGCTTGACCTTTTCACTCATTTCTGTTCTCCACAGTTTCAAAATCAACACAAAGTGAAGTGTGATTTTCACCTTGTGAAAAAACATTGACGTATTTAACACTTATTAAATGAGACCAAATAGAATGCATTTCTGTTTATCTTGAAACTAATGCTGAAGCACATACAAAGGTTTGCTGTCGATAGCACAGATAATACTGCCAGATAGCGGCATAAAGGGTTATAATCATATGTGGGTGGTTTCACTGCAGCTGAGTAGCACAAGTAATGCTTATCTATTTAAAGCTGCTGCTTCAGGCCTTCTTTCTGAAGTATGGCATTGGAGCTTTGCCAGATGTCATTTTCTGTGTAACTAGAGAGAGTTAATGCAGATTTAATGGCTGTCTGCTGATTGCTAAAGACACATGGTATAAAGTACTTTTGAATTTCCTTTACGATTGTATTCTAAGTATTCACTTCACTGAGGTAGTTCCTTTAAGCTGACACTAATTGTTTCTGGCTTTGATGAAGTCCCAATGATATCTTTTCAGTAAGTGTTAGGAATATGAAAGTTGTGAGAGATTAACACATTAAAGCAACGAGATGCATGGCACCTGGTAACAGAATGATGACCTTCATGATAGATGAGACGATCTGTGACCATTGGCCTGGGCTATGAATTGTTCAGACTTACAAACCTTGACCATCCACGGGGTTGAGTTCAGTTCACAGCGTGTAAGTGGTATTTTTAAAGCTGACAGAGCAGAGGCTTTAGACACCAAACACAGCTCTGTTTTTCCGCTCATGATCCTTTTCATCAAGGTGAATGGAAATAATGAGTGCACAGGGCTCTATGGCTAAATCAAGAACTGTAAAACAGGATAACCAAAGCCTTGAGGAGATCTAGGAGATAAGTATTGGCAGTGAAACAATACAAAGTATGGGAATGTCTGTTTCAGCTGCTGTGGAAATTATTTCAAGGAAACTTTCCTGTCCAACTGTTGCACTTTAATTAGATTTCATAAGTTTTTTTTCACTCACAAACTGGATAAAAACAACAAAACAATATTTTAAAAAGTGTAGAAACGTTTTTGCCACTTTTTATCAACTCTTCTTGAGTTTAGCAGTCATAGGATAACCTACAGGATTATTAATTTGTGTTGAATTTAGTTCAATAACTAAATCTATATTTATTCAAACCATCAGCTAAATGAAAAACATTTATGGCTGTAGCTGAATTTATATTTTAAATTTGTTACTCAAGCATGTAGAATAAAAATGAATAAATCCAAAGAAGCAATAAGATAAATCCAACATTTTGCAAAATTAAGTAAGGTTTCTTTCAAATTAAATGTAGCCTAGCGTAGCTCAAGCTGTTCCTTTTTCTAAATCTTGTTATTGTTGTAAACTATTAGTTATAGTTGTCAATCTAGTGAATCAGCATTAAACTGCTTTTACATTTTCCTTATTTCAAATCATTGTAAATCTCAGTAATAAGAACTAGATTCTACTTCTGCCTCTTTGTGTAATGTAATTTACTCATGACTAAATCTTTGAAAGGACATGGAAATATTAAATATTTGTATTAAATATCTATTAAATTATTTTCCTCAAAACCACTGTAGTCTAAATGAATTTTTTGTACATCATCTTTAATTACAAACTTGTGGTTTTCATAACCAAATTACATATATTTAATATGATCAGAGCTCAGCAAAGTTTCTCTGCTTACTGATTTTCACCAGGTTAAGACAGTCAGTCTGGACAAGCACCACTTCATGTCCACTACTGACATAAGTAATAATTTGTCAGCGCATGCAATTGGAGACTTGAAAGATTGCACTAAATATGTCTCACAGACTCCACTACAATCATGTGGATACAGATATATGCGCCTCTTCATTTTACATCAATGACAATTTATATTTCCAGCAGCAGAAAATTATGTTCTTTCTTTTTATGGTTTGTGTGGATGAAATGATTCATTGTAGCCGTTAGCTCTAACCTATTACAAGCTCCACCACAGCTCCAGATTTTGCCCTATTATTAGACTTTTTTCTCCAGGAAACAAGGTCACTCAAATAGCCCAGTGTTATTAGGCTTTTGCCACTCATTTGGTCTTAAAGGAACATGCACTGTTGAAATAAATGTGTCTGCATCACGCACTAAGTCCTCTGTTCATTTGCAAATGCCGGACATAACACAGCCTCCACACACTTGAACCAAGTTAGCACTGTCAAACCTCCATTGTTATCCAGCCAGCATAATAGTGTGGGACTGAATAAGCAGAATCAAGTGATGCTCTGGAGATATAGGCCCCGCTGAGTAAAAGCAATGGCCCTATTTTTGCTCAGGGTTAGAGCTCAGCTGTTGTCTGCAAGTAATCCTCCTCCAATTCTGCTCAATCCCAGGATGGATATATCTGCATATTAGCGCAGTGCAAACAGATTTTAAACGCATTAATATTTTATCTTTAAATTCTGACTGAAGTTTGCAAGCACAAATTCATGTCTGTGCATTTTTCTAAAAATTTCTGCTACATTTGCAACATTAATGGCTGCCTCATGTAAAGAGGAACCAAGACTGAGGCACGTAAATCAGCTAAATTTAATTAAAGTGAAAACTATACAGTCTGTGTAAACTTAGACCCCTTTTTGCTAGTGTTGTTCCCCCAAAACACAGTTTTGTAGTCATCAACTACCACTACCATAATGTTACCACCACCATGCCTGACAGTGCATAACTTAAATGACAGTGACACAAATGTTCAGTTGATTAGAGCTTCTGACCAGAACAATTTTGTTTTAGTTTAGTGATTATATACATGGTTCAGTTTCTTATGGCATTCTCATGTTGACTGTGGTCAGAAAATTGTATATTTGCACTATCCAAATGATTTCCAAGCAACTGGGAAAATTGTGAAAGATTTTTTTTCCCTAGTAGTCTGCAAAAAATACATTTTTGCTACAGTGGTTTATTTTGCGGTTTTTAGCGTGTGGAACAGTTTCGACATTGTTTTTGTGGCGCGATAAAGACAGGCCTCATGGTGTGTAACTGAGAGGGTCAGAAGGCCTGATGAATCCCCATCTGCCTAATTCTCAACATCACTTTTTAAAAGACTTCTGAAAACATCAAAGCATGACTATTTCTATCTGTCCTGATAAAGAGGCTGTTGGGAAGGGAGATGAGTGTGTCAGTGTCGAGGGCGCCAACAACAGGCTTTTGGGTGACATGGGAGCATGTAAGTGTGGTGTCTGGCTTCTCTCAGATGGGACCGAGGTGTCCACACTTCACCAGCCACCAGGCTCTGAGTGCTATTTGTCTGGGTCACCTGCACTGACACACTGGAAGCTTGAAACAGAGACAACTTGCTTCTTCTTTGGCTGCTGTGCCTTCTTCAGTTCATTGCACAGTAGTTTGCACAACAGAAAACTCAAGCAGAACCGTTTCTTGCTTTGTCACCCATGAGGTCATCAGGAACAGATCCCTTCTGTCTGCTTCCAAAACCATTAGCAATGCAGTTTTCTCTTGGGAACTGATGTTGATCTGAGTTTTTCACATGACAACTTCAATATGAAGTTGTCATGTCAAATGTGGTAGTCTGCACATTATTAGCCTCTATCATAAAATTTGTGCAGGTATTATGTTTGCCGAGCCAATTAAATGAAAGAAGGTAGCCTTCCTAAACACTATAGAACTAGATCTGTAGTGCTGAGGCCAGGGAGTCATCTTTATTTTTGTGAAATGAATAACAACTTTGTGCAATCTTTGGTATGTGAAAATCTAATAAAAAACTGATTATTTTTGCTGTTTCCTGATGTGCAAAACCCTTGAAATATTATGGTGACTATAAATGGATGGTGTAGCTCCTAAATTAATATTTTAAGAATCTAATTTTGATCGGTTTATTGTGTTAGATGACTCAATAACTGTTTGACAACACCATCTTCTACTTCCCAAAAAGGGGCTAGTTGAAACTGACTAATCCTCAGTAGACCAAATAAAAATGCACGCACCCTTGTACATTTACAAAGTGAGACAAACAACCAGCCTCCCCCTCACCAGCTGTCTTTACTGCACACTTGACTCGTACACCTCATCTGGTTTCACAAACCACACTTGTAAGTATCTCCCCTAAGAAATACTCGACCTAACCAGTCAACAAGAGCTTCCTCTGAGAATTTAGACATCTTTACTGGCACTGATGTCATACTGTTGTGAACATGCCAACACTGAGACATTGTGTTTTTACTGTCAGTCAACACACATGATCATCTCAGATGCTGCAGACAAACAGAAAGAGAGTGCAGACATCATTTTCTGTAACTGACAAACTTGAGTCATTTCCAGGGTTTTATTTTTTCAGGACATTGGAGCAACAGTCATAGGAGATCAAAGTGACGGGTGCTGACAGATCATGGTTTGTGTCAGACATTAAAATCTACCTGGGAAATCCTCATGTGTCACGTCAATAATTGTTTGAAATAATTACCGGCAAGTGCCTATTTACCTGGAAATGTAATCTTTAATAGCCTTAATGTAAGCTTAGACTGAGGTCTTTGCAATTACTAATGTGCTCAAACATTGAGTATAGTGCTGATGCACTTATATAAGTGAAATATGTACAGCGGCTGAAGCTGTCCAAGCAGATGCATAAACAGGATACATCCATGAATGCTGGTATATGTAAAAAAGATTGGAAGCTTTCAGTGCAGAAAAGGGCTCTTTAGTCTCATCTGACAAGAGCACCTTCTTGCCTTGGAGCAAGAAGGTCCTGGGTTCAATTCCTGGCCCAGGGTCTTTCTGCATGAGTTTGCATGTTCTCCCACAGTCCAAAAACATGCCTGTCAAGTTAACTGGTCTCTCCAAATTCTTTGTGTGTGTGCGTGCAAGGTTGTTTGAATTGTTGTTGCCGAGCGACAGACTGGCGACCTGTCCAGGGTGACCCCGTCTCTCAACCGGGACGTTAGCTGGAGAGGCACCAGCACCTCCTGACACCACTAGGGACAAGGGTGTTAGAAAATGGATGGATGGAGGAAACTGAAGATTTTGGTGTGTTTGACCAGCCAGCTGACTCGCCTGACCTAAACCTCACACCCTTTCTCACACTCCATCTCTGCTCACCATTCCTCCTAATTTAAAATCTATAACATTTGCCTAATTAAACTACCAAAATTATTTCACAGTCACACAATTTCTGTGCCTAAATGAGAACATAATAATGTTATATGAATGGCTCACAGTTGCATACATGCTTTGGATTAATATTTTTGCTTGAACAAATTTTAATTCAGGATGTCAGGTCCACTTTCAGTGAGTGGGTGGCATCTAATCAAGTACATTCACTTTTGAGAGAGATATAACGTCATTATAAATTGTAATGACTCTTCAGAGAGGGAAAAAAACAGTACCAGGGGCACACGTCATACCCTCGAATTACATGTGAGAAGGTAATACTGCAGCTCCTGCTGAGTATACGCGGTTCCCTGCCAACAATAACAGATGGCTGTGTTGAAATAAAAAAGACCTCATGCCTGACCACCTTGTTTTTGCTCCAGGTTGAGAAGGACCACCAAGGTGCTTTAGTCCTCCAGACATTACAAGCTCTTCAAGTGTTACTTATCAAATTCCTACAGGTGCTCTCTGGTGAGATGGATTTTATTTCTCTCTGTGAAAAGCGGTGCGTTTCCATGACATGGAAACAAATAGATCGCATGGGACAAAGCTGGTAGAGCCCTGTCATTGATGCATTTATGTGTGCACCAAAGCGAAAATACCTTGACAATGAAAGTTTGTTTGGTTAGCATGAAAAAAGATTCCTTCCACTTTCTGAAATGAAAAGATAAAAGACTATCCACCTCAGTGTTGACAGTTTATTAGCATCACGCCTTGCAATAATAAAACATCTTTAAGAGTTCTAATACCGAGGGTTGCAAGCCATTACATGGCACTCATAAAAAAAAAGCGTAAAATTTATACTTTAAGACAGGCACAGTTTTTTCTTTTTTGTAAGGAATGATATTCAAATTATTCGTTTTGCAACATATTGCCACAATATGCTATAAAGCAGTGTCTCTCTACATTTTGTCACAATACAACCGCAAATTAGTTGGATATGGGAAGATAAATGTAAACACAAGGCAATACTGAAGGAAAATGACTAAGATAATGCAAAATACCTGAAACTGACCTTCTACATAAACCTTCATCTGAACATACAGTAAGCATAGTTTAGATAAAAGAATATTATATCCATTTATTTTGTGTTTTTTTCCATTTCTACTCTGCTGTTATTTATTCACACACATTTCTGCACATCCTGATTACTTTGTCAAAATCAATGTACTCTGCTGAACATTACTTTTAAATTGAGTGTGATATTTTTTTAGTGCATATTTTATTATTTTTTTATGTTTGTCCATGCCGTTCTGAGTCCGATTTTTTTTTTACATGTATTTTTTCACCTTTGTGTGAATGTACATGTTCTCACTGACCTTAACTTGCTAAAATGGCACTAAAATTTCTACCACTGTGAGTCAGCAAAGGTTATTTCTATTCTATTCTATTCTATTCTATTCTATTCTATTCTATTCTATTCTATTCTATTCTATTCTATTCTATCTTTTCTTCTATTAACGGACGTATCCTAACATTTCTATACTTTAGTTTGGATAAAAATATTCAGATCATCAACTATGTATTTTGAGGAATATTGAATTGATTAATTTTTTTGATTAAGTAACAAAAAAAAAGAAACGCTCCCATGGTTACAGTTTTTTAAAACAAATTAAGAAAATTACAATTTTGCAGCTCTTGTGTATTTAGTCATGACACCAGGAATGTAAATAAATAAATGCATAAAAAAGAAGAAGAAAATTAAATATTATTCACTAATTGTACTTTTTAAATTTATTTATATTTACTACATTTTCTGAATTGTTAAACCTGTTCGCCTGTCAATGTGTGCGACACATAATACAGTATGAAATTGTATTGTCCTTTTGTGCTGCAGTTCCTGGGAACTAGTTCTCGCGAGGTTATGGAAAACAATCCAGACGCCTCTTTCCCCCTCCTCCCCAACCCTCCCTTCCCACGCCCCAGTGCGCTGTGGGATAGTGCCTCTATAAAGTATACCCTCTCTCGGAGCACGATAAGAAGCCCGAGACAGGAGGGGGATGAAGATGGCGGACGCCAAGCAGAAAAGGAATGAACAGTTAAAGCGATGGCTGGGCTCGGAGACGGACCAGGAGCCTTCAGTTCTGAAAAAGAAGAAGACGAAGGTGAAGTTCGATGATGGCGCCGTGTTTCTGGCCGCCTGCTCAAGCGGTGATACCGAGGAGGTGCTCCGTCTGCTTGACCGGGGCGCTGACATCAACTACGCCAATGTAGACGGTCTTACTGCGCTCCACCAGGTTTGTGCTTCATTGCCATTGTTTGCAATATTACTCATTGGCCCAGTTGGTACCTTTAGACGCAAATATCCCTTTACTGTGGGCAACTGTATGTCCTGGAACACCTGTCAAATGGAAGCCATTCTCATCCCGTTGTTTACCTACCGAGCAGACTCGTCTTTTTCGACGCAGAGGACTGAAGCCATTAGCTGCCTGAGCTTCATCATCTTATGTACAACATGTTCACAATTTGCAGAATGGGTATAAACTCGCACACTTCCCCTTTTGGAACGATTTTCCCTTACCTATTTAAACTACTTTGAGACTACATATCTTAAACCTTTGGGTGCAGTCTAATTGCTGTTCTGCTGCATTTCACATTCAAAGCCGATGTGAAAGAACTAGTTTCAAAAGTGTTTCTGTCCTTTAGGGAAAGTGTTGGTTGCCGATCAAATATAGGATACTTTAAACGAGCCACGTCAGAAGGAATTGCCATTAATGGTGGATTTTCTTGGGCATTCGGCGGTGAAGAGTTGCTACCTGGCTAACAGTAAAAGTCGTTTTGTTGATATACCCTGAGCCGCGACGGTGGCTACTCTCTGGAGAGGAAGAAGCGGCTAGTTTGGGAATTTTGTCTCATACCAATAGTACCATTGCAATATTTTCATCGGAAGGTTGTAGTTTGCTTTAACACTGGTTTTCATAACCCATGTGGAAATGTTATTTTGGAGACAGAAATTAATGTATTTAGGGGTAAGCTAGCACTGCGTTAGCATGCTAAAATAACTGTCGCTTGCGGCTTTGGACTTTAGCTTAATTCATTCATTAGCCGAGCTGACTGACTACTTCAGCTATACATATGACCTCTAAAATTAAACAACTATACCCTCCACTGTTTGTCTGCTTAAATAAAAAGTTTATACTGCTGGCTTTTGGATGTTTTGGCTGTAATGTCATCTGTCCCAAGCTAACATTTTGCCCGCTATTCACTTGAGCTACATCCACTAGCCTCGCTCAGCGCTTGCAGGATTTCTCGACTTTGCGGCAGAATTAAGCAATCGGATCAGTAGAAATACACGTCAGAAAAGTACAAAATAAGCGAGCCACCTTTCGGCAATGGACGTACTGTCCTCTTCATCAGTTTATATGCAGATTTAGGTACTGGTAACATTTAGCCGGGTACGTTGCTAGTCGTAAAGCTGCACAGATCTTTTAAGGCAAGATCTGTATTAAAATACAGTGAAGACCGACATTTTTTGCAGTTTTTATACTAGTTTTGAACGCATTTATTTGGTGGTCATTTTACAAACATGAGATATAAAGCTCTTTGCCTTCTGCTTTTATTCGATAATTAAAGTCTTAATTTACTTTAAAACAGGCACACAAAAAAGTTGTAACCTAAAATGATATGTTGCATGCATGTTCTGGAAAACATTAAGGGACTAAAAATCTACTCTTCTTAAACATGACTTTGATAACCTAACAGTGTAATGCTGCGGTCTGGTGATGCAGCCTAACAGGAATTAAATGAAAGACAAATTCAGTTCTGAATGTATTAACTTTATCTGAGATTTTGAAAAATTTCAGCTTGTAAAGACAAATAACGAATTGGTTGGTGAACTGGATTTCTGAATCCAGTGACAGGAATAAAACTGCAGCTGCAGAATCGCAGCCAAGTTACATCTGTATTCGGTTTTAAGTTGTTGTTTAAAGTGTATCTTGAGAAATTTTTAGATTACCGTATCATGGTGCTGCACATTTTTTTTCTGAGTCAACTAATTTTTGATGTAAAAATTTGAAACCAGTAAGTCAAGCGTCAAAGAAATCTGGAGCATGGCTGGGAAATGCCTCGTCAGTGCATCTGTAGGTAATGCCACTATACTTCAGTTACATTTTTGTCTGTCTGTCACCTGTATGGTCGAGACAGAGGGAACCTGGGGACAGATTATTGGACTATTACAGTGAAGATTCAGTTCTTTAATGTCTGAAAAAGATAAATTTCTTCTTATTTGTCAATAACTTAACTGAATTTTCCCAACGCTGCCTGTTTTAGCCCGGCTTGGCCAGCAGTCATTTTTCTGTGACATCAGGAGGTTCTTTACCATGTGATTCAAATCTTTTCAAGGCAAACAATGCAACACTTCTTATTTACAAGCTTTCTGGAGCCCCGCTGATCCAGTACTAATAAGGCAGCTATACTTTGCGGTGCACATTTAGGGAATATTATGGTCTGCTTGGAGAGAGGAGATTTGTACAAATGGTGATTTTGGGTTGGAAATGGAATTTGAAGCATTCTGGACTTTCAAATGTTGGAACATAATCAACATATATTGGCTTCAGTATGCTGCGCTGATGGGTGTCTGCCTTGTTGCATTTGAATTAAACTTATAGTATTTAAGCAGCTACTGTAAGTATTAATGAAAACGGTTGTAGTTCTTGAATCAGTTTCCTATGATTCCCCATTCTGAAGGAAAAGTGGAAGACCCAAGTTAAAATGATCTGAATACAGAGGTTACTCATTACCATTGGTTGCTCTTGTCTAAATGTTTAGTCTTGGCAAGAAGGTGTGAAGGTCATTAAATTCAGAGGTTTCTGTTGTGCTACTGTAAAATCAATTTTTTGATATGGATGCCTTTTAGTCTAAGCCATGTTTTCTCTCACAGGATGTCTTCGCTTTGTGTTATTAAAAGTTCTGGTTTACATAAAATTCTCAGTGCTCTGAGTTTCCTATAATAAAATCTGGAATCAGTAAGGCCCCTGTTCAAACTCATTGTTATTTGGACCTGTGTCCAGGGAAGAGCTGGAGCCAGGAACAATTTGCTGTTGACTCTTCCTGCCAAATGATGAGAGGTTGATTATCTTTTAGCTGTGGGGATTTTGTGTTTATTATTGACACACAAATGATGAGCAAAGCTTTAGCTGCGTTGTCTTGTTGATACTCTTATTTATTGTCACATAGTAATGCATTTGTAGGACATTCTTTGAAATGTTCTGACCTCTGTCTCCGTTTGTGTGTCATGTTCACAATGGCTCGCTCTACACTTCCAGTATCTCTGCCATTCCTGGTGACCAGTTCAGGGTTAAAAATACCACCACCACAAGTTCTCCTAACTGGGTTTCAGGATATGATACTAAGTTTGGGTATGACTCAGTCTGCAGCACTGCTTTGCACTGCCGGCCGTGTCATTTAGGCAGGAGGTTATGTCTGTGTCCTAATCGCAGACTTGCTGCAAGTGAAGGACGTATAAACAAGCTGATGCATTGATTAATGCTGATATTTCCATCAATAAACTACAGATGTACAATGCCTTGCTAAAGTGCATACTTGTGAAGTGGAAGGAAAATAATATATTGGTTTTCAGTAGGGATGCACCAATCCACTTTGTTCACTTCCGATACAGATGTCTGAGGTTTAGTATCGGCCTATACCAGGGGTGGGCCATCCTGGTCCTCGAGGGCTGGTGTCCTGCAACTCTTGGACGTCTCCCTGGTCCAACACAGCTGAATCAAATCGCTGAATCACCCCTAAATGCAGTCAGGTTTTCCAGAGTTCTGCTAATGACCTTATTATTTGACTCAGGTGTGTTGAAGTAGAGAGACATCTAAAAGTTGCAGGAGACCGGCCCTCGAGGCCTGAAATTGCCCACCCCTGGCCTATACTGATCCAATACAGAAAAACAAGCATGTAAAAATAAACTGCAACAAACCTTCTTTCAAATGGTTAAGAAAGTGCAATTGGTAAGTTTTAATATAATGTAAAATAAATAAATAAAGCATGACATTACTCAGCACAAAGCATAGAACTAGACTGAATAGATTTTCCCTTGTGGATCGGGCCCAGTGTCACTGATGCCAGTCTAAAGTTTTGACAGATGATCGATTATGGCATTGATCTGGCACAAAGAAAGCCATGAGAACTCTAACCCATCCTTCAACAAATAAATATTTTCCTTTTACCTCTCAACTACACAATGCTTTGTTTCATCATAACGGTTTTCAGTAAATTACATTGAATATTTCCTCTTTAAAAGACAGAACATTTCACGGAGATTAATACTTTTGCAAGGTGTTGTAGGTGGATAACTTGAGAGGTTGTCCTGAGATATTCCAATGATGAGTAGAGATTACAGATTACTACTCCATCGGCTAAACTGGTCTTAGAGGGTAACATTCCAAGACCTGCTCTCCTACCCTGGGCATTCCTCACATGACGGTCGCTGGAAACCATAGCAAAGAGGGAGCACAGAAGACATTCCTCAGCTGTCACTTCTACCCCTCCTGTCTGGTCGTTCCCTCCGTCTCTCCGGCCGGCCTGAATTCTGCCCACTAAGCTCCACCGGCAAAGCGGAGGGAATGGAGGCTTGTTCCGTCACGTTCCAAAAATCTCCACACTGACCTACAGCTGAACTTACTGACTGCAGTCATACACTTTGCTGATCCCAAAGACTAGGGTGTGTGTGTGAATGGGGGGAGGCAGGGCTCAGCTAAGCTCAACATGTTAGTTGGACATTACAATGCCTGTGTCTGTTGACATTACACACCCTCATTACAGCCTTAAAGTCTATGAACATTATCTTGCACCGTTTCTATGACGACTGCTCGGAAGGTTACCAGTGACTCGTGTTGGTGGATTTGCATGGACCGAGTGGGAGTTGCATAACAGACTGTGCAGAGCGAGCGTCTGGCTGAGTGCTGCAGTTCCAAACAAGAATCAGCCTCACAAGTCGGTAATGGAAGCATTTCTAAGCATGTGGCGAACGATGATAAGACGGCTGCGTTTCTCCTGGTCCAGATGAGCATCAGTTATGTTAACACATTACATAATTGGGAACGTTACTGCCGGCCTGGCTCTGATATTCTTGGCTGTGCCTCCAGGCTTGCAGTTTGCCACTGAGAGGAGTAAAATAGAACGCCATTGACACGTCGCTGTCTTCTTTCAAAGCAGCGCCACATCCTGTCATGAACCCCCCCTGCATCCAGAGTCACTGCCTGAGGCAGAACATCCTTCTTTTTTAGCTGTAGATTAATGCTGCTTAGAGACTCAAAGATGTTGTTGGCTGAAATTTCTCAGTTATACAACTCAACAATCTACATGAATTAGAGATCTGAAGAGTGTTGGATAAAGACTGCAGAGTATTGCACATGTTCAGGATAAGGATGGCATCTGCATTGTGCTACTACGTCATCTGGTTTGGTTTGGATCAGAGATCAGCAAAAAAAAAAAAGTTTTCCTTTCAATTAATACATCAAAACTAATAACTCACAATTTGTGGCTGATATAGACCTATCACATTTTTTGAAAGTTAAAACCACATACAGATTAAAAAATCATTTTTTTCCCTTTTTTAATGTGTCCTAATCCACAGATTAGACCTTAAAATAGCATCTCTAATATCAGCATTATGTTAAGTGCAGACTAACTGCACTATCTTATAATATATGATGATACTAAAATCAACTTTTTTGAGAAGAACCCTTTATTTAATTTGTATATGCTTAGTTATTTGTCATTGAGTGGATTTCTTTTCTGGAGATTTTCTTATTGGCTGACTCTTGGTCCTGAAAACCATTAGTTCATCTCATAAATGTATAACAAATTGCTGAATAAATTAAGATGGAGTTTAATAATTCATAATCTTGAATATAAACAGTCAAGATTTTATTCTTTGTCTGGCTTGATGTTGGACAAAGGACCATTGAATTTCATTATTTTTTGAGATTACTTTGTGTATACTTTCTTGACCTTTTTGATTATTTTTTTGTATTCAGCTCCCTTGGCAAAATTAAGTATTCATCAGACAGCTTTACCATATTAATACTCTAAAAAATAAATGAAGTAAAGTAGAAGTGACACATTTCCAAAAAGAGAACATTTGCTGTAATGGGAAATGAAAGCTTCTACTCTCACGAATGTAATACCCCCGTTTAAATGTTCTAACCTGCTGTACAAGGCAGATGCTTCACTGGATTCCAGTCTGAAAGAATCACGAGAGCCGGCTCCATGACTGAGAATGTTAATTTTAGAAATGAAGCCCAACAGCACGTATATTTTACCTCTGTATAATTGGCAGGTGTCTCCTTGTCAAGCTGGCCTTACTCACAGTTTCATTCCACTTCTTTGCCAACCCCATAATCAACATCAGGAAGTCTTTTTGGCATTTGCACACCAACACTTTGCAAACATGTCCGGTCATCTTGCTGATTGTGACACATGAGTGCTTCCTTGTGCATCGTCTTGAGCTTGTGTCCTTCTTTAAATTGAAATTTTAATGCATTTGTAGATTTTGTAGGAACAGTGACTTGCGTGTTACACTGCATTAAGTGGCTCTTAATATGTTTTAAAGCATAAAAGTGACTTTCATAGCAATTGTGTAGAAGAAGGACCTCTGGTCACTTGTTGACTACTGCGTGTGGCAGAAAACTGACTCTGCAAATCACCCTGAACACATCATCCCCATCTCTTCAGTAGATGAAAGGAGGCTGGCCAGAGTTGATAGGAAGTCGGATTGGAGCTAAATAGAGGAGACTCCTGAAGAAAACCCATTTAAGGTTGCAAAGCACTTCGTCCCGGCATAGAGTTTCACTTTCCACCAGAACAGTGACCCTAAACACACATTCAGAGACACATGGAATGGTTCAGTTTCAAGGACATTCCTGTTAGAATGGCAGATGGTCCAGATCTATGCTGACTGACAATCTAATACAGGACTTTGAAATGCATGAGAGACTTTCTTCAATGAAAATGTGTGGATTTACAAAGCTAATAGAAAACTTGATGCATTAATTGCAGCTACCGGCAAATGAATATGTGGCTTTTGACATTGAAGACAGCAGTAGAGCAAGCTGCAGAAACATGCTGCTGTGCTGCAGCTTGTTGGCAGTCTGTGTTCTTTGGACCCTCATTCAGTGATTTAGTGACTTGACAGCCATGTTCATGTAAAAGAAGTTTTGTGTTCATGCAGCAGTAATTGTTTTAGAAAGGATTGTTATGGTAATTAGCCATCTGTGACAGTAAACCCTGTTGCCATGTTTTTTTTTATGTCTTCACTGTTTTAACATTATCTGTATTACAAACCCAAAGATATGTATTAAACATAAAAAGAATTTCCCGAATAGACTTGAATGTCCCATTTTTTCTATAACATTTATGCACTAACTAGGATTCACACAGGTGTCAGACTCCAGGTTCCTTCATTTTTTAAGTGTCTCTACATCTGAATTTATTAAGTTGTCAGCAGTACTCAAGCTCTACAGTCATTTGATTTGGGTTTGTTGAAATCTGGGCACATCCAAAAGTTGAGTTTGACACTTTTGTTTTCTACTATGAAGTTCCATGTGAAACTGCAGGTAGACATGAACTATCATCTGAATGACTCATGTCTACTTAATATGATTTATGGTTAAACCTGCAAGTGTGAACTTCCTCGATCTTAATTATCCTCTTCAGTTATACCACAGAGTCGTCTTGTTTTAATTACTAGGGCATTTAAGACTGATGATAAATGTTCCTTGTCTACAAGTTTGTTTAGATGAATGATAAATTATCTTTTTAGGTGCTTTAACTGATTAATTACTAGCACTTGCTTTTCATGCTGCATCCATGTTTCCAAACGCAGCATGATATTGACCTGCTGTGAAATGTTTGCAGGATGACTTCAGCTTGTGTTTTTTTTTCCTACCCTGTGGCACTGTGTGCCTGTCTTCCACTTGAGCCAGGTCTTCTTGAAGCCATTCTGCTGTTGCTAGCTTGGCGCAGTTGCATGTCTCACGCTGAGTGTGTTTTTATGAGCTGGTTTTTGAAGTGAAAACACCTGGACCCAGAGCTCACGAGTTGCTCATTGTCTTCCAGAGCTGCCAGCACAATTAAGGGAAAACGCACGTGTCCACTTGTTGTGGGTGGAAGTGCTTTTTTTTTTTTTTTTTCACTCTTTAAAACAGCTGCATCTTTTGCCAGCAAAAGGAGACACACAGGAAGCGCACAATTTGACAGAACATTTCTTCATCTCTTTTGAACTGTTGGTCATTGCTACACCTGGTAGATTTTAAAACAAATGTGGATTTTACTCATGTCAAAGTGTGGGTGTTTTTAAGATCTTCATTCCAACTCCATCTGCATGTCGTCGTAGGTCATATAGATAATATTTTAGATCATATTACTTTCAAGAGACACAGCTCAAATGTTTACCGCAAGTTGGGAGGGAGGAAACTTTGAATGCATTGTATGACTGTAGTTTGCTCAGACAAAGACCTGTTTCCATGTCTTCTAGAGCATAAATGTGAGGTCACTGGGGTCAATCATGCTGTGAAGTTAACAGACTATAAAATGAATAATTAATGACCCAAAGCACTCAGGCTGCTGTACAGCACACTAAAAATTCAACAGCATGCAATCTGTATAAATTATGATCTCTATGTAGGGCAGAGGTGTTTATAGTTTGTTGATTATGTTCCTTATATTGTCATGATCAAACTGAGTATTTTATAGTTCTGTGAAGAGACTCCTAAAATGTTCAGAGAAAGTAAATTTGGCAAAATTAAATATACATTGATTTTAGAAGGAAAGCAAAATTAGGTACTATTGTTTTCGGTGTTTTAAACTTGAGATATTTTGTTTGCTGCTCGTCTGCCTTATGAAGGTGGTCATGGTAGGAGGGATCTGTGTTGGAGACTTTAGGCCAGAGAGGAACAGGAAGTGGCTGTTTATTTTTCTCATTTCCTCTTTGAGACTCCGCTTGTGAGCCTGCTTCTCCCTCAGCTTTAATCACTGACAGGAGCAGAACATGGACACTTGTATTGGTTCACACATCTGTCTGTGCTCCCTGCCAAACATAGTGCAGTTAG
The DNA here is from genome assembly GCA_010277015.1 of Poeciliopsis turrubarensis. NCBI lineage: Eukaryota > Metazoa > Chordata > Actinopteri > Cyprinodontiformes > Poeciliidae > Poeciliopsis > Poeciliopsis turrubarensis. The sequence goes on from VMRN01000066.1 coordinate 1,420,636, forward strand.
GTTAGGGTTAGTGTAAAGGTCAGTTAATATTTTATTTTGTGTCTTTGGATTGGGAACAAATTTCACATTGTCTGCTTGGTATCAATATTTACATAAATGATTAATGAAGGGGAATGATCAGCTTTATTTTTTTTTTTAACAAAACAGTAACTATTTCTACTGCTTCAAATAATTATTTTTACCAATATATTAGAAACATTTTTTTTTTTTTAGCATTAAAATAAGCAAAAATATCGCAAAAGCAAGTTTTGTTCAATAAATTTGCCTTTGTTTATATTCTTGAATTAGTTGTGCTTCTGTAACATTATAAAGATCTGTAGTAATCCTTGCTGATGATCACCTGGAGCCCTGCGAGGTGAGATCAGGTGTCCATCCCATCTATTTAACCTGCTGGGTTTTGATCTTGTTGGCTTGAGGAGCGACGTAATGCCAGGGAAGGTTGTTGTGGTCTGGCTCTGTCAGTGAGTCTCCATGCCCTGTCTGCTGCTGCAGAAGCCGGCAAATAAGAGCTCTGTTAGTGAATACGTCAACAGAAGTTGTATCTGTGTGACTATTTGACCCCTCAGCCTCGGCTGTGCCGGTGCTCTCTTTCTCTCCCTCTCTCGCCTTTCGACCCCTCACATGGAAACATAGTTGGCTCTGAAGCGGGGGTTTTGTTTGAGCCGCTGAGCGAAAGCCGAGATGAAATGTACAGTTAAAATCTTGCATGGCATTTTTTTCCCCCCACTGGTCGTCTTTTTCTTTTTTTTTTTTTCTTTTTTTTTTTTTTCCATGGGAATCCCAGGGCCATATATGGTTGTCCTCGGTAGCAGCAGGAGTTGGAGTGCTGAAGGCGAAGACTGCAAGTGTGTGTGTGTGAGTGTGTTTGTAGTTTGGCTCCATCTCCAAACAGACCTCGTCTAGTTAAGGGACCCAGCTGGTCGCCTTGCAGAGCCTTCCCTCCCTCCCCCCTCGTACCCTGTGGCCTCCCAAATCCTGCCAATTGCACAGGAGCTGCGAGTTCTTTGTCTCAGGAGTCAGTGCACTCACGCTTACAGATGTAGGCTTCATCACATCACCAATAAATTCTTCGTTTCACAGGAGGCCCAGTGTGTTTTTATTGCGTTTTTATTTGAAAAGTGCTTGGCTCACCTTGATGGCGCACAGAAATATGCAAACGCAGAGACATAATGCAGTCATACTTGCATGCAGGCTGTAAGAAGGAATTCCTTTTGTGGAAGTGACTGTGCGCCTCTGAGCCAATGATGTAGGCCGGGAGGCGGGGCCAGAGCACAGAGGCCTGAAGCCTCAAGGCTAGGAGTATTACTTACACTGGTATGCTAGTCCAGCTCCTTGCTTCTGACTGACTAGGTAGTTTTGGGGAAAGCAGTAATGCTACTGCAGGGATTCAGGGGGTCTAATCTCTAATTTCTTTTTTTTCCAGAGAGGTGACATTTCAAAAATGGGGATGCAGGATTATTTACATTAAGTTTATATATCCTCTTCCTCCTTTCAGACATGTTTATGTGCACATGAAGCTCATAGATTACTATCTGAATGATTATTTCCTCTTAACTTTTCAATCATAAATACGTTATCACAGCAGTTATGGTTCAATATTGACTGTTATAGCCCTGAGAAAAAAATGCTGTTTAGATGATACCATTCCACCCTAATGTCCTACCAGGCGTATAGCGTGCAGAAGATCTTAAAATGGAAAGGCAAGAATCGTTCATAGGACTGCAGAAAAAATAAAATGTTCATTATTCTAATTAAAATAAGGGTATTCAAAACTTTTGTTTGTTATTTAGGTTTTGATTCATAGAATAAACCACTAACAGAAGTGATTTGTAAAAGTGGCAGTGAGTGAATGGAGGTAAATCTGCAGAATGTTTTCTGCTATCATTAAAACCACAGGAATAGTGTGGCATTGAATTTTTATGTGTTAAAATTGCAGCTTATATGAATCTGCCGGACTGCAACTTCCCATTGTATAAAATGTTATTGGTAATCATTAATCACAAAGCAACAGAATCTCTTTAACCAGATGTATTAGTTTTATATCGTGTTTTTAAAGACGGTACAAATGTGTTGTGGTTGTTAGAACTTTAATTACAACTAAAATTTATCACAATACTTGTGAAGAAGACTGACCTTCTGTTGAAGAATTTCCCACTGCTTCCCCTTACATACAATATCTTTCAGTTTTATTTATTAAATTTAACAGAATAACTCGACATGCACCACGAGGAATTTTGTGTTGAAGTTGTGAACTGCACTTTTTCTAAAGCTTTGACCTGCTGGTAGACATTTTATCTCATCATGAGCCTTTTTAGGACATTCATATTTTTATGCAAGTAATATTTTGACATTTTTCTGAATCTTCTATTAGCTAGTAGTATGGCTGGCATTTCTAAAACAGGAGTCTTATTTTTATAGTTGGCAAGTTTTAGGTTTTACAAGTTGAAAGCTCCTCATTTCTTTTAAGTCCTGCTCTCTCACAACCTAGGTGACCCACTGGCACATTTTAGAAAACTGTTACGTCTTTATATAGCTTCTTATAGCTTTATGTGTCCTCAAACTTCATTTTTAGATCCCTCACTGATACTGAAAATGGGAAGTAAGCAATACCTACCAATGCTTACCAGCTGCTTTCAGTGAAGGCAAAAGGTTCTTGACTCTTATCTCTTATCAGGGCAGGTTGCGCTGTAAATCATCCGATCCGGACATGAGCCAATTTTTCAGTGAACCTTTGACAACAAACCCACCTAGACTTTATTTGGATGTAGATATTCCCAATGAATACGTTTTTCCTCCCTAGTCAAGTCATTTTTTAGTATCCATATATACTCTGTTATTGGTGTTGCATAATGCTGATATGCAGTAAACCTTATCTTTGTTGTGTAATGGCAGTTATTAATGTCTCCTCTATAGTAATGACAGTGATTCTTTTAGATGGGTTTCTTCCAGCAGCAACACAAAGTGGCTGCTGCTGTAAAGAGAGAAGAAGAAGCTCCCACAAACCGCTATCTCTGAGCTTTGAGTTGAACATCTGAGGAAGCAGCTAGAGGAAGTCGAGGATGGGAGGGGTCTTCAAGTCTCTCCTTGATGTTAAATTTGGACTTCTGTTCACAAAGCCCTCCTAGATAATAAACCAAAAATAGCAGTACCTGTCCTCTTTCTAATTGAGATCTGTTGTTTTGCTTTGTGGAGGAATTTTTATGTTTTCCTGCAAAATTGCAAAAGCTTTTTAGGGATTCTTGCCATGTACATCCTCTCACGTACATTGGAAGGAAAATCCTTAAAATTAGCTAGATATGCTCCTTTTAACATTGGTCTGCTGTTTGTTTCTCTGTGGCCTGTTTAAAGAAATGCATTTGTGGGCTTTCCATGGAACCTTGCTGTGTTTTAAAATGAGATTTTCTCTATTTATTTACATTTCTAATGTAATCAAACAAAACCTGAACCCATGCCCTCTCTTTGTGTTTTTTTGTTTTTTGGCTCTACAGTAGTGCCAAAAAACAACCCATTTGTCTGTTTGGTGACCAGTGGAATGACGCCGTCCATTTTGTTTTATGGCTTTGACACCACTTCAATTCCATCTTATTATTTTAGGATTATACAACTCCTGATGTACCTTCTGCATTTACCTGGTTCTGATCCACTCCAAGATAATCCCATGGCTGTGTCTGACATCAGTCAGATGGGAAAGCTTTTAACTGATTAAGTATTAAAAAAAAATATGCATATCTCTGATCAGTGTTTGGTCTGGACATTCAGGCGTCCAATAGGATAAGTATAAAGAAAATATGGTTGTAGCAGACTTGAGTTATTCAAATAAAATAATAGCAAAATGGTAATAACTTTCATTTAAAAACACATGTATATATTAAAATGCAGAATATTTTTAAAGTCCAATTGAAAAAACAAATGTGTTGAAACCTATTTGCATGTTTGTTTTGCACTTTTTCCAAAATTTCAACATGAAATTACTTTATAATTGTCTTTCTGACTTTATTTTGCTGCTGCATTGATAACCATCCTGAATCACTAATGGATTAGCAGTGCTGTTTTCAGAGGCTGATCACACAGCCCACATTAAACTGTATCGATCAATTAAATGGGGCTTCCTGTGTCCATTGATTTGGCGTAGCGCTTCATTTTATTTTTGCTGTTGCATCAACTTCCCAGAAGTGTCAGTTTCCATTATGCATGGGCATTTTTGTCAGATCCAGCGGCGGGAACGCAGCTTGTTTGTCTCACTAAGTGACAACATCAATTATGGTACATTTAATGGTCTGTAGGCTTGGTGGTTTCAGCTAATTTTTCCTTTTTATGTGCTTTTTTTTTTTTTTTTTTTTAAACAAAGGATCAATAAATAGATCCAATATAAACAGAACAGAGTAGTATGACTAATTATTTCATTTACAGTCAGGAGGAAACGCTTTTCTCCAGCTGTGTGGTTCAGCTCTGCCCCCTCACTGCTCATCAGCTGGCTGAGTGGAGGCTATTACACTTTTACATTACATTTAAGGCCATTTTGTTTTTGGTTAAAAATAAAAAAACAACTATAAATGATCATTTTAAACTTTGGTCAAAGGACATTGTTCCTGTTTTCTCTTGTGCACACTGGTATGTTTAAAGCTGGTTTGCCTTCTTGTCTCCTCTCTGAATGACACCAACCAAACAGGTTTAAAGCATTACGTATGTAGGAAGAGGACTTGCGTCACATTTGATGTATGCAGGCTTGGCAACTGTGTGGCTAATGAGTTTCCCTGTATGAATTCAATTAATTACATGCAAACCCTTTTATTTTGTGTGGAATGACTGTCTGCTGCTAAGTATCAAATGTTTGATTAGGTCTGTTCAGTATGTAGAAACATGTGCTGCCTACATGTAGGAGAATATTCACATTGGAGGCTTTTACATGTGCTGTTTGAAAATGTTCCCTTCAAGCTACGACACCAAACTTTATTGTCGACCACAAAACGCGACAGCCATTAAGGAATTAGTATGGTAGCTGCCGGAGCGTTTCTGACAGGGAGGCCTCTGACGCATTTAAGGGACGTTCGCCATCATCAACGGCCGCCTAAACAGGCTTGTTTCTATTTTTTAAGAAGACAGAATTATGCGACCGTGATTGCATATTTTCATCTTGTCACATAAAAACAGGCAGTTGCCAATATACAAGCTTTCTCAAGCGTGTAGAAAGACAAACATACACAGTGTAAACGCCCCCTATGATCATAATCTGCATAGATAATCCCCCTTTTATTCTCCAATACAAACTGAAACATAGTATGACAAGTTGAGGGGAATAAGCTGAGACTTCTGTGATTTTCTCTGCTATGGGTAATTATTTATGGAAATGTAAAAGTGAAAACTCAGACAGCACTAATGGGTGATGTAACACCATTCACTTTGCAGAGAATTAATGTTTTTATTTTCCTTTACCATCTTGGCTGCCGTTATGTTTCAGTACAGGTTACCTGTTCCAAATCAAATTACATTGGACAACGCACATGCATAACACAAAGCACATGAATAATAGTCGTGGTAGTGTAGTGTTTCAGATGATCAAATGTTCATATCAGGCTTAATATTGTGTAAAGACTAGTTTTCAAATGAGGATTACATTTTACAGTTAAAAGCTAACCAAACCACCTTGGAGGAAGAATCGCGAACCCACCATACTTTTTGAAAGAGCAGTAATCTATTTTTTTTTCTTTGTTGTTTTTCATTGAGTTTCACTAATTTCAGTGACATCTGTGTGGAAAGTGTTACAAACCTCTGGAGAATGCATGGAAAAGTGTTGACTCTTTCCAGGCATGCCTTGCTAACTAACAAAATTACCCAAGGAGCAGATTGACGACCCAGTGGTCCAAAAAGGAACACAGAACAACATCTAAAGCGCTTCTCACACGTCTTATCAAGAATGATTCAAGATCGAGAATCATTTCCGTTTTAAAGACCAAAACCACTCCAGACCTGACCCACGTTTGTCATGTGGGAAAATATTTTGCCGACTTATGAGATAAAGGTGGAACGTTTTGGCAGGTGTTCAATGCTACGCCCGGTGTAAAACCAACTCAACCTTTCAGAAAGAGACCTCAATGCAGACTTTTAATGATGTCGGTGGTAGTTTAATGGTGTAGGATGTTTGTTCCTTCAATTACTGAACAATTTGCTGTACTTTGCTAGATGGACAGCTAATTGTCGTCCTTTGACCAGATATGAAGAAAAATATCTGGTCAGCAGTTTTTTTTTTTTTGTTTTTTTTTTGGATATTTTCATCTGAAATCAATAAAGACCATCAGAATTTGTTGTTTTTTATACTTGTAGAATTGTAACACTTCAATGTGGAGTGAATTGGAGGTCTTGCCTTCCACTTCAGCTTTAATTAATTAATCATCACTTTGTTTCATAACAAAGAAAAAACAGCTGAAAATCCTAAACGTACAGTCTGTGAAAAATTTCCCCTGAGTCTTACAGCTTTCTCTCTTTAAGGAACCGATCGCCTACGTACAGCCAGACCATGTAAATGAATCTCGGTTATATCATGCACATCAAACACAAATAGACGGTTACCGGCAGATAAGTGCAGCGAGGCTTTTAATGCTTCAGAGCCGGGAGAGTGCTTCCAAAACGGTCCAAATTTGGACAAGGATTCCACTCAGATAGTGGTGTGCCCTGAACAGGAGGCCGGCATGCGTTCATGTGTGTCTGTTTCTCTTGTGGACGCTTATGTTGTCATAGCAACCCAAGAAGAGAGGCACATGGTCCAGAGTGCAGCTAAGGGGTCATGGGTTGGAGGCGTTTGTTTATTTTTTCTTTTGTATTTTTTTCTTTATTACTTAAAAGTGAACCACAGCTAACTGTATTTTAATTGAAAGTGATTTATTTGTACAAAATAAAAATTTCCCTTTTTTTTTTTTTTTTTTTTCCTGTTTCAGGAACTTCACATCACTATAGAAAACATGCATTTAAAAAAAACTACATTATTGAAAACGTTTGTATATTTTTTTTCAAACCAGTGTAAAATCACCATACGTTTTCCATCCAGCATTTCATAACCCTTACCAGTTGATGAAATGTAGTCAGAATCTCAGGCCTGCTCACTCTTTTTGCAAATTCTTAGTCATCTTAAAGATTGTCTCGAAACGCCTCCATCATGATTTAAATAAGTCTTAAATTAGAACTCCCACATTTGCTGTTTTTTTTTTTTTTTTTTTTTTTTTTTTTTTGGTTTCTTTTTTTTTTTTTTTTTTTTTTTTTCTCGTGGGCATCACTTATGTTGTCACTGTCAGCTTGGTTTGTGGGTGGTGTTAGTTGGGACCCGGTTCGAACAGCACTGCTGTCTAATTTGAGATGATTTTCATAGATTTTGTTTTCATTCAAAGGAGACATTTGAATGTCTCCTTTTTGTTTCCAGGGGTGACAAAGTGGTTTACGTGTAGATTAATTGAATGAACGGAGGTGTTTTAGTAGCAATTTTAGTGGTTTTACTTTTTTTTTTTTTTTTTTCTTTCCCCCAGGTTACTTAAACATTCTGTCTGCAATATACTTTACCATGTTCATAAAATCCAATAAATAATAAGGCAAATATTCAAAATATATTACACTAATTAAAATTTGTTGGAGCCAATACATTAATGAAAAGTGCAATAATTCAGTAAATGAATGAGTTGGTTATATTTATATTTGAATTGATAATTAGAAAATGTAATTTTTAGAACTGATCTGGGTGAAACTACCTGAATTTCTGGGACAAAATGTTTGGCTATCATTTATAGCTGACCTATTTCACTTTCCCCCTTCTCTTCATAAATTATCAGTATATAAACACAACACGTCAACGGCTGTATCAGCCAGCGTAGCGTTACACTCTGCGGTATTTCAAGCACCCCTGCTATGTGCAGGCATTTTGGTAAAGCTCCAGCTGCCTAAATTCCTCAACTGTTCTGGACACACATGGCAATCCATCAGCAGGACTCAAATGCTCTTTCCCACTGACATAAACTCGTGTGGAAGTGTGTGTGGAGAAGTTTGTGGTCTCATTCTGCTCCCCTTTTCTTTTAGGCTTGCATAGATGACAACATTGACATGGTGACATTCCTGGTGGAACACGGAGCCAGCGTCAACCAGCCTGACAATGAGGGATGGATCCCCCTCCATGCTGCAGCTTCTTGTGGATACCTAGACATAGCAGAGTAAGTCTCTCTTCTCTCTTTTTTTTTTTCTGTCTTTCTTGGAAACATCATCAGCATCATCTGATTTGAGTTCAGCTTACTCATCCTTTACATCCTGTGTTGTTTTTACACTGAATGCTGCCCTCTTTAATCTCAAGATCAAATAAAATTAAATGTCCGGTTTGACCCATGAATTCAGTTCGAGCCTGATTATTTTACTATTTTCTTTGCCGAGTTGTCTGAGTTTTATGAAACTTCCTTAATACTACTAAAACAGAACAAAATAGCTAAGATATTTTTCAATGCTATTTTGCCACATCAGTGCTGATGTAAGCAAAATCTAAGAAAACAGTGCTTACAACTATCTTATTGGTAAATTCTTTGTATTACATTTTCAACTATCATGAATAGAACATGTATTTTGTATTAACAATTGAACTGCGGTCAAGAATAGGCAAGGAGCTGACCTTTTCTGACCATCTTCACACTATTAAGCTAGCAGTGTCTTTGACTTTCTTCTATTTTGTTTCCCCTCTATCAGTTTTCTGATCAAATTGGTATAACAGCAAAATAAAAGGCTGAAGTTTATAGTTTGGTCTTCATGTCCCAGATACATTTGGAACAGCACGACATGGGTTAATGTCGGGTATTTTTTTTTATTGTCTCATTTCTGGTTGCATTTTCAGATGAGCATGATAAAATATTTTCAGACAAAGAAAAAGGGATCCGAGGAAGATGTTGATATGGCGTTAGATGGAGATTAAGGTTGGACAAATTTATTGACCTCAGTGGCTCTTCACCTGGTTGACTTTTAAAAGCAATTTTTCTTTTTTGTAGGTTTTCTTTCTCCCTATGAGTTACTTTCTTAATTAATAACAGTGCTTGATTGAAGCCAAAAGACGCAGCCCATGGAAAAAATAACTAATCCATTTAATGGTGCATACAAACTCCTTCCAGCTGCAAACAAAAGCTTTTGTTTTCCCCAAAGATCCTTCAAAAGCAGCGGCAATTTACTCACTTATAACAAAGACATTCATTTCGATAATAAATCATTCATTGTGACACAATTCCCTCAAGTTCTCAAGAATGTAGAAATGATACTGATTTGTACCATGAAGTCTAATATGTCAATATGAGGTTCCTTCTGTGATATTGGTGATTGAAACAAATCTAACACTTAACAGATATCATGCTACTCAGCACTAATGGATCCCCTCAGACTGATTTGCTATACAACAGGCCGAAAAAACAGTTTTCATCCAGAGTTGCTTAGAATTTCCATAGAGATTGTGTGTTTGTGTTAATGTTAGGTTGTCAGAGTTCAGGGTTTTTTAATTGAGGTTCTTAAAGCTGAAGCTAACAGCTAACCAGTACAAAAGCAAACATTGCTTCTCGCAGTCTTTGCAAACTCATTTGCTTACTCATCTTCAAAGACTCATCAAATAGTGTGACTATGATGTTAAACTGGAGTCGTTTTAAGGCTGTAGAAGTCTGCTTTGGTTGTGGCGCCACCTCTTTAGCTAACCTTAGCTTCAGCTTCTAGGTCCAACAATTTTGAGTACATCTTAAATCTATACACAGTTATTTTCCAAGATTAAAATAACTGCTTATAACCTTTTCAATAAAACATTAAAAAAATCACATCTAGGTCCAAACTGTGACACTAATGTGCTTTTTGACCTTGAAGTTCTCACTCATAATTGAAGTTGGAATCCTAATGTTCTCACACCATGTAAGATTGCTGTTCAAAGAGATGTTCCCTGCGTCAGTGAGGGTTGAATGACTTGTTTCCAGCTGAAACAAAATAACCATCTCAGTCATTTTCCAACAGGAGGTTCTTTAATCTTTACTAAGTTAAATTCAAGGGGTGACTCCTTTTTTTTTTTTTTTTTTTTTTTTTTTATAGCTGGGCTTTGCGGTTCAGATGTGTTTTAGCATTGGAGAGTATTTCAGTCACATGCGAATTTTGTATTCGTTTGAAAATATTTTAGGCCACAAAATCGGGAACACTCAGGTTATGGAAACTAAAGCAGCACCACTATCACTCCTGCAAAGACAATCCTTTAAATCTGTCAACTCTAGTTTAAAAAAAGCATTACCTAATCCAGAGTTATGGTTGGTGCTCCTTCAGTTTCAAAGCAGTGCCTGTTTTGTTTAATCTAGAAATACTCCCGGTGGTTAATAGTGTGTTCTTTTTAGTACTACAAACTAAAATTTTCTGGGTTTTGTGGTAAAAACACAAGAACGTACTTTGGAAAAAGTCTAATCTCGTCAAACAGCCCTGCAGAAATTATCCAACATTGCTGCCAGTCATAAGCACTGCAACGAAAGCTGCAAGTATAAACTATTTACTAGTTCTGACTGTAGAATACTTATTTGAATTAACAGATTAAATGAAAATGTATTGTCAATGTTGACTATTTCACATAATTGTTAGCGACAAAAGAAATTGTTAATCCCACTTTTTAACGGAGATTTTATTTTATGAGGCAGGAAACGGAGAACTTCTGTCCGACAGCAGCGAACGTCAACGGGTTGTTTTGCAGCTTCTGTATTCCCCTCAATATTTGCTGTTTCTGGTGTCTTCTTGATATAAAAACATTTTTTTTTTTTTTTTTTTTTTTTTTTTTTTGGTTATTGAATTCTAACAGATTAGGGTCATTCTCTGCACCTGGAGCTGCACTCTAGTATTTCTTGCCCTTTTTCTATTTGTCAGTAAGAAGATGGCTCATTTTGGCATAAACCAAGACATAGATGTTATCAGGAGATATTTAAACGGGCTGAAGGGGCTAAAGGAGCTCAGTAGTACTCATTGTTCAGCACAGTGGGAGTGTTCTTTGACCTGCTTTACTAGGGTTACATTTCAGAAGTCTAGCTCTGGGCTGATATGTTTTTTCCAAAAACTGCAGCTGGCAGGGGAGAAACAAACATAACGTATTGAATAACATATTGAAAAATTCTACTTCATTTTGGTTTATAAACTGTCATTTCTGAGTGGATCCTCAGGAACACACCAGCAAGAGGCAGTGTAGCAGAAAACAAGAAGTCATTTGTTTAACATTTTCAGGGAAAATGTCAAGTGGCTGTGCCGATACGGGTGACTAATGGAGACATCATGTCACAGAGGGACAAACTATAACCTGACGTAGGCTGGGAGCTCTCAGTAGGTCCTTTTAAATCTCAGCATCCTCTTTCACAATCGCTGTTGTCAATGAACAGAACCAGATTTGTCTAGCTCCCTTCTCACCATGGTCAACCTAATGCAGACTCTGGGTAAGAAACTCAGTGGGTCTACAGACCACAAAACCACAGAACCAACCTTGGAAAAGAAGGAACAGAACGTCCAATCAAAAAGGTTGAAAATTTGACGTAATTGTTCTTGGTCAGTTTCTATTTGTGTGAAATTCAAAAGTGTTTGAAGTGGGTTGTTGGTCTAATGAGAAGGGCCTGAGTGTGACCACCACTTTAATTGGAGGCAGCTGAACTAGAGAGACTTAATGGTTTAAATGTCTTCAGTTGCTGCAGGAAACAAGGCTTTGAAATTAAAATGACATTTGCTTCATCTGACTTCATCTTTTTGTGCTTTATTTTTAAACCCGTTGCACTTTCTTCATAGCCTTAGGAGACGGAGAAACAAATGCAATTAAATCAAGATCTTGGCTGATAAATAATAGAGCCACACAATGTATTGGACTGCATGCATGTGTCAATGCATGCAAAATGGAGACAGCAAATTACTGCAATGTTTTAAGGTCCTATGGGCGGAAATGACCCCAAATTCATATTTGGGCGTTTTAATGGATGACTTGATGCCCACACCTGTTACAATCTGCCTGAGTGACGAGGCAGAGCAGAATCCTGCAGTTCAGGAAAACTAATGAAGACAATAAAATAATTGAAATGTTGCCATTTTGTTACTTTCTACTTCCATTTCTTACATGCGAGTGAATCCTTTTGTATCTTTCTTGAACCATTTTGTATAACTTTATTATTCTTTGTAATTATGGAAATGCATGTAATGTTTAAATAATTATGTAATTTCCATTGATTGTGGTTCTGATCCTGATTTGGTGCAGTTGATGCTGTTTACTGACCAGAAAAAGTACAAACTACCTGTATTGTTTTCTTTCAAGGCAGATACAACATTCATAACCTAACGTTGTCGTCTTATCGGCTTATTATGTAACCCTGTTGCAGAATAAAGTAATGTATTAGTCCTGTGGCAAGTACTTCTATGAAACTTCCTTTTGCACATTTATAGTTATTTAACTGCCATTGATTGATGACATTTTCTTCTAGAAGTGTTGGAACTACCTGACCTGTAAAACAATACGCGCCAGTGAGCTTCGCCACCGGCATTGAACTAAAAACTAACTTTATTCAAAACTTCCTTCCTGTCTTAAGAGTTTCCTCAGAGGTTTTAGGAGCTAACGTTTCCCTTCACGTTATTTTGAGGAATTAAATTGCTGAAATTCTTCTCTGCAGGTATCTGATCAGCCAAGGCGCTAATGTTGGCGTTGTGAACAGTGAGGGGGAGACGCCTCTGGACATCGCTGAGGAGGAACCAATGGAGGAACTTCTACAAAATGAGATTAACCGACAAGGTACAGTATGTCGTCCATCCCCCAACTCCCTGTGGGATGAGCCAAAACTTGTCATCATTCAGTTTAGAAAAATGTGCTGTTGGCAAATATCTTTATCATTTGGTAAAATATGACCACCTACATTTGACTTTATAATTGGTTTATTGGACTATGTGTGAATGGATTTGAATCTTACTGTCTGATTGGATTGCATTGGAACAATTTGAATTGAAGTTAATAAATGCCTTCATAACATTTGTTGTTAATGGCGCTATTTCAAAACAAAGGACTGAATCTAAAAGAAAATATGAACGTATAAATATTTGGAACTAACTTTATTTCATAATGTCTAAAATCAAACGATGCGCTTAAATTTGAATGGCAACCTGAAGGATCCTCTTGGTATTTCATGCATGCAAGTCTGTGTTTTGAAAAATAAACTAAAGCGTTGATGCGTCAGCCACCTGCTGCTTTTCTGGCTCCCTAATATAACTAACTTGTTATAGAAATGTCATGCATCTGTGTCACTCACTGTCATGTGATGATTCAAAAGTGAAAAGCTGAGTTTTTACCATTTCTGTTCGGGACACTCCTTCATGAAGAGCAGCTGCTGTCCAGAGCTTCTTAGTTTGTATTCATACAAAAAGACCTGGTTCATTGTCTGAGGAATCAACTGTATTGGCTTGTTTGTTTAAAGTCAACAAGTTGCAATGCATGTACATACATAATGCATAAATACTTATGAATTACACTGGAAGCTCTTCCTGTCATATTCTGATCACTCAGCCGAATCCTCTATTATTAAATAATGCTAAATTGTTTGCAGTGTCCAGATGTCGGTGAGCAAAATCAAAGTTTTTGTTTCTTAAAACAGAAACAGGAATGCAGAAACTGCTTTCATGACAAAGCTCCACTGAAGAGTGAATTCACAGCGATCCTGTCCTGAGGGCAGTTGCTCTATTCTTTTCTTTTCTTTTTTCCACACTAGAGGTAGTAGGCAGCATTATGCAACTAGCTGTTGTGTAACACTTCTCTGCATTTGTGGTTTGATTTTTCTGTTGTCAGATGGACACCACAGAGTTAAACTTGTTACCAAGTGGCCAACAGAATCTTTCAGCTTAGAAAACTTGTCCTGGATTCTGTAGAGGGAACTCCCAAAGTGCCATCTTCAAATTGTAATGGCTGAAATCTAGAGATTAATGCTGCAGTGGCATCACTTTCATGTTATCAACTATTATAATATTTCACTGCGATCTGTGTCATCTCACATCAGGTAGACTCTTTTCTCTCACTTAAAGAAAATCAGCTTTGAAGTGCCAAGTTTTCCACTTAGCTCTTGCTCTGTGTTGCTGCTTAGAGGCCATTAGGCTCCATGCTTTTTATAGACTGTGTTGTCTGCTTCAGTAGAGATCAAAGGATGCTGGCTGACCCGGTCAGCCCTGGTTCTCTACATTAAGTAAAATGATGTGCATCAGATTGTTGTCATGCTCTGGTGAATTACATTGAATGCAGTGCCTTGCATAAACGTTCAAACTTTTTGAACGTTTTCATGTTATCGTGTTGGGGTGAACTCTAATGCGTTTAGTAAGAGTTTGTTATAGACACTCAGAACTTTGTAGTGATTTGTAGGGATTGGCGTTTGTTTTCTGTCTCCAAGGTGATACTTTGTGCAACCACCTTTCAATGCAGATACTGCTGCAATTCATTTCAAATTGGTCTATCATGTGGTTCCACCTAGAGCAGAGGTCAATAACCTTTGGTTCAGCTACACAAAATCTGTTTAGAGACACAAATTACCTTAACAGAACCTACTACATAATTTATTTCTATTAAATTAAAGGACAACTACTTTAAGTCTGGTCATTTTTTTTAAAATGTCAAAATACATACTTTGCAACAGAGACAAAAATTGCTTTGTAATTATTATTATTGAACTGCTATTGTAATTTCATATAGAAATGTTACTTTAAAAGACTTATAAAAAGTTGCCAAAGCTAATAAAAAAAAAAACTACAAAACAAAAAACTTTTGCATCTTAAAACATTTCCTAATGCTTTAGCATTTGTAGCCAAAGTTATTGAGACCAACAGTGGAGTCTTAAATGCAACATGTGGCTCAATCTTAGACAAGACCATTTATTTTACTGATTGTTTTGTTGAATCATAAAACATTAATATTTCGTAAGTTGAGAAAATAAGAATGCAGTCGAACTCCGACTCAGTGGAAAGTAAAATAAGATGGCACGACTCTAACTTTCCTCCTTCTGCTCTCAAAACCTTCTTTAAAATGTTGTTTCTTCCTCAAGCAAGCATTTGCCAACCCGAGCATGCAGTTACAGACTTTCCTTTTTTAGCTTTTGATCAGAATGGAGCAAAAAAGCTTTATGATGAGCTTAAGCTTGGCTCCGACCCCAGAACACTTCTTGGGTCTTTGTTTATGGAATGCAGTTGAGGCTCAGCTGGAAAATCAGTGCAGCACACAGCAGTGAGTTTTCAGGCCATGTTTCAGCCAGGTGTCACACTAAGTCAGGGCTGTTTTCACCGCTTCCTTGTATGGATTGTATAACACTGACATACTGACCCACTTAACCAGCTAGGCAGCGTCGGTGTTTGCAACTATTGTGTTTAATTTACTGGATATTGGCACAAAATGTTCCCCAAAGCATAACAAAGTACTCAACAAAACCCTTGTATTCAGAGGTGGCGCTATAATTATCTACGGTCTGGTTTTCCTCTTCCAGAGCCTGAAACACAGCATATAACACAAAGACTTGGCTGAACATAATTACAGTGATGCCTATGGTGGAAACTGTGGCTTGTTTTGCGGCTGATTATGTGGTTTGTGTATGTGTGTGCGCGCATTCATAGAAATTCGACTGACATCACCTGACAAACTGTAAATAAAACAAGGTGAGACATCTTTCTGGTATGCACGCCAATCAACCAGATGCAATCAAATGTGTAGAAAAGTTGATAACGGTGCCAAGAATTATTCCACTATTTCCACTTTGGGAATATATTTGGCGAAGCAGCAGCTTTCTCCTTAGATGCAGGTAGTCTTTATAGAGTCATTTGTCTTTATTCTTCCAGGGTTGGACATAGAGGCTGCCCGAAAAGAGGAGGAGCGCATCATGCTGAGAGATGCTCGGCAATGGCTGAACAGCGGTCAAATTCAAGACACCCGGCACGCAAAGTCGGGAGGAACGGCGCTCCACGTAGCCGCTGCCAAAGGATACGTGGAGGTTTTAAAGTAAGCATCGCTGCATGTAGCAACCTGCAGCATGACGCTGGTTCACCGGGTGCATTCAGAGGAGCACTAGGGACAGAGTTGGGTTATGACAGCAGTCTTAACACAAGATATCCCAGCGTAGTTGCGTCTTATCATTTCGCTTTGTTTTGACATGGTTTCTGTGGGTTGTTAATACACTTTGCGCCGCGTGAGCATCGAAGCGGCAGTAACTTGTTCCTCGGCTCCGGGATGGCAGCCAGAACGCCGCTGCCTGTGGTTCTTCGAGGTCCTGTGTGACACGGAGCTGTCGGTTTTCTCCATCCATCCAGTTTTAGCAGTATAATTGAAATAAAACACACAATTTGCAAAGTTTAAAAGGAAGTTTTCACATAGTTCCTTGCAAAACAATTTTATCCCTTAAACTTTGTCACATAGTTGTAACAACCACAAATGTCAATGTTTTTAGGGTATTTTATGTGATAGACAAGCCCATAGTGAACCTAAATGTGTTTCTTGCATTTGTATTTAACCCCTTTTTATGCCAAATAAAAGTCTGGAAATGGCAGAGAGGTCGGGAATAAAGTTGTGGAGAAGCTCAAATCAGGATTAGGATAAAAACACATTCAGCACTGCAAAAACTCAAAATCTTACCAAGTATTTTTTGGTCTAGTTTCAAATGCAAATATCTCAGAGCTTTTGAAATAAAACAAAATTAACTTAAATAACCTATAGAAAGTTCTATTAAATCAGTAATTCCTTACTATTGATTAAATTTTGTGATAATTCCACTGGCAAATTTTCTTACTTATAAGAGGATGTTTTCCCAAAATTATAGGGGAAATAATCTACCAGTGGAACTAGTTTATTTTTATTAATAAGTAATTCTTGACTTAAACCTTCACAAACAATTCTACTTAAATATTTTGCTGCTTGTGATCATTAACTGCTCAGATTTTAATAATCTAATTTGACTCAAGGTTGTCGTTTTTGGCAGCTGCTTAAAGGATCGGTTTGCAGAATCAACATTCACTAATTCACACACTGTTTCTGTCCAGGCTTTTAATCCAAGCAGGTTATGACGTAAATATTAAGGACTATGATGGCTGGACGCCTCTCCACGCAGCGGCACACTGGGGCAAAGAGGAGGCGTGTAGAATACTCGTGGAGAATTTGTGCAACATGGAACTTGTTAATAAAATGGTGGGTAATGGAAGCTTGTTACTCACACAGTGTTTCTGCAATACTTGACTTATTTTTACATCTTCCCCTTCAGGGCCAGACTGCTTTTGATGTAGCTGATGAAGATGTTCTGGGATATTTAGAAGAGCTACAAAAGAAACAAAACCTGGTGAGTCACTGACTGGATAATTCATTCAAGCTTAAGGAGTTTGGATGAGCTTCTGAGACCAATTGTCCTGCTTCTTGTCTTTATTCCAGCTGATGAGGGAGAAGAAGGATGCTAAAAAGTCTCCATTGATTGAGGTGACAACCACAGGGGACAACAACCAATCACTGAAACCACTCAAAAGGTAGAGGGAGGTTTATCCTGAGGGGAAAAAAATAAATCTGTGCAAATATTTACATGAAATGATCGCATTTCTGCTCTAATCTCCACTTCAGCAAAGAAACGCTGCTTCTGGAGCCGGAAAAGACTGCGCCACGCATCGAGACCTTAGAACCGGAGAAGGTGGACGAAGAGGAAGAGGGGAAGAAGGATGAATCAAGCTGCTCGAGTGAGGAGGAGGAGGAGGAAGATTCAGAGTCTGAAACTGAAGCAGGTGATGTTCACAAAAAGAAAAATGTGAATTAAAAGATTTTGCTGAATATTTATCATTTTGACATAGCTAAAAATGTTCTTTATTGCTCCAAAGACAAGAGCAAAACCCCAGCGGCGGTGACCAGCAGCACAACAACGACAACGACCCCGGCCACCGTCAGCACGTCGTCTCCAACGAGTCCAACAAATCAGGTGACGACGCCCACTTCACCAGTTAAGAAGGTAAAACATCTTGGATGAATTTCTTATTAAAACAGTTTAGTCTTTGAGATTTTGCTGAATAAACCCCTTTAAGAAAGTCCAGAGTTGCAGCTCAGGCTTGATCCAACGGTCATCCTGCTGGTTTAAGGGGGTGATTTCTTATTCAAGGCACTGTGTGAATACAGGTGGTCAGGTCAATGTAGTTTTTAAACACAGTGCTGACGTTAATTTACTCTCACTGAAATCAGTTAAATAAGTTGTAGCTTTTATTCTTTGGCTCTTAAACAAAAAGGAATTCCCATTCAGAATGAGTTATTGGAAAATTTGGATCTATAAAAGCTCCAGATTTCAGCTGTAGATTTTATTTTCCACTTGTGTTGTCAATTGTGTTGTTGCCACTTTTGGATCTGCTGCCCTCTGCTGGCAAAAAGACGTAACTCCTCTAGCATTCCTGAGCATGTAAGCTGCTGTGGCTGCTTGTGTGACTAAGGAAAAGCAACTGCACTGTTTTGGATGGCCAGAAGCTGCTGACTGAAAAGTTAAATCAACACAGAAAGTGTTGAACTCAGTCACTGAGTTGAACTCTTCCTGTCTGCTTTAGTAGTTCTGCTTCTTAAACTTCCAGACCTTATTTAAAGCCTGGTTCTTACACACCACACCCGATTGATAATTGAGCATTTTTCATACCAACCGACTGCAATTATTTCATCTGATCGTTTCCATTAGTTCGGCACCAGGTGGTGTGACTCGGCTTTGAAGTCCTCGCGCACAATCTGTGTCTCTTTTGCTTCTGCTTCTGTCTTATTTTCTTTTTCAACCTTTCTGTCTTCCTCCCTGTCCGTCCCGTTTTATCATCCTCGGCTCTTGCCGCGGTCGCCTTTTAGTTTGATTACATTACACCTCTCATGCCTTTGGCGGAGCCAGGCTGTCCTGCATTGTGGCGTCAAGGTTTGCGCAAAACTGGCATTTCTCTTGTGCCCAAAAAACCCATGGTGAGGCATTGGTGTGCACCAGAGTTGTTGTCTCATCCTACATGCACTTGTGCACTCACAAAGCACTAAAGTCTCCCCTAACTCCCCACCTGTTCCAGGTGATGTAGGATTTTTCCACTTGCTGGGGTTGGCCTGTTAAAGAATTTTGCGCAGCAGTAAATTGTGATGTCTTCAGGGGACGGCAGCTTTTGACTTGCACGTACCACGTTATTAATTACTTTCAGCTCTCAGTAATGTTTTCACTTACAAATGAAGTAAATATTTGTAAGTGATATTTGTATGGAAGCATTTGAACTGCTCTTTTTACAGAAAAGTTATATTTGACTATGGCTTCTACCCTAGTGGAAAAATCCAACAAGTGATTGAACTTCCCTTTCACTCATCACCATTACATGGTGCTTTTTTCCACTTGTAATCAACAAATGCACTGCTAATATTTAATTTTAAGTTGTGTTTGTGTGTTTCCTGTGTTTTCAACTGCTTTCATCCTCTGACAGAGGTTAAAATAGTATAGAATCAAATATTTATTTGCTAAAACCTTAGATCGAAGCCAAATCTTGAATATGAGAGGAAGATCATTTTTCTTCTTGGGGTTTTATCCTTAAAAACAAAGTATAAAGTGTTTTGCATAAGTAATTGTTCTCCTTCAGCTTTTCACATTTTGTCACATTACAATGACAAACTAAAATGTATTTTCTTAGACCTTTATATATTGACAGAAAGTTGAATATGAATGTGAAGAAAGAAACATGTCTTAAGTTGCTCTCTGTGCAATCAGATTTGTTTGTCTGGCACAATAAAACACGTTTGTATGTAACTTGAGAAAATGGGAAGAGGCGCAAGGAGATAAATACACTTATCAATTAATCAGTAAGCGTTTGACGTGATCCCCCTTTGTTGTTTACTAAGATTACTAAGAATATTGCTATAGTTATGAACATAAATGTGTATTTCACTGTTATCAAAGCTGCTGCTTCATCCTTTCATTCTCCAGGTCGTTCAGCCTGCCGGAAAGGTCTCAACCAAAGTGGAGGAAGACAGGAAGGACGAGTCTCCGGCTTCGTGGCGTCTGGGTTTGAGGAAGACGGGCAGCTACGGCGCGCTGTCCGAGATCACAGCCACAAAGGAAGCCCAGAGGGAAAAGGACACTACAGGCGTGATGCGATCGGCCTCCAGCCCTCGCCTCACCTCATCCCTGGACAACAAAGAAAAAGAAAAGGTCGGCAGTGATGAGTTAGATTTATTTTTTTCAGTCCAACGTTCCGTTTCTACTGCGAGCAGAAAATACTTTCATACCTATTTTGTCAAACACATAATTTTGTGGTTGTGTAATCCAGCCTATACCATTCTGTGCAAACGTATCGGTACAGACTGAGCTTAACAACTCTCTGGAATAGCTTTTATTTTAACTTTATCCCATAAATAGACCAAATTTTGTGAAGGTTGTGTGTCCAAACAAGTGTTAATTAGCCTAGGTGCATCACAGGGTACTGCCTTTTTCTATTAATGTTTTTTTTTCTTTTTTTAATTATACTTTTACTTAATGTTTGGTCATTAATGTAAGAAATTATTCTTTTAGATTGCTAATCAAATGCTTGCTTGTTCTGATTTCTACAGGAGAAAGACAAAGGAACCCGACTTGCGTACGTGGCCCCAACCATCCCCAGGAGACTGGCCAGTACTTCAGACATCGACGAGAAGGAAAACAGGTGAAGCTCTGGATCTGTGCAAAAGAATTTCACATAATTCAACGCGCTAATACTTTGATTATAGAAGTTATTAGAAGCAAATGATGAGGTAAAGAAATGGAAGGTACTTAAAGAGCTTGTGGCTCCCCAGGGACTCTACAGCTCTGATACGTAGTGGCTCATACACCCGGCGACGCTGGGACGACGACCTGAAGAACAGCGAAGGAAGCTCCTCCACCAACCGGACCTCCAGCTACCAGCGCAGGTTAGCTCCTGCTAAACCTCCATCCCTCACCTCAGCATCTGCTCTCTTTCTTTAGATCTGACCTGCTGCAATTGCCACTAGTTGCTTTTCATAGTCAGATCAGCCAATATGTATGTAAATGCTTTTATTTGTACCCTCTCAACCCTGGCCACAGTTTGCTGCATGACTGTGTCTGTTCTGTCAAGCCACAGTTCAAACACAACAGCTACTGTTTGTTGCAACAGATAAATCATATTCCTGTTTATGACACATGTGCATAGACTAAAGCTGCATTCATATCCTGACAGGTTATGGTTTCAAGCCATCTGTTAAAAACAACTTCAATTTGGAAACTTTGTTTTTCTGTCTCCCTAAAAGTTCTTTAATTCCCAGTCGTCATTAAGTTTTATGTTGCTATGAATGCAGCAGTAGTGTGCTTCATAGACTTAAACATGTTTTGTGTGTTTTATAAATGTAAATGTTTGTCCTGTGTTTGTGTGTGTGCGCACCTCCACCGCTAACTCTCTTGGCCACCTGCGTGCCGACACACTAGCACGTCCCATACGCTAGCGCTGGGGCGGAGCGGCAGCACGCGGGACGTGCCAGCCAAGTCTTCGTCAACCTCCAGCTTGGATCCTAACACCTGTAATACTAAACCCTGGCAGCCACCCTCCTCCCACTACCCATCCTACAGCATTTACCGCAGGTACACCGCTGCCTCCACACCCAGCTGTCCTTTCTGTCTGCCTCTCTGCTCTTCTGGACGTTTTCTGCCTTCCCTCGGTTTATGCAGCATCGTCTCATGCTCTGAGTTTTAGTTTGTATTGTTCAGCTCTCTGAAGTTTAAGTTCAAGGATTTATAATACTTTAAATCCAGGAGAAATTTTCAAAAGCCCAGAACTTCTCAACATCTTGTCTTCCAGACACACTATATGCTGTCAAAACCTTTGGAAATAAATTCCAGGTTGTTATAATACAACTAAATATAAAAGCAACAGTTTAAAAAAAAAAAAAAAAAGCAATAGATGGAAATTTTGTTGACAGGAAAACGAATAGGACTTCAAATGATTGGCTTGTAGATTGGATTGTCAAAAAAAATAATATTGGAGGCACTCAATATGTGGAAAAGGTCTTCATGTCTCTATGAAGTATTGACTCAGAGGTTTTTATTTCCGCTTGTAGTCTTTTCCTTCCACTATACAAATATCAAGTATTTGTAAATCCTACTAAAATACTTTCACCTTGTATTTGAGACAATGTGGGGAGAAAGCTGGGGTATGAAAATTTATCAAAGCACTGTAGATGCATTTAGAAAAAAAGAAATGAAAATAACTGATCTGTAATCTTCCTCCTTCATCAGATGAGATCTTTTCTAATCTGAGTCATTTTATCCCACCAAGCACAAAGTCTCCTCAGTCTCAGTCTGACCTGTTCTCTCTCTCATATTGTTAAGAACAAATGGCAATAAAATCCCACCAGCTTTCCTATAATAAGGACCTCTAAGTAACGCTGATGCAGCTGATGCTGGGTTTTTCCCTTAAGAGGCATCAGCGACTCTGACTTTATGTGAAGGTGTCACTGACACTCGGCTGAGTCTGGTGACTCAGTTTGTTTCCTGAGGAATCGGTGAACACGGCCTCCTTAAACTCATCAGATTTATGTGGCGTATCGGCTTCAATCTACCCTCGGCGAAGGAGCAGGACGGAGGCGATGCACGGAGATAAAAGAGCTGACAGAGAAAAGCAGACCGGTTATGTTGGTCACTTATGTAACATCTGTGTCCCTTCAGCGGCTCTTTCGGCAGAAGACACGAGGACCTGAGCTCCTCTACCACCTCCACCTCCTCCACAACCACCACCACCTCCTCGTCTGTTACCTCGCCCACTGGCCACCGCGGCCTCCTCTCCAGCCTGGGGTCCTCTTCCACCCGAACTGGCTCCACCAGTCTCACCAGCAGGTAAACTTCTTCCACCTGTCGTCAGTTGGCGCTTATAGAGACAAGCTATTCAGTCTTGGTGAAACGCTCGCTGTTATAACAGGTACTGGTCAGAGGAGAGTGCAGAGAGGGAAAAGGAGAAGGAAAAGGATTCAGCTGCTGTTATCCCCACTATAAACACTGGCTCTACCACAACCACCACGTCAACCACTACCACCACCGCCATATCCACCACTACCGCCCTCACTGGCATCGGCACCGGCCCAGAACGACGCAGGTAACGCACACTTCTCTTTTATTCCTCCTCTGCAGCTCAGTTGTTTCGAAAAATGTATCTAACGTAGCTTAAAACGTTAACCAGGAAGTGCTTTCACAGCAATCTAGATGCTTTTTAAAATTTTTTATTTTATTCAGTTTAAGAATCTTTCCTTTTCCACACACGTTGAGGGAGAGAAAGTCTGCTTTAGTAGAGCGGCTCGCTGAAACAAGCCACCTGTCTGTGTGGGAGCAGGTTCACAGTCTGGACCACTCCAGCTGCTTCCCCATATAAGGCCGGTGGGCTGAAGGCCGAGGGCAACATGCTGTTAACCACGTTTTGTTGTTTCTGTTTGTTCTTTTGCAGATACGTTTTAGTTTTAAGCAGGGAATTCTTGCTTGCTTGTTTTTTGTTTTTTCCCGTTAGGGATTGTTTTCATCTTGGGTTTAAAGAAGGGTTGGTGATATGGACTTAGATCTCAGGACTGCTGTACTGTTGTGATAAAAATAAAGATTGATTGAAAAACACATTTTTTTAGTTTGAAGCAATTTCTTGTAAATGGCATTTTATAACAACTGAAGGTAACATAGTTACTTGATTGTGCTATAAAGTGGCACTATGAAACTTGAAAACACATAATACTGCCACTTTAAGAAAGCGTGGAGACATATTAATATGTACACTACTTAAAATTTTTTCTGTTTTTTTTTTTTTTTTCCCTCTGCAGCAGTTCAGATGCATTTCTGCTCCCAAAAGATCAGCTATATCTTGCTCAAGTTTGATTTATTTTATAGGTTTATTTTATTTATTTTCTAACCTTTCTAAAGATGAAAGGGAGAGTCATTTTACTTTCATTCTGCAGAGTCGTCTTGCATAAGAGTTGTTTGAAATGTTTTTGTTTTTTTTCTGCATCAGGTCGTACCTGACACCGGTGCGAGACGAGGAGTCGGAGTCTCAGAGGAAAGCTCGATCCAGACAGGCCCGGCAGTCGAGGCGCTCCACCCAGGTCAGTAATGCTTTTATACTTCGTCTTATTACTTATCCAAATGGAAGCATCTTCAGAGTTTTTATTATTGAAATGAACCTAAGCTGTTGTATATTGCATCGGGGTTTAAATGTTGTGACGTTTCTTTGCTGCAGTAGGGCTGAAACGGTTTTTACTGGCATTATTTTTACAAAGAGAAAATGCCCCTTGTTTTTCCAGGGTGTGACTCTTACTGACCTACAAGAGGCTGAAAAAACAATTGGCAGGAGTCGTCCCCAAAAGACCCGCGAAGAGGAGAAGGAGGAGAAAGAGAAGCAAGACAAGGAGAAACAGGAGGACAAGAAGGAGACAGAGACCAAGGAGGATGATTACCGATCAAAGTACCGGAGCTTTGAAGAGGTACCTGCTTCACCTCCGTCATCTCTCTCTTGAAATGGGTGATGCTTTAACACATTCTTGATTTCTCCTCCTCATGCCTTGTTTTTCCCGCAGCGTTATCGACCTTCGTCTTCATCCTCTTCCATTTCCGCCGTCAGCACTGCCTCCACTGCTCCCTACTCCAGCTCTTCTTTGTCCTCTGGGTCCAGCGCCCTCAACAGGCCCAACAGTCTGACGGGGATCACCTCATCTTACAGCAGGTCCTCTCGAGACACAGAAAAAGGTCGGTCCTCTTCAAAATCACCAAAATAAGTAACAGCTACACTGTTTGAGGCAAAGATTTTTAAGAAAATCTAGATATTTAGTGGACAGTTATCAATAAATTAATGAATAGTTTAATAAACTTTGTTGATGACACACATTTAAATGATTCTAAAATATCAAAATTCTAACAATGCCAGGTAAATACATACACTTAGAGGTCAACTATTGAGATCTTAAAGGTTTTTTTTTTGATGTGAAGAAATGTAAAATGTTTTTTTTTCAATGACAGAATCAGACAGAAAGGATGAAGAGAAGGAAGGAGAGGACAAGTCTCAGCCCCGCTCCATACGGGATCGCAGGCGGCCCCGAGAGAAGAGACGCTCCACTGGGGTGTCCTTCTGGACTCAAGATGTAGGACTTTTTTTATTATCATTATTATTACTACACTCTGCAGGTCAAGAGACTTGATGTTCTCCTGTGCTCATTATGGCGATGAGACCTAAGACGACCACTTTCTCTGATTTTAAATTCCAGGGTGGAGATGATGACCCCGAGCAGCAGTCGGACTCTGAGGAGGGCAGCACCAGGGGAGAACCACAGGTAACTAACCTGACACACACTGAGGGTGGAAAGTAGAACTTCAGCCTGACGGTCAAATCAAAGCCTGACAGTCTTTCTCCCTTTGATTTTTGCTCTTTGGCTTTTATTCTTTATTCTTGTCTTTTGCTCTTTTTCTTTAATCTTTTGGACGTTGTATGTCACCTACTTGACCCTAGGACTCAAACATGATGTTGGCTTCAGTTTTAGGAGTCATAAAGTGGTAGCAATGAAAATACTTCAGTGAAATTTAAAGTTTTTATAAATTAGTCATGAAATGATGCAACGTAAGGCCGAAAACGCAGCTTTGCAAACTCATTAGTTTCTGGGTGAGCTTCCTGTTTGGAAGGGAGTGTTATTTGAAGTCTTAACAGAGACAAAGAGACGGTTGTTGTTTGAAGTCAGACATCAGGAGGAGGAACTCCAGCTGTGATCCGTCACTTACAATGGGTGGAGCTGCAGCAAAACCAGGACAGGAAATGAGTGTTTATCTCTGGATAGAGGAAAACCTTAAGGTCACGGCTTCTCCAGCTACTAACAGAGAGCTTAAATATTTAATTTATCATTCGTAAATGAATCTACATAGGTTTGTTAGGTGAGACAAACCTAACTGAATTTTTTAGTTCTTTTATATTGACATTTTTTTTGTTTTTCCTTACAGAGTGACAGATTGTCCAGGTAAGTTGCAGCATCACCATGTTTTGAATGCTGTTGCTCAACTGCAATACTTGGTTGCTAATGTCACCTGTTTTTATTTATTTATTTATTTGCAGAAATGAGAGTACTTCATATTTAGATCGCAACGATGCTCTTTTTAGCCGTAGTTATGGTGAGAGTCGAAGGCCGTACTCCAGCCGACTGGATAGAGACGACACCACCGACTACAAAAAAGTATGCACCCACTTTTAGCTTTCTTTTTTTATTTTATTTCAATTTGGATGACAAGTCCTGAAAAACGAGAAGTTTTTCAGAATAAGTTAAAAAGTTATTCTGGTCTCTTTCTCATGCAAGTTGTCCTTTCTCAAATATTCTTTCACAAGCTGGTATTTTGTTGTGTGTACTTAATTTTTTACACAGTTTATTCTTTTTTTTTTTTTCCCTTCAAATGTCAACCTGGATTCTGTTTTTCATTTAAATTTCACCCCAGGTTGAGTCCAGATCATTTTTACCTTAAAATCCTGGCAGTGAAAGAGGGTGTGCCATCATTTTCCTTAATAGGCTTCAAATGTCAGTCCATTAAATGAATCAAATGAAAAGTTGAATTGAATTAATCTAAATAAATTGCTAACACTTGCTCAGCACTTTGTTAGGCGGTAAAAGGGGCTGTAACATGTTTTGATGTTTTGTCTCAGCTTTATGAGCAGATCTTAGCTGAGAACGAGAAGCTGAAGGCCCAGTTACGCGACACTGACCTGGAGCTGGCAGACTTGAAGTTACAGTTAGAGAAAGCTACACAGGTATGCACACTTGCACGGCTCATCATCTTTAAAAAACAAAAGGAGCAAAACTGTTTTGGAAAGGCAACTGAAGTTTGATGTGTTTTTAACGCAGAGGCAGGAACGCTACGCTGACCGATCCCAGCTTGAGATGGAGAAAAGGGTAATGGCAGAACTACTTCACCAAACCACCTCCATCTCACTCCTCTGTTACATAACCATCAACTAAAATGAGATCATTTCTGTTTCCTGTGTGTTTTAAGACTAATTTATTGTTAAAACATATTTGAAACATCCCAGTAACACTGCTAATGGGTTTATGTCTGAAGGTAACAAGCAGACCCTCTTACCAACTGGGTGGTGGTATGATCTTACCCTGACTTTATAACGGTCTGCTCTCTGCTGCTGCCTGTAGGCTCACTTTGTGCTGTGGTAGCTGGTATAAGTCAGGCTCTCCACCCAGAACACCGTTTTTTTTTGTTTTTTTTTACTATTTCTCTTTATTAGTGGCAGTGTGTGGTCACTATCTCCATTGACTGCTTATTTCCGTGTGTTTTTAACATGTGGAAGTGTATTTATCCAATTTTTTGCTGAAAGAAAAAGAAACATCAGCAGACCCTGTGCATGTGTTTTCATGCTTTTAGATATCAGTTAGTTTGATTAGTTCATACCCAGCCGATCTGTTCTGAATCCTCCATTTTAAGTCCACTTAATAAGCTGCATTTAATTATCTGAATAAACATTTGAGTCAGACTCGTTCCTGCCTGTAGAAAGTTGACTACAGTTTCAGTCACTTACTGTTTAGGTGTGAGCTGGCTGTTGCTTGAACACCCCTCACAGGACATGCGAGTGAAGTGTGTGTGTGTGTGATCACCCAACACCATTTGCCACCACTCATTAAATCTGTTGGCGTTTTCCTTTCTAGTTCAGTGTTAACCTGCCTCTTATGTCCCAATAGGAAAGAAGAGCTCTAGAAAGGAAGATTTCTGAGATGGAGGAGGAACTCAAGGTACCAAAAGTTGCATGCATAAATTCACATTATTTATTCCAGAAGGGGTTTGTCCTCCTAATTTTTGAATTTGGTAATCAGAGATGCACAAATTAGCAGTTCAAAATAATACAGAGCAGTGTTACGTTCAGTATTCCTGTCATCTGCTAAAACCCTTCCAGCCTGAAGAGTCAATCTTAGGTTGTCTTCTGTTAGTAACCAAAAGAGTCTCTTGGGTAAGACTTGTTTTTATTTAATTTTTTTTTTTTTCTATGTCAAACTAAAATCGACTGGTTCCGATCGCCAATCAGTTTGTTTTACTGCACTCTATTAAAACCCAAGTCTGGCCAGATGATTATGATTTTTGTCCAGTTTTGATTTTGAACTAGCCGTTTTACTGATGGGCGTTTTCCATTTTGATGCATATATTCAACCTGTTTGTCAGTTTTTGACCTGCCAGTTGCTGGTCAAAGCCGCAGACTTCAGCTCAGATCACTGACCAATTGGTGCATCACTATAACAAAACACATTGTGTCTTTGATAAATTTGAATATAATGAAATGTTATAGTAATTAATTCAATTACGGTGAAACTTCATACAGTGACAAACTTAAGCATTTAATTCTAATTTTAGTTAGAAAAGCAACATATAACCAACAAACTTTTGATTTTTGGAGTTTTTTTTTTTTAGCTGAATTTTGGCTAACGTCCTCAATTGGCCCCTGTTTTTCCTTCCACTATACTTTCTTGTAAAATTCATAAAGCTGGGAAGACACAAAGGTCTGCTGCTAAATAACCTGAGAATCCACAGAGAATTAAACAAAAGTTAAGTAAAAGGAAAACATGTATTAAATTCTAAAGCGACAGGGATAACTTTATAATTTAATCGTAATCATCAAAATAAACAGAAATGAGCAACTATAATTTGTTGAGTTTTTCCTTTTTTGAATCATACTTTAAGCAAAGTAGTGTTAGCAGATAGTGCTCACACTTTCCTCAGAGGTAGCTCAGAGCAAGCCAGGTGTTAAAACGAGCTGTGAAGAAAGTTTTCTATAAAGTTTAAATGTTACTGGCTCATAATTGCCGTGTCAGACTCTGAGCTCGACTTGTATCCACTTCTGCTCATCTGAACAAATATTAGCCTCTTTATTATCTGTGACCGTCAGGGTTTACTGTCCTGTATTGTCAAGCGCAGTTAATGGTTCCTTATTTTTGAAAATTAGTTGAATGAAGAGGGAGAATAAAATATATCTAACTTCTGGTTAGCGTGTTATCCTGTCAGTTTGAGGAAAGGATGTTGATCTTATCAGTGTCACTTTACCATTCGATCTGCAAGCTTCTTGCTGAAATGAAAAGCTCTAAATCATTCCTGTTTTCCAAATCTGTCCCATTTTCTAATAATCTTCCTCTCCTGTTTTCCCTTTTTTTTCCTCCTCCTGCTCCCGTCTTATCTCCCGATATATCTATTAATCCTCTCTGTTGATTTTTGGTCTTAAAACGCATTTCTCTTCTTCTTCTGCCACTCTTACCCTCTGTCTCCTCCCTTTTGTCTCTCTTCTCCACCCCGCCCTCCCTTCAGAACCTCCCCCAGGTAAAGCAGGTTCAGGCCCTGCGGCAAGTTAAGGAGCGGCTGCAGGCTGAGAACCGGGCACTGGCCCGCGTTGTGGCCAAGCTCTCCCAGTCGGCCTGCAGCCAGCTGCCCACCGGCGACCTCTAGGCCTCGTCTGTCTGTCCACCATCTCCTCCTTCTGTCTTCTTCTTCCTCCTTTTTGCCTTCTTTCTTCTCATGCTCCATTTGTGCTCTGCCCCGCACCCGTAGACAGGCAGGTGTCCAGCCGCCATACTCCGACTGTTTTCCCCTCTTCTGCCTCCCCAGAGCTTTTGGTTTTCAGATTGGGGAGGCTGTTTGCCTTTTCCAGCAGGACACTCTCCTTTTACAGTCCGCTACTGTTGGTGGGCTTTCAGAAAACTACTGCTTAACAAGCTATAGTAATTACATGCTAATAAGATACTTGGAGAAAAGCGAAGGTGAGTTTTTTTAACATATTTGAAAGCGCTGTAAAGGAAAGTGTCCTTTTGTGGTTTCTAGTTTGATGCTTTCCTCAGAGGTAGCTCAGTAAATCAGTTTGACTTGTTCTGGTTTTATTGCATGAAGCAGCTACCAGTGGCATCACTTTGATTTGACCCAAAGGGTCACAGACCGAATCCCTCTACCAGCCAATGCACTTTAAATAGGACGTTAAGTATTCACATCTGATCACTGTTAACTGGAAGTAGGTGGATAAACTTTGCCAATCCCAGACACTCATCTCTGTTCCAGCACACCCAGTCAAAGCCAGTTTGTCACACACACACACACACACGCACACACACACACACACACACACACACACAAATCATGTTCATGTTTCTGTTTACAAAACAGAAGCAGCTTTATAAGGATGCACCGCTTTCAACTTAAAATCCCAGTAACATTCTTTGATGATCGTGACTGAAATGTGACAAAATGTGGAAAAGTGAAAGCGATGTTAATAGTTTTGCAACTCTTAGTTTCATTGTGCATTTCTTAAATAAAAAGAAAAATCTAGGCTGAATGTGAATGTTTTTAGTTCTCAGAGGAAACGTTGCTCGAAGTCAAAGATTTTATTCTTTTGTAAAAACTTGATGAAGATTCATTTTTTGCACACATAAAATTTTGTCATTTTAAATTAAAACAATAATGGAACGATTTAATTGACAGGGGAATTAAGTCAAAATCTCCATTAAAATCCATTGAAAGACCTTAAAGCACAATTGAGACAAAATTTGAATGAAGCATTTTAGTTTTTAAAATGCTGATGTACACTCTGCCCATTTCCACTGGATTTGTGATCTCGATCGGATATTTGGAGCCCAGAATTACACGACAGTTTGCATTTTGTTACAACACACATCCAAATCTGTGTTTATGATTCTCCTTTATCACCTATTTAATGTTGCATCTTGTTCCACTTACTGTGGAACTTGCTCAGTCCACACACTGTGGAAGTAGTGTCTGCGGCCGGTTCTGTGTTTCTGAGCTGAAGTTGATTTGAGGAAGGAGGACTTTCCCTCCTGGCTGTGTGTGATTTCCTCGGCTGCTGGTGAGCAGCCGCTCAGATTCTGCATGGCTTTCTGAGGATCTCTGGCCTGTGGTGTGTTCGCCCTTTAGTTTCCCTTTGACTTGGATCAAAGACGTTATTCCTGTTTTACTTTCTGACAAACAAACAGTGAGATGCTGTGTGACTCCTGAGGTTGCTTTGTTCATGCTGCTGGTAATGCTCTGCCCAGCAGCCTGACTGAGTGAACGACGTGTCGAGACTCGTCTAAGCTCTCTCTCTCTGTCTCTCTCGCCCTTGCCTCCCCGTGTTCCCCGTTCTTCCCTTTCAGATGCTCCCAGACTTGAAAGCAGACAACCAGAGACTAAAGGACGAGAACGGCGCGCTCATTCGAGTCATTAGCAAGCTTTCCAAGTAGAAACCGACCCTCCTGCCCCGCCCTGCCCCGCCCCGCCCGGTCTTCTGCACCCGCTAGTCCCCCATGGCAGCGACTAATGGAATTGCACATTTAGATATTAATTGCAACAGACATCAGAGACGAGACTCCTCCTTTTGCTTTCTGTTCCTCCCGGCTCTCCCTTTTTGCTCCTTCACTACCACCACCACTGCAGCGTCCATCCATCCGTTCATCCATCCATCCGTTCATCCATCCTTTTCGGCTGTGGTTCTCTTGATTGGTGTGGCGGCTGCTCTGACAGAAGTGCTGAGTTTACAGAGCAAAAAGGAAGGAAGGGTTGTGTGAGAGCGATGTGGCCGGGGAAGCCTGAAAACTATTTAACCAATAAGCCTTAGTTGTACATAAAAAGAAAAAAAAACACTTCCATTGATCTCCTCTCTCAGCTATCACTGAAGAACAGATATTATCCTTCACCTGATTTTTACTTGTGCCACATTCTTTGTTTTTTTTTTTTTGCTTCCTTTTCCTCTAAACGTGTTGTGTGCTGTGCGGTTCCCACCCTCACTCCTCCATCTTTTTTTTTTTTTTTTTTTTTTTTTTTTTTTTAAAGAGCTACTTCTGCCTGACAACTGCTCCCTGTGACTTCTCTCACCTAATTTATCCTGATTATTAGTTTTCCTCCCCTCTCTTAAGCACGCCCCTCCCCCCATCCCTCGGTGCGTCTTCCTCCAAGAGGGAAACATTCGAATTCTCGCAGATCTGGTGGAGTTTAAGCTTTCACTGTATGTGCAATATGCATTTCTTTCATTTTGTTTTCTTCTTAAAAATGCTTTAAGTCCATCACAAGTAGGATTTTCACTCCTGACGCTTCAATCTTTTTCGCTTTTTTTTTTTTTTTTTTTTAATTTTAAGTTTGTAGTCGGTTTATACTCTGTATTTCTCACTTTGTTTTAGCAGGTACTGAGTGATTCTGTATATACCTGTATGTATTTTGTTTGAGAGCAGCACATGGCATGCGTTTATGGATCCCGTCTGTTACTATTAAAAGTATACAAATTCCAGAGGACAAAGAGGTGTGTTTTAATTATTTTCCTTTTATAGTTTAAGGACATTGGACACAGTAGAGCGTCTCTCTTAAATGGGATGGCTTCTCTTTTTTTTTTTTCTTTTTTTTTTTTTTGTGTTTTGGTTCACATCATAGTGAAATCTAAAGAGTAATCGCTTCACTACATTTCACTTTCATTGTATTCAGTATCTTGGATGAGTGCTGTTAATTTTGTTTCCCATTCTTTTTAAAAAGCTGTAGTATTATAGGCAAGGTATTGTCACTAAAATAAAATGTTTGAAAAGAAAAAAAATAAAGGATATCTTAGATATTGCTAACCCAGTTCTTTCTACAATGTCTACATGCACTGTCGATGCCATGTGAGGAGTCTTGTGGGGTTGAAGCGAAACGCCACCATCAGCTGTTCCACTCAACATTTTATGCATTTTCAGTGGCCTTTTAAGGAAGTTTTAGTCCAATAAGTTTAAAGAAGAATCACTGCAGATGGACTGATTGCTGTCTGCTCTGGCATAGGCTTTTTTTTTTTCTCCCCCTTTTTTTTTTTTTCTGTCATCTTGTAAAATAGGTGTGTGGCTTAATACATGCAAGCTGTGCTGTGACTACCAACCACTGAAGAATTCATTAAAAATAAACTTGTACATTGGAAAGTTCCTGTGTCTTATTTCCTTCATGTTTGTTCATATATTTTTTTGTGTTCTTCTCTTTTTTTTCTTTTCAACAAGAACTTAGTGATTATATTAATCACTGATGTATAGAAGTCAAACCTAATCACTGCAGTGCCCTCCTTCTGCACATATTTGTTGAAAAGCGGCAGTCCTATACTCCTATAGTCCTTAAAGCAATTTTTCTTCATCTAACGTGATGCACACAGATGTTTTAACTATGCAACAGTTGTGCTGCTGCAGGTTAGGTGACCTTTTTGTATGTTTATTTAATAAGCTGACGCGAAACAAAATATTTACATGTATTTTGCCTTTATCTTTCAAAGTTTTTTCTTCATTTTTAACAGGATGTTTAAGGAACCCCTTAAATCTCTTGGGCAGAAAGACATTGCATTCGGGGATATGATGCTTCCTCATGATTGATGCAACAGATTGTTTCAACTAACATTTATATATTTATCAACATATATTAAATGCTTGTTTGAGATCTATAAATCACTTCCCTCAGGTCAAAGGGTTTATATGTTTTCCCTCTTTTAAGCTTTTACATTTAATCCCAGTCTAGATTTTTTTTTCTTTAATATTCAGCTGGTAATACAATTTTTTTGGTACTTATCAGTTATTACAAAATTAGCCTAAATTAATTAGTAAGAGTATCGCTGAGTTACTGCTGCTATGCCATGTTATACCAGTAGGTGGTGTACTTTATGCACTTCTGCAGAAGTGGTTTGAACTTCTCTCTGCAGCATCATGTAAATATGATCTGAATACTGAAACAGACAGCTGACATCCTGTCTCCAAACAGAAATCTTCAGCTTAGACTCGGCTCTCTTTCATCATTCCGCGCCGCCTCACTGTTTGACGCCACATGACGGCGTGTCTGAAGCAAATAAAGCGCAGACCAGAATCAGACATGTACACACAACCATGACATGAATTAAGCCATGGTGAGCATCCACTGCCAGCTCTCATTGCTGAACCAGACTGTGATTTATGTCCCTTTGTTCCTCAGGAGCCACTTTTGCTGTAGGTCCTTGTTGCATGCTGTCACTGCAGAGGCCTGCTTGGATGCAGAACTCCCAAGTTCAGATAAAGCTCAGCGGATAAGCTGTGCTATGCGCTGTAATTACACAGTCGTGCTAAAGTTAAGTGTGTTGCCTCTGGATTTTCCATTGCCCTCTCTGAACGAGTGTGCTTTATGTCTTGTCTGTGGCATGAAAATGCCTCGATTGCAGGATCTTAAACATTCATCTGGGGAAAAGAAGATAAATTGCTGGTCCTAGAAATGCATCACAGTCCAACTGTTTTCATGTTACATTTTACCACAAAGTTCTTATATAGTTTTGTGCAACAATGTGGGGAACTATAAGGTGTGTTTTCCATAAAAACACTTCCTGGAGAATTTTTCAATCAAGTATGACAGTGTTAGAGACAAATGAGAGAAGTAAAATAAAATGCCAATACAAGCCACACGTTTATTTGATAAAAAAAACAAAAAAACATTTATTGTTCTTTCACTTCACATTTTGCTTTTTTGAGCCAATAAACTTTATTGACGTTTATAGGTATAACATGACAAAATGTTAAAAAACGTAAGAGCATGAAACTAAATACAAGTACTTCTTTTGGGGAACTAAAATATATGACCTGTGAGTTGATTTGATTTTAGATTTGCTGTCGGAAAAAAATCTGCTGATAGATTTTCTGTGAATAATTTTGAATTGTTTTCCAAAGAAAAAAATGCAGATGCTAAATAAACAATAGGTTAGTGTCCTCTGGAATCTGTTTAAATTACTTTCAGTTTGTTTGTTAAAATTCCCTCTAGAAGATGCTGACTACCCATAACTGCTCTGCACAACCTCAGACCCTATTTCCTCCCCCCATCCCAAATATTGCATATTTTCAATATTGTCGGTATTGTAAGAAGAAACTTTGCTTTTTCACACCGTAAATTATTCATGAACGTGAAATTGGACCTTTGCAACTACAGTCACACGCAGAGACACTCACATTCCTCCCTGTCTCCTCTACCGGAAAGCGCAGCAGCCCAAACAAACCTCCTCCCCAGCTGCAATCTTAAATGCTAGACTTAGACACACTTGGTGCGCAAAACCACTCTGCTCAGAGGACAAACAGCAGCAGGGTTTCTCTCCAGTGACAAACGATGACAAATCGAGGCATCCGGATGATGTGACAACTCGAGTCTGTCGCCGAAACAAAGATAAACATGCTTGGTTAGAGAAACGCAATTCAAGGCAACGGCAGATTATTGTGGATGCATGTCGAAAACAGGATATAGAGACGTCTTTCACACTCAGGCTGAGTTGTAACGGCAGGAAACTAAATATCCTGCTCTGTCAGTGGAATCCTGGAGTTTGTATCAGTTCTGAGGGAGCAGAGCATCTGGTGTGATGTGTACACAAAGCTCATTCTTGTAAACAAAATGAAATGTAAGAAATCTTTTTTATTATTATTATTTTAAAGAGCCAAGAAGCAAATGTCAAAAAATGTATATACCATCCAATTAACACTAAAAAAATATATTTGGGAAACAAACTTTTTTCTAAAAGATCTAAACTGATTTTATTGAATTAGAAACATCAGAGCAACAAGAAAAGACCTGTTGCAAATGTTGATGAATCATTTAGCAAACGCAAGGACATTTCTATCCCAACTCGGCACCAGAAGATAAAATTGGCACCCTGACGCTCCCATCCCGACTAACATCACCGCTGTAAACAGATGCTGACCTGAACCCAGAGCTTTATCTGAACCGTTGGAGGCGACAGACGGCGATGGAGAGGACAAAATCTGTGAGGTAAAGATGACGGGAAAATGAGCCAGAACATAACAGTGATTCAGTGAAGTGTTTTCCTGGAAATTCATTGAAAATGTGTCAGCTAAAAGTCTCTGTTTGGCGTCCTTCCTGCTGCTGACCTCGTCGCTCGGCCCCGAGCTGCCCTGACCTGCACGGGCCTGAACTTGGAGGAGGATTAAAGGCCGGTAGCAGCAACAGGCAGCTCAACGGCTCAAATCCAGGATCATCTGACGGGAACCAGGGTGTGAAAGGTGAATCAAACACTAATCCTCCTTAGCATGGCAGTTGAACTGCTTTTTGCTTTCCTTTTTATTGACCTACTTGAATTTCTTTCTGAAGTTTGACAATTATTCCCTTCAAGAAATGCAGCACAGAATCAGTTTTCTCTTGTAGGGAAAACCCCTCCAGTGGTCGGTCTCCACACATCTCCAGGCCCACTGAGCATCTGCATGCAAACCCAACATCTGGGTCGTTGTTCGTTTATTGAGTGCTTTCTTACTGGATACACAATTTCATGGAAAAGTGAGCATGATGCGGGCTCCTCGCTGCATCTAATAGCCTCTGAGTGAGACATTACTGCTAAATAAAAGGGGAATGTGTGAGCGCATGAGCAGCCATCGTGCTGCGTTATGTCGAATATAAATCTGCGGCTGCTTGCTGAGCTCATTTTACAGCCCGGCAAGCGCTTCATTTGTTTACCATAAATGCATTATGGTCGCAAAACACACAGTGACTCCTTGAAAACAAACCAAATCAAACCCATTAGACTGGGTTTAGAGCATTAAAGAAATATTAAATAAAATTCTTGGTAAAGTGTGAGAATGTGCATGCTTGGAGGGCTTTGGGGATTTATTTGGCGGCAGGACAGAGGTGTTCGTGTTGGCATGAATGGAAAGCGCTCAGCTATGACCTTTACACCCTCTCCACCGTTTTTCTTCCAACAGAATGCAGAAATATGTTAAATATGCAGCAGTGTGACCTTTGCCCATAGATCAGGGTTTATTTTTAGGAAAAGTACCTCCCCTGCTCGCTCCACCCTGCTTTTCTCATTATCTATATCAGGGCTGGCATGTGCAGAGATAATGGCTAAACATCTGGCTTGCACTCACCAGTGGGGTGTGGATGCGTGTCGTGTTTTTGGAGCTTCACGGCCACAAAGAGAAAAAAAATAATGACGTCTAACTCTATGGAGATGTGTATGCATCCTTTAGGAAGAATTTGGGTTTGTGTAATGGTGACAAACATCCATGAAAGTCAGTGCACCCTCGGGAACCAGTTGTGCACCCGCAATCTATTAACGTTACACCGTTGAGCAGAGCAGAGTTATAGGTCTGTTTTTGCAGCATGAAATTAGATTTCTGGTACTAAACCCCTATAGCTGGTTTAAATCACTGCTTGAAGTGAAAATGGCAGAATGCAAAAATGACTGAATGTCTCTGGAGTGCCATGCCTCTTGACTAAAACCGAGTTCTTTTTCTACTGATAGCAGATGGTTATTTTGGTTAAAAATCCACTTGTGTGTGATTCATATTCCACAGACTCTCGGATTATTTTGCAACGAATGATCTTTGAGCATATGTGATTGCCTGAAATATTCTTTTGTCTGCCGTCACAGATGAATGAACTTTAGTGACATCTCATTATTAATTCAGAGTTTAATAATGATTTTTGGCACCAGTTTGCTGCTATAACAGATTCAACTGTGTTAGAAAGTTCAACTGTGTTCACAAAGTTCAGGAGTGTGTTTCTGAAAGTTTGAGAAATTCATCCGTGAGGTCAGACATTGATGTTGGATGAGAGGATCACAATCTCAACTCTGCTTCCTCCAAATGGTGTTTTATTGAGGTCAGGGCTGTGTGAAAGACAGACAACACAAAACTATATCATTTATGTTTTTATAGACTTTGCTTTGGGTGCTGGTGTGCACAGGAAGAGAACAATGGCTTTATTCTTGATATTCTATGAAGACCAGATTTGTAGATTGCAGATTTGTTGCTTTCAACAAATTTTCCCATCTGAACTCTTGAACTCTATCACTCCTTCAAAGTTTCTGAGTCTGTTTCTCTTGTCTGTCTCTTTGAGTGATGCTCTTCTTGCTCCACCTGTCAGGTTAAGTTGTTAAACTTTGTAGGATTACAGTTGTTTTCATTGAAGATTAATTAGTGCTCTGTGAGATGTTTTAAGTTTTGACACTTCTCCCTGACCCGTCCTCTGTGTTTTTCTGTCTTCAGGATGTTGTTGGTTCACCTCTTCCAAACTCCACTTCACAGCTTAATTCATACTGAGATTAAATTACAGGCGTGTTGCTTCTATAGACTAATTAGTTGCCTTGTGAAAGCATTTTGGTGAATTATGTGCATAAGTGTAAAAGAGGGGGTGAATATATCCATTTTTTATTTTAAAAATTTTGCATATTTTTTTATTTTATTTCGCAAAGATGCATTTTTGTGTTGATGTGTGAAAAAAAAAATATTGGGAATTTTTTTTGTTACTTCCTGCAAACTAAAAACTTGAAAAAAAAAAAAAAAAAAAAAGTATGAATGAGATACACTTTTATTTTAGAAATCGTAGCCCATCATGTGCGCGTTCCCTCCCTCCCGCTTTTCATTTCAGGGTGACGTTTTTCACCAGCGCACCGGAAGCGCCGCTGCCACCAGTCGCGCTCGCGCGCGGTGTCTCCCTGCAGCGTCTCCCAGCGCCGCGGATCAGAGCCGAGCGCGGTCACACCTGGTGGGACCGAGGCGACTCGAACAGCTCCGACAGGTGAGTCTCCTTCCACTTTTACGCGACTTTCTTTCACTTTCGCGAGTTTAGCACATGTCCGCGTCGGGTCTTTAATAGAAGCGAGTTGGGAAAAGGGTGTTTAAATGGGCACAAAGCTTTAACTTTTTGAAGAAAGTGCGTTCTCGAGCGTCTGCGCGAGACAGAAACATTTTAGTTTGTTGGTTGTTTGAAAACATTTTAGCTGTTGTTTCCAGCGAGACTGACTTTATTTTCCTGCAACCTGTCAACAGCTCCACGGTTAATCACTTGAGGAATGTGGTTTCATTAGGAAGGTTGTCCAGACCTGGAAGTTTGCACCAACTTCAACTTTACTTTCACTAACTTTCGAAGCAGTAAAGGAATCATGGCTACAGGCGGGTTTAAGTCAAACGCACCCGCTGACTTTCTGGAGGAGTGGAAGGCAAAAAGGGAGAAAATGCGGGCTAAAATGCTGGGGGACATCGCAAAAGCCACTGGTGTCCCCCTGAGTCCCGCCGGTAGCACCAGCAACAGCCGCCTCGGCGCTCCGCCGGGCACCGAGCCCTGCGCCAACCCGGACCGAAGCGCCTCCGCGGGGAACTGCCGCACCTCCTCCTCCTCTCCGGTGGCTCGGTCCCCCTCCGGTGGCACGCTGAACAGAGCCGAGGAAGAGGCGCCCCACCCGGCCGCACCCGCAGCCACCACCCCCACCGCCCAGGGGAGCAACCTGAAGAAGGCCCCGCCTCAGATGGAGAAGACTCGGTGCGCTTCGCCGGACTCCAGCTCTATGATGGCGTGCAATAATGACAGTGACAAGGACAGTCCGTCACCATCACCCAGCAAGGGGAAGGAGAAGAAAAACTCAGGCCCCAGTGCAAGGAAGGGCAAAGGACAGATTGAGAAGAGGAAGTTGAGGGAAAAGAGGAGATCTACAGGTGTTGTCAGCATACCGTCCAATGAGGTGAGTGTGATATGTGGAGCTATATCTCTATTTGGTTCCCATGCACCGAAGCAACTAACCTTTTTCTAATGAGGTAGTTGTTGTTTACAGTCTGGATCTTTGAAAATGAGATTTTATCAATGTATTGGGATGACAGGCACTGGTATTCTGTTGTGAAGTCCAAGGAAAGGGATGGTGTAATAATAATAATAATAATCTTAAAAGTGTGGTGTGATTGTAGTCATCCCCTCTAGTGGCTTTAAGAGGCACTTAAAAGAAAGAAGCAATTGATCACCAGGTTTTCAGAGTCCAGCACCCTTTAGATAAACCCTGATTGAAATGATTGGTCCCTTCAGGAAGCCATAAAATTCTGCAAAGGCCTTAAATCAGGTGTGTTGAGAGAACAGCTAAAATGTTCAAGAAGCAAAAGGACCTTTCAATAGGTGACCCAGCAAACATGTGGGAGATGGTACCTGAACACACCATTCCCTCAGTTGCAGAATAGTGATGATACCGCGAGAGAAACATCATCCTAAGATCCAAACGGTTTCAAGAAGATTACCAAAAGGGGATTGAACACAAATACTTTAGATTTATATTTACAAAATATTTTTCACCACCTTTTGTCTGATTAAAAATGGACTCAAATTTGTAATTGTGAAAAGTTTTTGCATGGCACAATGTGAAACATGTTTAAGGTGCTAAATTTGTGCCATGTTTTGTCTAAAACTCGTAAATAATATCTTAGAGGATTCATGAGTTGAGGCAAATTATGAGCACATGTTTGGTCTCCATGTAAATGGTTCTAAAGTTGCATTTTCTTGTTTTTCCTTCTTTTGTAACTTCAGATGTTTAACATTCCTCATATGTAATACAGCAACCTGGGACTGTTTTATAGAATTGTTACTCAGAAATGTGATTCCTAGGGGTCAGTGTGTGTAACACTTCCATAAATGATTTGAAGCAAAGACCAGCTCTTGTTTTCCCCAAAAGACTCCAAATTCCTCTCATACATGTGTCTGGTTTAATCGAGCCTCTGTAGCGAGGAAAAAAGAAAGCTTGTCCGGGAGGGGTGGAGGGGTGTGCGTCTCCGTCTGTATGTGTTTGAAGGTGGCGGTTCACATTCATTGTTTTTGAATTTAAATCATGTCACACTCCTGGCCTGATTCCTGTGGTTCAGACACATGCAGGAACTCTGATATGAAGCCTTGCCAGTCAACCCAGTGAGGGCCACCGCTGTGATTATGTACTCTGAAAGCACTCAAATTATACAGAAATGCTGGGAGTGTGAGCTGTTTTTATTAGGGTTAAAAGTGGTCCACAACCTTCCCATTTTCCATTTGTTCTCACTTTCACAACCCACCCAGAACGCTGTGCTCTTTGTGTACCAAATCTTGTCAGCTGGTGCTCTAAATCCTGTTATTAGGTGCTCAGTAGTGTCAAGCAAAACTGTTTGAAGATTGAACATGGGCCAGCCGGTAATGCTGGCCTTCAGCAAATGAGCGTTGCCATATATCTTAGATTTGAGCTGCCTAAAGTTAGGGTGGGGAGCCTTTCTGGGTCACAAAACAACACATGGGAGGTCTTCGGATAACTTTTTGAAAGCAATTGCACAGTTTTGGCCATGTTTCTGTAGAAGTTTCAAAACTATGATTATAAGTGGATTAACTTTTCCTTTAATTATGTCAGTGTTCAGTTGGCTTATTAGCAACTCTTGTTTGCAGCCAGGTCAGTTTTTTCTGCTGCTGTTATATTTTTGTGTCAAAGTTTGGGAACCAGTGTTAATAAATTGCAATGTGTGTCAACTAGCATTGCGTCTAGGTAGAGCAACTTCCCGAGCTGCATTTTATTTTGTTTTCGATATGCTTCAGGGAAGTATCTGGAAATATTCTGGTAGTAGTACAGAGCGACATGCCACAGAAAAATCCACAAATACTGATCTGCAAATAGGCAGACAGCCACTGTCTTATCAGTTCTGAGCTAATAGTATGATGCTTTTGAATTTTCTTCTCAAAGATCAAAGAAACCATTAGCTTAATATTACTTGATCTGCACAGCAGACACCAAACTACTGTAAATGAGCAGCACACCAACAGAAAGGGCGGACACCGCTAGATTAAGCTTTGATTATACAGATGGATCAAACTCCTGCCACTCCAGCACTTTCTCTGGTATCTCTTTTTATGTGGACTTTAAACTTTAAGAATATAATGATGGAAAAAAAATATGCTTGTGGATCTCATCTCTTATATAAAACTTGATTTACAGGAACTCAGCCAGTGCCTGCTTCTGCTATGGTTTAGGCCTGCTTAACATGGCGTTTGAGACATTGATTTTGTCTTGTGTACGTTTGGCATCAAGGCCAAACTTTTGTGATTTCAAGTGCAGTGAAAGTTGTATATATATATAAAAAAAACAAAAACACTCCCCTACAAAAGGTGGAACCAAATCAAAACAAAATTACCACATGGCGAACAACTAAGCAGAGGAGACGCAGAAGGACATTTGTTTTGGAAAAAAAAAATGTTTGGAGAGAATCGTGAGGTAAAATTTTTAAAATATATTTGCATGTAAAGTTGTTTCGCCCTCCTTAAGCGTTGCAACTGCAGAGCTGTAGTGGTACTTTATTTCTTATTGCTTCTTTTTTTTTTTTTTTTTTTTTTATCTTAGTTTAAAATCTTTCAGGTTTACATGCCAGATTATAAACCACTGGTCTTGTGATGACATGCAAAATGTTCAGGAATGTCCAGATTTGCATTCATTGTCCAGTTAATAGATGAAGATATTCTGTTTGACCTGCTTACTGCGTCTAGAACCAGCACAGATTTAACAAGGTGTCTGAAACATTCCTCAGACTTTGGTACATTTGAACATGATGACATCTGAGTTATTAAACATTTGTCAGCTGCACCTCATTGTGGTGAATTGCCTGCTCCACCATATCCCAGATGTGCTCAATTAGAAATCTGGTGACTTTGGATCCATTTTGAGTACAGGGAACTCATTGTCATGTTCAAAACATGATCATTTGAGTGGTGAGATGGTGTGTTGTTTTGTCAGAAATGACCATTAGACTGGGTTTGTTTTTACCGTTTGACACCTACAATCATGATGAGTTTATATTAAACTATAAATGCAACAATAACTGATTTCAAAGGTGAAATAAATGGGGGGGAAATCAAGCTTTAAGTAATCAAAACCCATATTTTTGATAATTAACCTCTCCCATTCTTTGATATTTATCCTATTATGGCTCCAGGAACTAGAAAATATATGAAAATGCATGAACTGTAGCATTACTTGAGTTTAAATGTTAGTTAATTGGTTTCTTTCCTGTCTAATTTTTTATTTATTATTGGCAGAATTAATTCATAGCTACCATAGGGTTAATTTAACACACTGATAAATCAGGCAAAACTTTAAACACTTACCATTGGAGCTATCATATGTATTTTCTGTGTGTAAGTCTTCCTTTTCCCCTCTGTTTTTTTTCTAAAACAAGAAGCAAACCATGCAAATGAAGACTCTTCTCTCACAAGCCCCCCTTTGTGAAGTAAATATGAATGGACAGGTGTGAATGGAGTGGCCTGGGATTATCTTCCCTGCTCATTTTATGCAGAATAAAAGCTGCGGAGAGGAATTTCAGAGCATCCAGGGAACCCAATATTCTGACCATTCAGGCCATAAAGGCACGATAAAAGCTCCATACTCAGTTGGAGAAAGATACTTCCCACTAATAACCTCATAGAGGTCACTCTTGGTGGGATTGACCCCTGACCTTTGTAAGAAGAGCTTATGCAACAGAGAAGCACTTAAATGAGAGAATGTTTGTGGAATGTTGAGTTCTCTTATCTGAAGAGATTTGTGTCTGTGATGCAAGCATGTTTCCCGACTGTCGTGACGGTTTACTGGTTGCTCGTTGTGTTGGCTTTTACGAGCTCTGAGGTTCATGAGGCTGTGGTCAAACCTCTCAGGCCTGGGAGAAGCTCCAGAGAGGCATTACCTCAACCAGTGCCTCTCCAGTTCTTCCTGCAGCTCTGCTGATGAGATAAGCAAGTTTACCATGATAGGGGCTTGCTTAATCCAGATGTTTGATTTATTATATTTTAACTTCATTTTACTTACTAGTATTGGAGTACATTTTTGTAAATCCTTTTAAATGTTTTTATTCTGAAACAGTTCAACATTTGTAACAGCTTCTTTTCTGTCCTTCCCTCATTGTTTCTACTAATGGCAAGTGATATCAAGCTTCTTGTGAGAGACTGCAGTTGCTAAAATAGGATTAGGGTTGATGATTAGTGGGTTTAACGTATTTAGGACATCAGTATCTGTGTGTGTTCCCCAAACAATGTCCATCCCTCCTCAACTAATTTGTAGTTTGAAGAGGTTATTAATATTCTCAAATTGTCCCATAACAGATTGGTTAAAAGCTCAAAAGGACAAACGAGCAGCAACTTTGCTGCCTTCCACTGAGCCTTTCTATTAACTATTGAAAGTCTTGCTCTCTCTTGCAGCCTGAATAAACCA
The DNA here is from genome assembly GCA_010277015.1 of Poeciliopsis turrubarensis. Classification (NCBI taxonomy): domain Eukaryota; kingdom Metazoa; phylum Chordata; class Actinopteri; order Cyprinodontiformes; family Poeciliidae; genus Poeciliopsis; species Poeciliopsis turrubarensis. The sequence goes on from VMRN01000066.1 coordinate 1,464,586, forward strand.
AACGCTGAAAGTCCTTTTAGATTGTTTAGATGAACCACATCTCACTAACAAGTTTTTTTTCTCTCTCCCTTCCTCCATTCAGGAACAACTTCGTCTCCCAAGAGTGTTTTTCTTATTTATAATCCATGTTCTGATCAAAAACCCATCAGAGTTTTGTGCTTCTGACAGGCGGGTCACATTGTGATTGAATCAGATTGAAAATTTGGACATGTTTGAAAACTAATTGCTTTTGTAATTAATGTATCGCTTATTGTTTTTAATAGTCTAACAGCAATGAATACAACTCTATTAGCAATTCTTGGAGTGGACTGAAGGTGTTAAAATTCTTTTGTCTTTCACTTTTGTTGATCTGTGAAAGAATGCAAGAAGGTAATTTTCAGATGGTGGAGCTCGTTTTATTATCCTTTAAATTCTTCTCCAAAGATGGGCCCATCATGGTAGTAAATAGCAGATTGATTATATCACTAGTGTAGGTAAGCAGAGAGCTATTTAGGCCGACTGTTTTTGTTTTCCGCCTTTAAATTGCAAGAATGTTTTGATTGACTTACGAGAAAAAAAAATCTGGAATTTCTTTCCTTACGGTATGTCTTACCATTTACCGTCACTGAAAATATTTTAGGATCGACAAAAAATTCCGTATCAATCTTCTGTACATTAGTTAAGGAAACAAGAAGAGAAAGCGCTCTATGGCTGAAATAAAGTCTTTACCATGTCTGGCCCCTTTTTCCACACATGCACCTGAGAGTCTTTCAGCACCTCATAAAACACACTGTAGCGCTGCAATGAGCCATGGCACGTGGTTTTGTTCATCATGTGAGACAGTTGTATAAATGCCTGTTCATATTAGCTTGATACCTCAACAGGCTCGCATTTTTTTTGTCAGATCTGACCAAATCAGCCACTGTAAGCTGAAAAGTATCTATATTTCAGTGATTCTGAGCCCTCCATGATTATTAAAGCCGTTAGAAATCAGACTAAACTAAGGTGATATGTGGCATTCCTCAAGGCTTCATTCATGGACCACTTCTATTGAATATATGATCCAAAAAATGTAAAATGTTACGCCTCTCATATGCTGATGACATACAGTTTTATATTTTTGTTACTACATGACTATAGTCACTTGCAGTTTCCAATCTTAGGTGTCTTATAAATATAAGAGCCAAAAATACATATTTTCCAGCCTAATGTGGAAAACACTAATTATTTTTTGTTGTCGTCTTAAGAATTTCAGGTTAGAAATCAGAACCCTGCTAAACTCAACACAGCTTAAACTGCAGGTCATACCGGGACCCTAGATGGACCCAAACCTGATTTTTAAGAGCCACTCTGTCTAATTCAGCCAACTATGATTCAGAAACTCTGACAGAAGATTTTGGCTCTTGTGTGAAAGACTAGACTCACAATTGTTTGGGCCTACATTGCACTCACAACTGCTGAAGAGGTATGAATCATTTCGACCCCCCATCTAAACCCTTCGTTGTGTTTGCTATTGAAGCATTGCTGCTGTTTGCGTACAAAGTTCAAGGGATCTCTTATCCTGGTTGGTGCTCTTTAGTTTTGAGTCCAGAAACTTCCTGGGGCAGAGTGCAGATCATTACTTAAGGATAAAATGCCCCCCTGCAGAGGCTTGCACAGGAATGTGCACATTTTGTGAATACCTGAGACTTGGCCTGCATGCCTACTTGCAGTGTGACTTCCCCCTCCTATTGATGTAGCTTTAGCCAATGTTATCAGAAAGTCCCATCGGCTGAGGGTTTGGTCAGCCTCTGAATGGACTGGTGCTGACCCTCGTCTGTTTGTGAAGGCAGTTTCCTGACAGGGAAGCATCTGGCTTATGTCTGAGGCATTGCACACGTCAATGCTAATGCTTGAGTGACACTATTGCTGTCTTTTTAGATAATCTTTAACTGGAGTATGCTCCTATTATGGACACACATTTGTGTTCAGTGATGTAGTGTTGCATTAGTCCTATTTCTAGCTTAAAGTTTCCAAATGAAGCACACAGTGAATGATTCTTTGGTATTTGCTTTTGTCAAAAGATTATTTTACAAAATTCTTGCAAATATTTAGCCAAACCTAGTCTATTTGTTTTCATAGTAAAAGTGCATAGCTTTGCCCTGAGCTAACCTTCAGTTCTGGCTGTTGTTTGTCTGAAAGTTCAAATGAGTTCTTTCATTTTTGCCCCATTTTCAGTCTTTTTTGTTTGATACTTCATTACCAGGTTTTAAGTTGAAACAAATACGACTTGGCATTTGTTTGTGGAGGGAGTTTACAGAAATGCACCACGTGGGATTTTAATCCTAGTAGTTTGTGAAGGCAAGCAGGGATAAGAGTTAATCGGTTTCATGTTTCCACTTCTTGAAATTAAGTCTGCTGCTGTCGTGCAGTCGTGGGCGATGCTTTTTTTTTCTTGGTTTTTCTGCCGCCGGGTATGCAGACATACAAGACTCTCGCTCTGCGGGGGGGTATTAAGTAACCAAGTCGAGGATTAGGAGTAATTTCTGTGCATCTGTAACGTGTAACCTATTTGTTGGGCATTCTTTGCTGGAGACTGTGGGGAATTTTGTGAGTCAGCCCTAATCAGGCCACTCTGCATGATTAGGCATTTGGGAGGCTTGTCTGTTTGTATTCATTAAAGTAGAATTACTTGGAGAACCCAGTGTCCCTCTTCCCACTTTTCTTTTTTAATGTTTGGTTCAAATTTGGTTTGCCGGTTCCCTCCTTGTTCTGCAAAACTCTGCTTTTTAAAATTTCCAAATCCCTTTAGGTCAATGAATAATTTTAGCATCTTCTTGCACAATCGAAGGGAGAATTTTGTAAGCGCATAAATTCAACTTTGCAAATAAAGAAATGCATGAAAGGTGTACAGTAGTTAAGTCAAAGAACATCTTTCAGATGCAGTACACATTAATTATCACTAGTGGTTGACTATAAAGTCTCTTAACTGGTAATAAATTCTCAGTTCTGTGTAGTCACTGGGAACAAAGCATTTTATTTTTAAAAATGTGTATGTCCAATCAAACACTAACTGTGCTTTCTGAAATGTCACCCTCATCCAAACTCATAAACTTGGTAATTTATATTCTTAAAATGTTGAGTATTTTAAGCGTTGCAATGGTATTTAAATTGGTTTATGGCCCACATCCCACCTGGAAGTAGCTAAAATCTGTGAATCCTTGAGAACCTTTCTAAATCCACGTACAGGTGCCTGTTTTCATTGTTCAGAACTCAACATTCCTGTCCTTTGCATTCATCTGGAAGCCATTTTAACACTTTTGCAGAGGCTAACATCCATGATCTTCCTTACTTCTACTTTTAGGGATTCAGCCAATCTAGATTGATGAAATGTTAAATAGGATTTGTTTGTGCTTCTGCAAACGTGAAGATCTTTAATTTCTCTTACAAGAAGTGCAAACGTGTAAGTTCACGTGTGTTGCATTCTATTCAGTTGATTTATTTGCCTTTAAAACGTATTTTTAAATCATTGTGTGTACAAACTTTTGGTTAGTGAAGACACATTAACTCCCTACATTAAACTGTCACTTTAAAATCTTTTATCACTCGCTGGTAAAACTAATGTCAAGGGATCAAAGCAGATGCAGCTTGGTGTCCAGTTGAAAAATATCTTACCAAATAAACAACCAGAGGTTAGTGGCGTTATTAATCTCTTTTTTTTTGGCATTTTTATTATTACTAGCAGATCTGTTATCTTGTCGAAGAGCCAACATTAGTGAAGTTATAAACCTTATTCCCAGCCAGACTTGCTTGTCTTCTATTTTGTGTTTTGCATTTTCTAATCGTATGATCTTTTGTATGATGCAACTATGTTTCTTAGTCATAAAAGTTAGTGATGGTTTCACTAAGGGAGTGGCCCCTTCTAAGATGTCTAACTTTCAAATATTATAAATGTAGCCCAGCTTAAATTTTGATCAAAGATTAACCAGTTTCATTTGAAACTAAAGCAGTGATTCGCTCAGTCACTGTTCTGTTCACTCATTTTCATTTTATTTCAGGAGAGACAATAAGATCCAGTTATGTTAGTCTGAGTGACTGCACATCAACAGACCGATTCTGTCTGCAGTCTAACAGGTTTCACGCTCTGCCTCTGGGTTATGTCACCATCCAACTTGCTCAAACTCTTTCCCTTGTGATTAACAATGCTGCTAATGGGCAAACTGGTTCTACACACTGCTTTACCGGCAATCAACAGATGATGAGCCAGCATAGTTTTCTACTTAAGTTATGAGGGAAAGTCTCAGATGTAGGAGTGTCAGCTGCATAATTTGCAGCTGACACTTGGTGCAGGCTTGCATTTTAATTTAAAACTGATTCCCTTGGCAGATGTGTTCCACGAGTGAAAATAAATAGGATTTATTAACTAAAACATTTAAGTTTGTTTGGCATTTTGGGATGAAGTGAAAATACTTTCTTTAATTAGCTGAATAATTACATTTCCTCCTGTCTCAATATTGCTGAGATGGTAAAGATTTTCCTGTGGCTCCCTTAAAATGTCCAGATGGGGCAATAGAAAGTTTCACTTCAGACACATTAAAAGCTGTGCTCAGTCAAACAACTCAGGAATGCAGCTGAACCTTTAAAACTGAATAAATATGTGGCTCTAAACTGCCAAATGCATGAAGCCTTGATCTTTAAGCCTTTTCCCCACAACAAAGGAGCCTGAAACCTGCTTCAGCTGAGTGAAGGGCCGGCCTGCTGTCATACCCCGGAGCTCCAGTTCCCTTGTTTGTCGACGTGCCCATGAATGTGTGTAGAGTTGTGTTTATCAGGGCAGTTCCTGCTTTGAGGTTGGGATTTACACTGTACCACCCACAAAAAGGAAACTTTCTTCCTTCTATTTCTCACAGATTTGACTTTTTTTTTTTTTTTTTTTACATAGAAAACTTTCCACAGGGAAAATTCTGTGGTGCAACTTGCAAAAAGGTATTAGCGAGTAAGTTTTTAACTGACTTTTTGCTCTGGTTTTTTTGGTCTTGCGACTGGGACATTCAGAGTATTAAGACTAAGTCACCAGACCTGATTTGACAATGAGTCATCTTTAATTAGAATAAACAATGGAACTAGCTTCAGCTCTCTTTATATCATCAACTCAAACGTATGAGGTTTATTCATGGTTTTAAGCTGGATTCATGATCATTGTAAAAATTCCTGAGCTTTGGCACAAATACCATGAGAAATAGTTTTATTATCTGGACTCCGGCTGGCTTCATGAACCTATAAATCTGTCCGACAAACGACAAAAGTTTGATAAATTCTCCTGTAAGTATTCAGAGTATTTCAAGGTTATCTCCCAGGTTGCACTCGTTTGCAAATTCACAAATATTTTGTGTATTGGAAACACTATGTTCACATATGTAGCCGTTAAGAAGGATACAATTGGAGTTTTGCTGTTTTTGACTTTCCACACTCTTAGGTTTTCTCCATTTATTTTAAAGTGAAGTCCTCTGAGTTGTTTGATTATTATAGAAAATATTACTGTATATCCTCTGAATATACCTAGATGAACTTTTAGTTTTTGAAAAGTTGACACATTGAGGTGTGATTGATCCTAAACAGGTTATCAGTCCATTACAGGGCATCAACATGCATATGAGGGACGATCCATCCAACTCTGCAGATTTGAACACAGAACTTTTTTTTTATGCTTTGTATTGTTTAATTTTTATAAACCACTTTTATAAAAAACAATGGCAGGAATTTTTGATATATTTAATTAAGATTATTGATTTGTAATTTACGTCATGTTTTTTGTTATGCTATCGAAATAGATTTTTAATTGATTCCTTGAGCAAACCTGTTTTAAATATTTTCCCCACAGATGATGTTTAAAGAACCCTGTTCATTCACATTCTGTCTCATCCTTTAATTAAAAAGCGATAATTTTTAATTGATTTGTTTAATTGGTTCACGTTTATCAGTCTTGCCTGAAGCTGAGAGGCTTTTTGGGTTTCAGTTTGGAGAAACGGACACGGGAACTCTTGAACAAATCAAACTACCAGCTGCTAAAGCTTCACACATAAGTGCACATTTATGTTATATCTTCCACCGTTATCAGCTTTCTGAAGCAGGTTACTCGAGCTTTAATTGGCAGTTTTACTCCATGTAGGTTCACACTGAAATGAAAGGTCCTGAAACTTCCTATCTGTTGGTATGTTTGGACTGATATCTTAGGCTTTGACATGATTCTGCTGCAGCAACAAGTCACGCTGCGTGATATTTAGAATATTCAGCTGGACAGAGTTAATATACGAAGCTTGCAGTGTGGTGAGAAATGAGTCTGCACCAGGCTTTGGTCTGATCCTCTCTCACCTGAAGTTTTAGTGCTTCTTAGGTGCTGCATTCTTCACAAGATTACGCCAGGAATCTTCAAAGCTACTGTGTGTTTTTACAAACCGCCTTTGTCTGACTCTGACACATGCTTTGTTGTTACATTGGCTCAGATGTTTGGATCTGATGTGTCAACCTTGCGTTTATTTCTAGGTCACCAGTAGTCATTGGTTTAAACCTGTTTTTATGCAAACGGAGGCATTTAGAAATGCAAACAGACAGATGGTAAACAGTCACACTCTTGTCTCTAAGTATGATTTTTTTCTTTTTTTTTGCTTAATCACATCACACTACAGTAGATCTAACAGTATACAAACCGTGTGTAATTTTCTCCATGTTTTTTCCCTCCACATTTGTTCACTTATGTTTTTATTGCCCTGCCATGCAAGATGTTCCAATGTAATACTCTGGATCTCAGGGTGATGTTTTGAATTCTTATGCTTGTTTTTTTTATTTACTACAGAAATATTTCCAACAAAAAAACAAATGTGAGAAGTAAAAATGAAAAAGCGGTTTTAACCAGATGTTTCTGTCATGCCTTGATGTGCAGAGAAAGCTAAATACAGCAGTGATTCTGTCCATAGGTGTCTTGTAGGGCTCTCTCTTGGATATTAACCTTTTTGTCCATGGCACTAAAAGCATTTTGAAAGATTTATGGCCAATGAAACTTCTCCGCTCACCATGACTGATGAGATTTTCATCACTATCCATTCCTTTCTGACTGCTAGGTATGTTTTGAGTTCCATTTTTCCACCAGCACCTTGTTTGTATTTTTGTCTCTGCCCTTTCCTGTATTTCATCTTTCTTCTGGTATTTGGCGTTCACTCACAAATGGATTATTTTCCTTTTTCCATCTGAGCCCTCCTCCAGTTCAAATAAACCCTGCTGTCTTCAACCATCTCCTCAAAGAGCTCATCAGTGAATCTGATCGCGAGTCTGCATGCATGCACAGCCATTTGTTTGCATCTACAAACTGCAGGCTTCAAGCTCATGAGTAAACATGAGTTACAGCAGTGTGTGGCGGCTTGTTTCCCATCATTTCCTTCCTTCTTCACAGCTAAACCCACAATGTGAAGCTGTCTTGAGAAAAATGAATGGGTCAGCTTTCTTTGACTACAGGTTTAGTTTTATCTTTCTTGTGTCAGACCTGAAAGGTCACGCAATCAAGTAGAAACTGGTTTTGTGTCACTTTTATCTGGAGAACAGAAAAAGCGAATCCCCTAGAATTACTTTGACACCTCCCTGGATGTAAAGAGTGCAGCCTTGTAAGAATGTTTATTCTGCACAAGATGCATTTGACTTTTGGGTAGAACCGGGAATAAAACACGTCTGCATTCACCGAGTGTCTCTATAGTAACTTTAAGTCTTATTTGTTGGTCCAGAACAGCAGAAGGCAACAGACCAGAAAGGAACCAGCTCTTGATTCAATCGTACTCTGATGTAGTTTGTGTGAAATTGCATTTTCTGTCCTGTGGTCCTTTTTGTTTCATAGTTGCAGTATCCTGCCAGAAATGCTGTTTGTTCTGCGCGCTTACTTGTTCTGCAAGCCAGATTTTTCTCTCCAAGACCATTTGTGGCTTCAGTCATGCTCATCAATTGTAAAAGTAAACTAGGGGTGAACATCGAGCTGATTCAAAAGCTGTGTGTTGAACAAGCAGTAACCTTTCCCAGCCCAAGCTATTAGCTGCTGGTGGGGAGTCCCGGCTGTGCTTAGCATGACTCACGGTCTGGCTTGGTGTCTGCCAGTGGATAAACACAATGGCCTCTGTACACAATAGACCTGCTGGAATGCAAAACATGCTTTAACGGTTTCCGATATCTAAGGATTATGTTACATGGCAAGAAAACCAAGGTGTAGTTCACAAGATATCCTGACTCAGAAGTAAAAGCATAACGGGGTATTGTCGGCCTTCTCTCCTCTCATATAATACCTTTTAATTTTATCAGAGGCTTGGTAAATTAGACTAACGTTGTGGATGGTTTGACTCTTTTGTCTTGATGTGTGGACCAAATTTTATTTCTTAGTGTTTTCTGCCCATTGTTTGTCAATTAAGCAATTAAGTGCCCATTTTCCATTCATCCATCCATTTATCCCTTATTATTCCCTTTTTCTGTCCATCTGTTTATTATCCATCTGCCCATCCATTCATCCAGAGGTTTGTGTGTCCATCTATATTTTAACTCTGTTCATCCATTCATCCAAAATGATGATGTCTATTATAATCATGTGATAATTCGACTCAAAATCAAAAATATATTATTTTCTAATTAGCTGTTCTTGAAGTAGAGCATCTCCTCCAAACAGGGAGCTCGACTTTCTGGCTCAGGTCAGAATTATACCATTTGCACTGGCATTTTTCCTAAAGATCCAGCTTTTGGAGAAGTCAGAGGTTGTAGTGTTTTATATTGCTTTTAAGAGCACAGGAAACTTTCTTCAAACAGGAAGTGTTGAGATGAGAGAACAGAGCTTCTGATGTCGGTGGATGGAGGCTGAGTTCCTCTGGGAATGGTGGAACAGTCATAAGCATTTAGTGAGATTATTACAGCAGTGCAGCCTCCACAAACATGCAGTCCCAGTTGGATTGCAGTCTTATCTCTGAATACTAGAAACTTGTGCCACTGAGCAAGAAACACTGATAAAACATAATTTGCAGATTGTTTTGAATGTTCTTTGGTTCAAGATAACTCTAGTCTGAAGATTAAAAAGAAGAATCCTTTAAAGATGTAGCCTGTTTCTGTTGTTGTACGTAGAGAATAAAATATATTCACTCGTCTTTGTAACAGCATTTTGTAATGCAAATGTTGTTTTTGCAGAAACTCATTTTGTGCATTTTCTGACATCTTTTAAAAAGACATCTGTCTCCCAAATGGAATGGGAGAGATTATATGAATATGCTCATTACAATTCTGAATTATTATTACTTACTGCAGGAGATACAAATGTTGCATGCTTTTTGTTCTTATTTTTTCCATCTGGGAAAGTATTTATACCAATTTCTTCATACCAATTTCTTCATTTGCCTTCAAATGCTTTTTATTAAATGCCAGAACTGCCCTGCTTTCTTTGAGTGACACTTCAAAGAACTGATACAGAGCTACAATTCTGTAAATGGAAGAGTTTAAAATTTGTTGCAATTTCTTCTTAGTCGCTGTGCCAAAAAAAAAAAAAAAACCTCAGAGATTCTATGAGTTTAAATTTTAAATAAGGTTTTAAAATTGTGGATGCATCCTGTCTAAGTTTAATAACAATTTAGTTGTGGTTTAATTTTTTTAGACTTGTTTCACACAAGTATAATTGTTCTAAGTGCTCTTTGATTTGGCTGCAGGTCTTGCCTGAATGAACATTCATTTGCTTTGGACTCTTTGTCTTCATCTCTTTATTTTCCACCCTGCATACTCCCCTTCCACATTCAGTGATGGGCATTTGGGCTCACTCCAAGGATGTCCATTATTGAAATCCTGAACTAATTCCCTCCACTCAGTCTCTCACTCCAGCCCCACAACCCCCCTGCTCTTCTTGCAAATCCACCCCTCTTGTTGTGTGTCTTAACTCTGCTGTGCAAGATAAGCCTCTGCAGCCCGTGGGGTTGTATAGGAACGGTGGACTGAAGCAGCCATTTCTGTTCAGAGGTGAGGTGAGAAAAAGAAGCAGTCTATTCGCCTTGCCCATAATATTCCCAGAGTCCCATAAGAAGAATCTGTTTTCTCATGAATAACAAACACTAGAGGGACGAATTTCTTACCTCAGACCCTCTGAAAACTTCAGTTAACAACTAATTTTATGGTTCCACCATTTACAAAATAATAATTTTTAAAAATCTGTGAAATATAGCTCACCTTTCCATTTAAGCTACTTTCAAAAAAGTATAAAAATATTTGGTTAATTGTAAAACAGCGTCATCACAATTTTCAGCAAGATTTTCACAAGATGTTTTCACTGCAACTTTTGATTTGTAAGATTTCTTAGACTTTTAAAAACATGTAGCTTTATGTTATTAAAGCTAAAGTTTAATCTGTAATACTTCTAGAACAAATTTAAGAAAGAAAACATGTTTTCAAACCAGTTGAAATATTTATTTATTCATTTGCGTTTAAAAACGCTGCAGATTGGATGCTGCGTGCATTGAGTGTTTCATCTAAAGGCTTACTTGTCAGCGTCATCATCGAAGATAAAGGACTGTTGTCTAATTTATTTGCAGAATATATAGAGTATGCTTCACTTTTGATTAATTTAGTTATCCCATTGGGCTGTTGATGTTTCAAAACTACCAGAACAGCGGTTTGACCTTTTTTCATTTGTTGTTTCATCACAAAATAAGAATCCATTTGCACTCAACGTTTGAAGTAACAATTTCAAGATGGTCCCCTGAAGTCAGAGTTTCAAGAGGAAAGAAATTGGATGTTTCTCACCAACCCTATCCTCAAAATGCAATTTTGCTTCCGTAAACTTAAAAAGTGGTGAGAACTGCAGTCAAACAGCTCAGTTGCACTTCAGCAGTAAGCATTCTTTAAGAAATAACTACTTTTTTTTAATGTATTCATTTAATGTCTGTGTGTGAAATGCTGATTCATTCGATGTTGACTTTGCTAACGGTAATGAATCTAGTCAAGGGATATCTTGCTACATTCATTTTCAGAATCAAATGAAACGCAGCACAAAGAGTACATTGTAGCTAATTTGATAAATTTACTACAAAGTAAATATGAAGCAACATTTTCTCCAACTATAACTAACAGAAGCTTAATGACAACAGCAGTTGTAGTTCAATATTCAGTCTTAAACTTATGCATAGATATTTTTTATGTAATTTTTTTTGTAGAGGATATTGGCACAGAAACACAGGTTGGGAAGCTAAAATACCTGGATGAAGTCCTACTTGACCTGCTACTGGCTGGTGCTTGCAAAGCAGCCAATCCAGAAAAAAACATTCAGTTTCCTTGTTGCTTAGTGACTGAAGCCCCAAGACTGGAAATAAGAATACTGTGGATATCAGCTTCTTCACTATTGCTAAGACGGTTTCCACTGCGCGTATGAATGCGCATTAAAGTATATTTGGTATTTGCAGTATTAATTAAGCAGCAGTCATATTTTTTTAGAGGGAGTCGCTCAAATATTCTGGGATTTTAGCTATTCAGGGACAGTTATGGTGCCCAACTTCCATAGTCAAAATTTGGACCTAATTTCAATTGTGAGTAGTGGCAAAAATTGAACACTGATGAGGGTTTAAGGTAGATATTGTGCATACTGGAGGTTCCAGAGCGTTACTAGATCACAATAACTGTGAACTATGTTCACCAAGCAGAAGTGGAGCCTCCTGTACAACCAACAAAAATGCAACAACACTTAACGTTTTTTTTTTTTTGTTTTGTTTCGAAAAAGATGCAAAACTGGAGACTTGAAGACCAGAACTACCCACATCTTTCACTTATTAATATACAAATACAGAGATGCATTAAACTACTGGAGGTCTCATACGAAACAGGGAAGGGAAATTTCATTGTTGCTTTTGTTTGGTCGGCACTGTAGCACCGGGTGGGCAGAGCAGACAGGAATTCACCCATGCAGCTGTATTCACCCAGCTCTCATTAGGCGCCATACTTTTTTTGTTTTGCTTGTTAAAATAAGGCAGAGCATTAGTAATTTGAGTCCCCACTTTCACCCCCCAAAATAAAAAATCAGCTGAGAGTGATAGCAGAGGGGATGTTTATGTTCTTCCAGGAAAAGCTGAAACTCATAACAACCTCCTCATTTTGTCTGCTGCCCTTGCTATGATGGGAATGTTGTGACACAGTCAGTAATCCAGGACAAGCTGTACCAGAGAACAATGAGTCTGAAACTTTTGGAAAACATCATCTGGTATCATCACCTTTTGCAACATTTAAACTTATGAACTTTAATAAAACAATAGCCTTGCAAAAGAATTAATCTCTTAACTTTTTCACATGTTGCCATGTTACATGCATATATTTTATTCATAGATTTTATAAGTTTTAATGTGCATCTCTACCACATCTAAATGCTGAAATTCTGAATGCTTGTATTACCATTAAATTTGCTCCAAAACGTCAGATTTATAGGAGAGCATCTGTGAAAAGCATTCAAGTTTCACTGAGGTCTGGACTTTGACTGGGCTGTTCTGGCACATAATGGCATTATTGTACTGGAACAGAACCAGTTCAGGTTTTAAATCTAAGAAGAGTTCTTGCAGGGTTGCCTTGCATTTCACTTATTTAAGTCTGGCCATTTCCTGACTGATTAAAATAAAAACTCCACCACAGCATGATGGAAATTTGAAAAACTAACTTTTCTTCCACGTCACTATTGTACACATTTTTTTTTTCGCCATTTATCAGGTGTAAATTAGAACGTTAATCTACAAATTCTATATTTTGATATTAGTTTGGACTGTGGTTGAATCTTTTCCAGTATCAGACTGGTTTTCTCTTACTCTGCTTCAGCCTTCAGATATTCAATCACTTCTGAGCACCAGCCTTATAAGAAATACATTGCTATACCATGATGTCACTATTGATGGTCATGAGATAAAACCCAATAAAATACATCAGGGTTGCAAAAAATATCAAAAGGTTATGTATTTTCTTTTAAGGCCCCCCTGTGCTCCTAAAGTATGTGGACAGTAGCACCATGTTCTTTAGTGACTTTATTAGATTTATTTATAAGAAAATAAACTCTCCTACTGGTCAGTTGAAAAACCATCTGCATGATTCCTAAAGGAAGGAGATTTATTCTTAGCTTAAACTTACCATTTCCAGCAATGCTGTTTTCCATCAGTAAACCTTCACTGCTCCTCTGGTCCAGTCTTGTTTTCATAAAAAAAAAAAAAATTAAAATAAAATAAATACCAGACTCCAGTTGGTTTGATGGCTTTGCCTGCAGCAGAGTGCATTTTGTTATTAGTCTTGCCTTGTTTCTCTCCTGCAGGGTTTGTAGATTATTTAGAAATGAAATGCCAACAGAAGAAAGCAGGCTGCAGAGTTTTGAGATGTGAAACTTCAGAAATCTTTTGCTGGAAACCAAATAATCAATTTGATTTATTACTTTTTCAGCAACGGGTTCTGCGTAATTGTTTTTCGTTTGAGAGAATCCTAGATTTAGAAAGCTTGGGACTGGCTGTCATGTAAATCAGCTGTCGTCCATTTTACCGAAATTGCAAATGAATTCAAATGTTTTATCATTCAGTGAATTTGAATATTTTTGTGTGGAAACTAAATTATTTCAATCATCTATAGCTGATTATGACTGATTGGGCTGTTTGTACTCTCTCATCAATACAAGTTTTCAGTTCCTACTGTGTTTCTGCATCAAAATAAAGCAAACTGCTCTCCTCACAGCAGTTTATGTAGCCAAAGCTTTGTCGGTAGTTGCACCAAAGCTGTTCTGTGGTTTTAAATTCAATAGATTACCAGAACACGTCCAGTGTATCAAGTGGCAGCGCAGACGGTGTCGAGTAACTAAGAATTCACTTTTACTAGACTCACTATAGTGAGTTGATTAAAACTTCAACAGCAAGCAGCAGCAATGCATTTAAACAATTTTGCATTATTTAACAAGGGAAACTGGACGTAAAACATACCACTGCATAAAAAATTATGGGTGATATTCTCTGATAGAAACCAAGGCGTGGAGTCGAGTTTGATGCCAGTTAAATGTTCGTTTACCTAAAGATCTGTTTACCTTTCTTTTCCATGTGACACGTAGTATCACTTCCTGTTTCAGGGTAAATTTTATTATCGTTTAAGGTTGTATAAAATGATCAAACCAGTCAAATTGTGACACAGATTGAAAGGAAGCAAGCAAGCAAATACAATGAATGAAATATAAAAAATGTTCTTTACACATTTGTCAAATCTGTTACTATGTTGTGGGAGTTTGAGACAAACAAACTCCTCTGTCTCTTCCCAGTTGTCCTGCATTGTAAAATTTAATCCGAGAAGTGTTTCATCAATGTTAAAAGTCCAGCAAAGTGTGTGACTAGATTTGTAAATTGTTGCCCTGATTTATGTCTCCAACCCAGATATTTTTAGAGAACCATTGTCATGATAGCAAAGGTTATGCAAGATCCAGTATCCTGATCGGTTGAGTTTCTGCAGAAGCTCTCAAAGTGTTTGACCTCTGAGTTAAACCTTATGTAAATATTATTGCTGATAACGGCAAGAAAATCCACAAAGGAAGAAGAAGCAACTGACTCCAGACTGAATGAATGAGATACTTTGAAAAGTAAACCATTTGAAATTCAAAATCTAAAAATAGTTTTAATAGAATTGCCATACATTATTAAGAAGAATTTATTGTTTTGCTAAACTTTGAAATATTCAGAGCATTTATTAAACTTATTACACTTGTTTATGTGAGAAAAAGAAGAGTTGGTGAGATTCCAGTTTTGGAGAAACATCCTGTTTGTTCTCCGTCTGATGGGAGGCATGCAGAGGAAACTCGCCGCCTCGCCAGATGAGTAATTCTTTCATCTTCTCTGCTGCTTCTTTGTTTTGTGTTTTGAAATATGCCTGTTGAAGTCAGATAAGACTCTACCTGCCAGTTAAATGCGGCTGCCTGTCTGTTTGCTGTATGGATAATATCTCGCCTATTTGAACAGCAGCTCTCTCCAGGAACCAGACATGTCATGATGATCTCTGTGATTCTTTTATTGCAAAGTCAAGACAAGGTCTCTGGATTACTGTCTTTTTGCTTCACTCCACTTATACGTACATGTGGAATTGCAAGTCTGGTTTGGCCGGAGCAGTCAGTGGCCACATAGGTTCAATAATCCTACCAGATGAAATTTTTCATGTTCGGCAGCTTCGCGAAAAGAAAAGGAGTTATTTTCCCAAGCGTCTGCTTACTCCTCTGTGCTGGCGAGAAGAGCCGACTCCAGAGAAAATGTGGTGTAACCTGCCAAAGCAAACTCCCAGAAACTTGATGAATGTCCCGCTGCTGAGGCTCTGGGGATCAACTTGCACTTCATTGAAATTCCTCTGATACTGGATCCAGGCTCAGTGCTCACTATTCGGACTTTTTCACACCAATTACCCTTCCGTCTAAAGTCTAGAGTCTTGCTTTTGTTACTGAGGTACTTGAGATTAATTTCTAAATTCTGGAAAATTTTGTTGCTCTTTTAACTTCTTGATTAAATTCTAACAGAACCTTTTTTTCTTTATGGTAACTAGATTATCAAAGATTATTCAAGCTGCACTAAAGACACAAAAACAGTCAGTAGCTTAGGCACGTTTCTGGACTAAGGTATCCTATAAAGGACATAAATGGTTTCTTTATTTGGAAAATAACATATTTCGCCATATCATGAGACATCTAATTAAAATAGGATAATTTTTGTTGACTAAACAAAAATTGTACTTGGGGAAAAAAGCCATTTTATTAAAAATAAAATCTATTTTCCTAACTTTCTTTCTTTTTAATTTAATTTAACCTGCAAGTCAAATGTGTTTTAATTTGTTCCTTTAGTCTAAATCAAAGTTGTTGCGTTAACAATGGATTATTATAAATCGCCATCCGATCTGTTAATTTCAGATCTCTGTACCTAAATTGTCCTGCGCTGTAACGTTTGCACCAGTACATTGCATCTCTTTCTAAAGTTCCCCAGTTTATTCCAGCGCTACACTGGTACCATCATTAATCTCACTACAGTTTAAGATGTATAACACTCATTAGCTGTCTTTGTAAGTTACAAAGGTTTGCAGTCTGAGATCAACATCCCATCTGTTGAATCACATCTGGTTAGTGTCCCATGCCCCCACTTGGCTCAAGTCAGACTCAGATGGAGCATCTGCCTCTGGCTGATGTTGACATCCCACTTTTACGGTGTCAAGTCTGTGATCTCTCTGTAATTATCACAGCAAAGAAGGGCGCTGACAAGTGTAAACAATAGATGCCTTTGGTCTTAAATTGTACCAAATGGTTTGGCTGTCATAACATTGTTTATAGAGCCATTTAAAATGGATGCTGTCAGAAGCCACAGTGTCCTTTCATTCAGAAGCCTCATCCTCTGTTGCGTCTGCCTCCTGCCAGTTCTCTCTTCCATCTGGAAAGGTCCTTTTCTCTGCAGAAGAAGTGATGCATCATGAACGGGAATGATATTCGAGGAATGGTATTGCACAGAGAATATGATGGCAGATGCTGGCTTTAAATAGAAGTGTTGCCTTTGTGTCATGCTTATTGTTTCCCCGTGTCAGTCGTAGTCATCCCTGGGGCTCTCTCCAGCTGTGCTGTGCGGTAGGTAGGTGGTACTCGCTCTGTTTGTTTGGAGGGGCTGCCTTGATGGGATCATATGGGCTCAGCCACACAGGTTGTTGTAAAATATGAAGCTCTGATCTGAGCCAAATACCTGATGAGGTGCACTTTAAATTTGGCATGTTTTAGTAGCTGTATTTCATTGTATTTAACCTCAAACAGGTTTTAGTTTTGGCCTTCCTTTGCTGCATTTCGGATATCCCATCATGTCCTGGCAAAGAGTCAAAAGCTGGGGATCCATTACATCTGACAAACTGCTACATCTGGATCAGAGCAGTGGCATCCAAAGCTGCTTCAATTAGATTGAGAGATGCATACAAAGCATGTCTTTTGTGCATTCTGAATGAATAGTGAATGTGTTTGTATCCGATTGATCCTAAACCATCAGACTCAAAAGAGTGTTTGCTATTCAGAGCTTTTGCCCAGAGCAGCAGGAGAAAAAAATTTTATGATTCTGGAACCGATTTTTTTGTAACAATTAGACCAAGTAAAAGCAAAACCTTTGGCCAAAAGAATTCCTTATTTATTCTTAGGTGGAACCTACTTTTGCAATAATCACTGAACTTTTTAACTATTTTGAAAGGCCAACAATCTCATTTTCATTTTTGGCTTTATGTGCTTCATAATACTCCATCAATTCTATTATTTTCAAGTGTTTGTGACCCTTATTTGTAAGGGCAACATATTACAGTATTCATCATTGTTTTGGTTCCACATAATAAGTCCCAAAATGTTCAGGGACATTCCTAAGATCAGGATGCATGACTAAAGATAGAGCTCAATAATTGTAGTGACAAATATCATTTTCCTGAGCAATAAATGCAATTTCAAGGTGGGTTTTACATGTCGGGGAAACAAAATATTTGAACTTTCTGGTATCTTAAAGTTTTTTACAGCTTCTTACGAACTAAAAACAATTACATTTCAGCCATTTTGGCATATTGGAAGAATTATTATGTGGCTAAAAAGGAGAGTGGTGATTTAATATAAAGATAAATACATATTTGCATAGTGCTGGCAGATGTAAACTTTTATTTGATGTCATAGAAACCTTGAGCTGCACAGGCTGTGCTCTTACATGATCCCTTCACGAAGAGATGTGGTTGATTTGCATTTCAAATGGCATTAAGTCAGCAAGAATCATACTTTCCAACCACATTTGCCAAAGACTTAGAGATTACTTATATTTACGTCTTCAATCCCTGTGCAGCAGATGAGTTCAAAAAAGCAACTCTTAATTGAGCGAAGAATTTGCCACCGTTCGTCATTCCTGCCCATCTCAACCTGCTGAACTTTCTCTTCGTAGTTTAACTGTTGCTGTCAACCAAAAATGCACCTTAACAGGTTAGCACTGGAAGAAGTATGACATTTGAAAACTGAGTTTTCAAAAGCAAGAGTTAAAACCCGGGTTAAGTTGTGTGTCAGGCTAACAAATATTCCCAAAACAAGGCAGTGCAATGTATTTACAGATGATGAGTTATATGTTAAACTGCCAAATTAACATATTTATGTCCTATGTGTACATAGAGTTTAATGAAATGCAAACCAACAGACATTTTATGCATATTGTCACTAGTTTTTAGGACACTTTGCCCAATCAGTACACAATATATGGACTTGCTATTCTGCTCCTGTCTGAATCACACACAGTTTAACAGTATGACATTCATCTCACTCAACCTGCTATTTTTTAATAACACCTTCTCAATTGTAAATTAAAAACATCCCCTTTACAGAAGTGACTAGTGAAGCTCCTTTTGTTTATGCATTTTAATGTTGTTATGACTAGAAATATTTCCACGCAGCTTTTTCTCAGCAGTAGGCAGCAACAGGTGGGGAAGCAACAGCGCTATCCAACTCTACGCTTCATAAATATACAAACTTTCTCTTCCTTAAAAGAACTTTGAACAGTAGAAATAATATTCTGAATGGCTGAATGTCGAATGAAGTGCTTTGCGGTTCTCTGCACTTGACAAAAGCGCAGTACAAGTACAGACCGTTAACATTTATCTTGTATCAGCTTATGGAACATGCAGGTTGAATTTCTGCACCAAATATGACTATTATTGCAAAAATCCTACCTTCTAAATAAAAGGGCAACACAGAAATGTTCAGTAAGATCTACTGAAGGGGCATAGAAATCCATTTGCAGCTAGTTATCTCACTAAATTACAAGATGACTAAGGGATAGCGTGGGATGGAACAGAGTTTGTATTTATAAAGGAAAATTGCAGCAATTCAGGATGAATCATACCATTCAACCAGCAGTAACAGCATTTATGGCCTTATATTGTATTTGCACCATGCTATCTATGATGCTGGAGAGCTCAGAGAACTTGCCTTATTTAGCTCCTCACTCTAAATAATAATATTAAGTAAATACAGCACTGCACAATTTCCTTTTCCATTAATCAGCTGCATCCACTACTTTATCTGAAATGCATCATCTCAGGTAATGAGATCTAGTGAGGTTGTAAATGCAATAAGGGTCAAATTAACCAGTCATCTATCTTACTGGCTTGCAAAATTTGAATGCATAACTTCTAAAATGTCGAGGTCAACCTGAAACCACTATAATTATAGTTTTATTCCAATTATATAGAAATGTATCTATATCTATATATGTAATATATTTTGCAGCTTGATGATAGAGCTCACTGAATCTCTGCCTCCTCGTTTCTAAGTCATATATTGACTGATAATAAATTAAAACGACTATTGACCATGACTATAAAAGATATCTATTCTTTTTTTTTCTTTGAATTGAACACCTGTAGTCCTGGTAGAAGATACTGTATCATCTGGAACCAACAGACAAAAAAAGCAATTTATTTCTTACAAAACTGCCCAGTCCCACGACTCGGTTTATAAAATATGGGCTCTGCCTTGCAAGCTGTGGTGTCTAAATGTATTGAATTGTGACCTGAGTCGAAGCAGCAGGGTATAGCTGTTGTCAGAGATGGGTTGTTTTTTTTTTACTTCCACGAGAGATTATCTTGTTAATTACACAACCTGTTGCTGAGGTTAAAAAATGCCTCACTAACGGGCTGTAAAATGACAAAAAGAAGCAATTTCTGAAGGAAAACTATGTTTTTCAGGCCATTCTAGCGTAATGTCTACATCAGGGCTGTGAGCAAAATGATGCCCAAATGCTCTGGCATCCTGAGAGTTCTCCAGTCTGTCGCTACTGGTTAGATGCAGATTGATTAGATTTTACATTTATTCTTCCTCTGCTTTAGAAAAAAACAGAATCTGTATCAACCAAGTATATGTATTTAGGAATACTTCGTTGGCTCATTGTGACTGACCAGTAGTGTTTGGTCATTTGCAGAACATGGAATAATTGTTAGCTTCAGCAAAAGTCACGATGTGACTGCAAATAGAAACAGGAACCTTAGCAGAGGAAAACCAACACCTGACAGGTTTTCAGTAGACTCCATGAGAACCTTTCATTACCAGGTGTTCCTCTAGCTGAGTACTGCCACCAGGTGCCCTCAGGGTGTTACTGCTCACCAGCAGCCCTGCAGTCACTCCGAAATTACAGACTCAAACGGAGGGCAGGTTTGACTCGTTGGTTCTTGTTCTGCTTTTATCTTCATGGGCTCCCACTCGGCAGAAACAGGCCTTTATTTTACTCACAGGCTTCTGTGGTCTTGTTCTAAACAAGTGCAAACTAGTGACCCCTCTGAATGTTTAAGCATTTCCCCTTTTACTGCACAGGTTAAATGAAAACTGTTGCAGTGTCTTGGAAAACTTGTAAAGTTTTCAAAAAAGCTCCAGTGCTTCTACAGCAGTGTGATGTTTCAGAAAAGGTTATATAACTGGTTTAATATAAATTACATATTATTAAGAGCTAAAATGTTTTGTTTTTAGGCAACTTATAATAAGTAGTAAGTTGGATTACTTGCAATAATTCAGGGTTCCATTTTGCTTTGCTGTTTGAGTAGTTTTTAGCTGCGCTGCGCTTCTCGAACTGTTGGTTTCATTTGTATCAACCCCACAGTTTGACCGTGTGTGAAAATAATTTGGACTGTCGGTCTTGCTGCCATGCATGCATAACTTGCTGGATTCAGCAAACCTGGCTTTATTCTGGATCCATCATGTCTGTGGTTCTTTTGATGGGTCTCTGAAACCTGATTTGTCCCGGAGTTGTTGGAGCTTTGAATGAAAATGACCTCCAGAGCCAAGAAACACAGATGAAGCATTTGTGTTTCTGTGCAGAAGCACAAATGCTGAGTACTATTTGGCTGTCCAAGTGATCCGTCAAATGTTTTTTACATTTTGTCTCATTGCAACAGTAGATTTGAACCTTCTTTATTGGAAATTTATGTGATGGATTCACCAAAAGGCAGGTTTAATTGTGAAGTGAAAAGAAACTGTTTACTGTTAATCTTTAATAATACTATTTCAAAAGTGTGGCGGACATATTTCTAACAGTTGAGGCTTTTAAAATATTGCTTACAAAAAAGAAAACCAAAAAAACTTAAGTAGCAATCATGTAGAAGTACGTTCTCTGGAAGAAAACAGGAAGGCTAATAGGAGTCCATGATCAGATGGATGAAGATGAAAACAAGCCAAACATGTTAAAGGTTTCAAAAAACCCTTGGTGAGGACAGCAACATTTTGACATTTTCTTTCTACATGACAATTGTGTGTTACTTTTTCCTGATCTATCAAATAAAAGTCCAATGAAACACATTGTTTGTGGTTGTAATCTGATGAAATGTGAAAAGTTTACAGTAATATCAAGTTTTTTGGCACTTTGGAGGGTGACTATGGATTTCTGCTCCTAATGTGACGGAGCTTCCCAGCAGTAGTTTAGATTTATCTCTGTGGTATTCTTTGTGTTTCCATGTGGCTTCTTTTTACCGTCTTGTAAAGAGGACCTCTTAGGGAACTTAGATGGTAAAGCACAAGAACCAGATGTTTTGTGTTGAGTTGCAGGTGCGGGTTCTGTACTGGTGAGGAGATTTAAAACATTCCAGTGAGGAAGTCTGTGGAAAGGTTGAGGCTTTTGAACACAGCTTTAGGTCAGGGGTCTCTGTGCAGACTTCTGATTAAGAATCCAACTAAATCAGCCGATAGGAATGCGAAGTACACGTGGCTATCACAAGGTAAACTTGCTGGATATCAGGTGCTAAGTACTAAGCAAAACCTTGTATTCAAAGTACTCTTCTGAATATTGAATATTAAGATGGTTGTCCCATGAAGCAACCTCTTGATAAAGTTCCTGCAAGTGTATTTTCCAAGACAAAGTCATGATTTGAAAGGAGCAGATTGTAAATGTCAAACGTTGAACTTGCAGAGCAACAAGATCCTGAGTTATTATCGCCTTGTTTTTTCCAAGAACACTTGTGGGGGTGTGAAATATAAAAACAGGAGGTTTATTATAAACTCCACCAAAATTGCTTGCACTGTAAAAATAATGCTGCCGCCATAATCATTATCCTGCAGCTTTGGGAGAAAATATGCATTTATACTTAGTGTTTAGAAAATATCAGTTCAGGAAGGAAGAAGTTCAGATGCCAGCACATGGGTAAAAATGAGATTAAGAATTGGACAAAAAGCAAGGACCGCTTCCGTTCTGCTTTCTCAGGCCAGCACACGGAAAGCAGCCTGTTATTATTGCTGGTTTGCAGAAACTGGATTACTGGCGTAAACGCTCTAGCAGCCTACAAAACCAGTCTCTCCTGGGTTACAGTTGGTTTGGTCTGTGGTTAGGACATGCAGATGGAAAAACTCTTAGCTCACAAGAGAAAGATAAATTGTAGCATAATCCCATGTATATAAGTGATCCTTTTTATTTAAGGCCTCGTCAGGATGAATGAACATTTATCAAGCAGACAGTTTATTGATCTTGAATGAATCCTTCCATTGATTAATTTATTGTATTTTTACTTGCAGCTCCTTGCTACAACTGAAAATATACAAATTTTACAAGATAGTAAAATTTGCATTTTATATATATATATAAACAAATTTTACCTCATTGTTTTAAGTTTGTTCAAAATTAAAACTTAGATGGATTCTAATCAATAACAAATGCATTAATTGTACTTTGGTACTTAGTCTGGAGTTAAAAGGTGATAAAAATGGAAAATAAAACCGGTTATGTTAAATTTGCATTTGCAAATTGTTACGTTCTCTAAAATGTGTATCTAACAATCTGTCTGTTATAATCGGCCCATATATTCATCCTTACATCTGGCTAGCTGTCAAAGGACAAACAGTTTGACAAATATATGTACAGTTATTTATTTTTCTTGTCTTTATTTCATGGTAATTTACTTGCATTAAGAGTTTATAAATAAGGATAAAAGTTTACTGAGAGTTTGATTATAGACAAAACATGTGGAACCGCTGCTAAAACAACATTACATAGATTCAAAGTTGAGGAAAATCACTTTGCAGTTTTAAAAAACAAAATTCTTGTATGGATTGTTTTGTGTCAGAGGCTCGTGCAAATACCCAAGAGAAAAAGGACTACACAGCAGGGCACACTTGCTTTCCATTTCCTGAGATAATGATGTTTATACCTGCAGTAAACAGTTCATAACACAAGAAATCTGGTATGCGTGTGGTTCTTCATTTGAGTAAATGGAGTTTCTTTAGCCTTCCTGGAATTTGCGTTTCTCCTTTTGGTAAAACGACCAATTTCTGTGAACCACTAATTATTTAATGTTCAGATGATGACCAATTAATAAAACGTTAAATTGTGGATTAATAGGCGACAGGTCATTTTAACCCTTCACCAGTTTATAATTACTTTTAATACCAACCCACTTTCAATTTTGATTCCTGTTATTACTACCATTGATAAATAGTTGCAGGAAGGTTTAAATATTAAAGAATTATACATTTATTTCTGAATCGTTTTCCACCCAATTCCCATTCTTTTGGCTGTTATTCCAGTTTGGGTCAGTACTTTTGACAAAAAATGACAAATTACGACCCTCATCAAACCAAAATAACAAAGAAATTTCTTGTATTGTCGTATTTATTGCAATCTCAGTAGTATGATGCCTTACAGTAAGACATAGAAAATTACTTTAACATGATAAACACACTTTGGGTTCAATCATACAGTGCTAACTGTGCTAATTGAAAACTGTTAGACAAAAAAATAATTTAATAGTTTAAAAAGTTCTTCTGGATTTCAGATTTGACAGTCAGGACTGTAGTCAGCATGCTGAAAGCCAAGGCGAGGGTTATTTGAGGTTCTTTGCTAGTTTTATACATGTCTCTTTGTTGTAAACCACGAGGAATAGATGTTTTACAGCTGGGGGAAATCCTTCGCCACCACAGTGTAGGATATCATACTCTTAAATCACACCACAACTACAGCGGCCATGTGGAAACCACAAGAACAACTTTGGTCAGCTCTGCAGCTCTGGGTGCTTCTCACCAGACAAGGCAGTCTGAAGATTCCTATTTGTGAAACATTCATGTAGAAACTGACATCTTTGTTGGAGGTTTGTGCTTTTGAATCTCTCTGCTGTAAAAGTTCCTGCCGAGTTCCGCATGACGAAGCAGCGGGGTCGATGGAGGGCCATGTGGTTGTCGGTGGAGAGCTTAGATTGGGATTGTTAACTCCCATTTATGCAGGGTAACAAGAGAAGCTGCAAATACGAACCTACAGATATAGATGGGTAGAGGCAGAGAGATATTAATTACACACTTGATGCTCCAAGCCATTGCTGAGGTTATTGGACCACAGAAGAAGTTTGGCAAACGTCTAAGCATACAGAGAATGTTTTCCCACAGATGCATTAAAGCTCATGCAGACAGTCGAAGATCTCTGCCCGGCTCTGCTGAGCCCAGCTGGTCTGCCCTCGGGCCTTTGGTTCACTCTGACACATCCAGAGGAATGCTGATGCTGCTGCTCACCGGGTCAACAATCACAACCAGAGACTCGCTTGCTTATTTGCTTAAAGCTGTTTGCTGCGACCCCCCCTTGTGTCAGCGGGACTCGTTTCATGGTTTGGTTCAGTGTTGATTAAATTACCACTGCCTAACTTGGGGTCAAAGATAGGGTCACAATTTTCAAGCTCAAAGTCAAACTGTGTTAGAATTTCTCTTATGTTACAGTCATTTTTGAAGAAAGCTGTCCAGCCCTTGAAGCCAAAACAGACTTTGATCCTTTGAATGTTTTGCATCATGTTAACTCAGTCCCCAAAAAACACCATCACAGAAAATGCATATGTGTAAATCTGAATCCAGCTGGTTTATACTCTGAATGATGCAAGAGTAAATATATATAGCCTTCAGACAGAGGTTTTAGCTTTTCTTTTTATTTTTCTCAGTGCTCTGAGTGTGTACTGTTTGGGGGAATTATGTAATCCTTTTCAAAATGAACTTGAAGGGATTCTGATCCCTGAATATTTTACTGGTTCGAGGTCATGCAGAGATTTGCTCTGAAAACTAAAGTTAAAGAAACTTCTTGAGAGTAGAGGTGAATTGAGACCAGATGAGTTCATTTGTGATTTCGTTTTAAAGACGCGTTACCTCTTTGATCTAAAGCTGCACGTAAATATTCACTATCTCAAAAGATATTACAGGGATGTGGATGAAAAATGACCAAATTTCCTCTTTAAGCCTACTAGAGATGCCTTGACATATGGCATTAACTAACTTTAACATTTAAGGTTCATGGGCATGATGTTCTAGATCGAAGTACCCCTGTTGTTCTGTTTTCTTTTTTTTTTTGGCCGAGGCATTGCAATTGTTCCCACTGGTTTTAGATGTAGTGCAGCTGGAAGGATTTCTGCTCACACTTTTTTGCTTTGTGACAGTTTTCATCTGTAACCATGGCAATGAGTTTTTTTTTTTTTTTTTTTTTTTTTTTTTTGTTCTTTGTTTTTTAACAACCGGGAGCTAATTGGCATCCCGTCAAATAATGCCTGAATCACAGCTCCTAAGGGAAGGAAATGAAACGGCGGTTTCGTGGATGCAAAGCAGGACCAAAAAGCTGAGATGACGAAGTTCAAATCGTTTTGGATTGAATGGAATATTTGCATCTTTGCTGTAGCAAATTAAGGATCCTTATAGAATTTGCTTTAACCTCATTAAAAATACTATCAAAAAGCTTCAGAAGCAACAATTTTAATTTTGAATAACCGTGATATGACTTATGTTAGTAAAGTATAACGGTACAGCATGTCCTGCATAATGCAGCATCGGTGTGTGCACTATTACAATCAAAAAGAACTGCTGGAATGTTTTTATTGGTGTCTTAGCATTCCAGTGCATGAATTTTGCAGATCAGTAAGATATTAATTAGACCTGTAAGCTATGGAAGTACATAGAGTTATCCTCCATCACCTCTATTGGTGAGTCTTAGTCTAGTCCAGCAGCAGCTGCTTTCACATTGAAATTATGGTGAATGCAAATAAAGAATTTAAAGTTTTTCTTTTCTAGGTATTCTGCTCACTGTCTGAGGTCCTGCAGCAGACCCACAGCAGAAAGTCACACCACTATTTAGTGACGTATTTAATTTATCGCTAGTCAAATTGGCGTTGCAACATCAATTGAAAACACTGCATGCCACTTGTTTTTAATCATCTGCTGCCCAAATGATTGCGCAACTGAACTCATAACTAAGTCTTCAAAAGCCACAAACTGCTCTCTGAAAATGTTTTACAAATAAGCTTTAAAAATCTTTGGAGTTTTGATCTGATTTCAACTGTATATGCTGCATTTACATGAAGCCATCTTATCTAATAAATTCAGATTTGAAATACCTGTGACTCTAACCTTGGTAGTACCAGCGTCTTTTATTCCATCTTCCAACTCCGAGGGGTTTTGGCCTCACTTTGATCTGTGTTGTTACCTGACCAAGCTGGCAGTCGTGATTAATCAGCTTGTGAATTTATCTCTTTCCTAATGGATCATCCTAATGAAGTCTCTGTGCTGTAGTGAGTGACGGGTGATTAATGCACACCGGTCATTAAATCCTCTGCATGAACATACTTCCACTGAAGATGCCCACAGCTTGTTTAGAGATTAATTTTGAGATAAAGTGGACAAGACACTTGCACAGTGAAAAGCCTGCGCATATAAAATTCTGGGCGAATATTGAAACAGGAGGTCACTTTTCCAATGAAATCACTGTTTAGCGTCTTTGAGAACATGTTAATGAGATCAAAAATCCCTCTCGACATCCATGCAAAGCATCTATGAATTGTCTCCATATTGCAAAGTTATTTTTTTTTTACTCATTCTGAAGAATGTAATTTCTTGTGTTTGCAAAGATGCAAAAATCACCATGAATGACTTTTTTTGTGAAGATTAAAGTGTATGTGCTTGAAAGAAAAGGCTTCGTTTTTGGCAGCCAATCATCAGTTGCATCCTTCGGCGTCATGCAGTCATTTTTAACTGAAATCCCAGAGCATAAAGGTAAAGCCTGCTGTCCTGCAGAAAAAAGTCTGATGTATTTTTGCAGCAAGCCACAGATGAACCGTCAGGGAAAAAAAAAAAAAAAAGAACTGATTATTTTCCTCCCCAAAGAGTTTCCAACCACAACAGACATTCCAGCAGACCGCGAAGTTCTACTCCAGATGTAGCTTCTTTCATTTTTCATGTGCAGAGCGACAGACATGGGTATAGAGATTGTAGCAAAGCGGGGTAACTGTTTTCCTTGTTCTGCTAATCTAAACTCCTTCAACGCCCTCACACTATGCTTTTGTAAACAGGAAACAAGTTTCAATGCAACATTTCTGGAATTATCAGGGCTATGACTGTAGATAGACATACATTTATCAGAACTTCAGCATATCTTTTAGTCGTTTATTACATAATTCATCATTGCAGGAATTTGTAAACTACAGTGTTTTGATTGGATGTGCTTTCATTTTATGCAATTAGCCACAGCTGGATTCCATGAACCCAACTTCACAAAATTAAATTAAGTCAGGAGTTTGACCATTTTTGTGGAAAAAGCTGCATATGAGTGTGCAAATATTCAGCTCATTAAAAAATCGTTTTTGCAGATTTACAAATATAAATCAGATGTTGGTTTGTTTCAGTAAAATTTGAAGTGAGTGCAGAATGTGTGAATAATAGAGGAAAACTGTCAGATCATTGTATGTAACATCTAATATTAGCTTGACTTTTGGTTTTAAAACATTACATTTTTCAAAGTCAAAGCTTTGCACAATCATCCCTCAGCACCCAGACTGCTTATTTCAGCTGCCCAGGGTGAAAAAGTGACCAGAAAAATACACATATTATGATGAGCTCAGGAGTAGAAGATTCCCTTATATGGACGCATACACAGATTTCTCTTCCCTTTATTTGGAATAGATGGAAATGCAAAGCAATTTGGAAAACTACAGGGTGAAAAAAGAGAGCTGCCTTTCTGTCCAAAACAAACGTTGAGGTCCCCAATTCAACATTTCAGGGAAGTTTGTGCATAGCAGAGTGTTTGGTCACTGAGAAGTTCACTTTGTGTTGACACAAGCAGACTTCTGTTTAATGTAATTATTTTTGGTAACCCCAAAAGTTCCTGTTTCCCACATATTGGTGGCGTTTTATTTCAGAGCCATTAAAGGCACCCATCCTTATAATTTAAAAAAAAAATAGCAGACCGTGTCCTGCAAGTGTTTTTATAAACTTTGAACTTCCCCACAGTTGCATCTCAGACCTGTCTGGTTGGTTCATTGAAACAATTGATAACCATTTAAAGCTAGGAAAAGTTGATCAGATCTTAATCGTGTTTTTAAGGGACTCTACATTTCCTTTTGTAGAAATGTTCATTGCAACCTGATCCCAGTTAGGTGCTTTCTGATTCAGCAACAGAGATGGCCACTAGGAATAACCAGTATTGAACCATTTCATACAAAGTGAAACAGAAATCTTTCCTTTTCAGTTGTTAACAGGAGCCATTCACAGGATTCAAAGGTTTTGGTTTGGAAACCATTGGGTGTTCTTAACATGCCAAAAATGATCGATGAGACTGCTTGATGGCTGTTCTTTTAGGATTATATCATTACCACATGTATTTGATGGTATCCAAGGTAATGAGAGAGTGGAAAACACCATATGAGAGAAAGGGGAGTGAAGATTTGTTGCCATGTTTGTACATTTTTTTTAACTTTATTTGGTGCCTTGATGGAAAGTTTTCTGCACCGGCAACACTGCTGGTTTTTCGCATGCCACCCCTTCAGATCCTCTGAGGAACATTGCAAAGCTACAGTGCAAGCATAAAACCAGCTAAAGAGGAAAAGAGCTGGCATTTTCCCTAAGGAGAACTGATAAACGCTTTGACAGGAAAGGCCCTGCAAACGACTGCATTCCTTGTTAACCTTGTAAGGCTATTTTTACCACTGAAGGGCCTGTTGAGCTGGCATCTTTTGTTCACTCTGCAGTGTGAAACAGGAAAGGCTGGTTTAAATCATGACCCTCCAAGACTGTGGCCTCAATCTCAACCTCTTGTCACGATCCAGGCCTCCATCCTTATGTAAATCTGTTTGTGGAATGCCTTTATCCATCACTTCTCTCTCTGGACACTCCAACTTTGTGTCCGTGTTGACTCAGAAGGGATGGAATTAGAAACAGAGCTCTCGCACAGATTTCTAGATGGAGAAAATAATCCATAATACCAGGAGTGAATTTGGAGAGTTTCCCAGATGCTATCTGAGATCTCTGCCTGAATATTTTCAGCTAAATGCCTTTCTTTTCTTTCAAAAGGATGTTTGGTCTTTGCATGTTTGTGCAAGCTGTTTATTGTTTTTAAAACAGACTCATATTTAAAAAAAAATCCCCTTAGCCTGGAGGTAAAAGTCCCCCAAACAGTCTGGCTATTTTCCTGATGCTTCACCAGTTGATCTTATGTTGGTGTACAGTATAATTAGCTGCTGATTCCTGCAAGTGAGCTTTAGCGTGTTTTAGCATCAGGATTTAAAAACAAACTGAATATCTTAACAAACTGACATGATCTGAGGCATTTACATTTCTTCCTTTATATTCTTTTTCTCTGTCAGAGCCTGGATGAGCTGGATGATGACGACGCAGGAGAAAAAGACAGACGTGAGGAAGAGGACCTGGTTCAGGCCAACACTTTCCAAAATGAGTCTATGACAGCTGACCCGGCCACCGGCTACCTACTGGTAAGAGCTTCAGACGCAGAGGAGGAATGTCTTGTCTATTCCCAGCCAGCGCGCTGCGCAGATTGTTACTGCTGTGCTGCCAAACAGAGGCACTGTTGCACAGGAAGACACTGGCAGAGCTCAGCTGAGTTTGTGTGAAAAGAAAGCCGTGACTCAAAAGACATAGGTGTCTCAGCGTTTCATCATCCCTGAGAACTCCAGTTGAAAGAGAAATGAAGAACCATAAAACGCCGTTTAAAATGGTTTAAACCTTTAAGTTTTGGTGGTGAAATATTTTTAAACCAGGTATTTGGGGGAAAAAAACAACAACTGAGCAAAAGACTGTATTTGGGAACCTGTTTTCAGCTCTGCCTCTTCTTTTTTTCTTGGCTTTCCAACCAGCAGTGTGATTATTTTATTCAAATGGAATCCATGCAGAGACGGAATGCTCTTCCTTATATTAATTCTGATAAATGGTCTGCGAAATGAAAACGTAAGTGAATTAGTGGAAAATGAAATACTTGTCATTTAAGTCATGTTTTAGAGCAGTTCATGTTCTACAAAATGCAATCTTAACTTCACACCAGCTCCAAATGAACACAATGATTTCCAAAAGGAGGCTGAGCACAGAGGGGGGTTGAAATGCATCACGCTGTGTCACAATGACAAAAAAAGTATTTTCTTTTATTTCTGGCTGACATGAAAATAGCCTTCTTTTTCCTATTTTTTTGTTTTAAAGAAGAATCTTCCGCTGTGTGACGACTCTGCATGGATGAAGGTTGTAGTCACGTTCCAGATGGATTGGCTGTTGTGCATCAGTGGGCTTATTTTGTTTTGGGCAGAAACTGTCTGAGGCTGTTTATAGCAAGCAGAGGCTTGTGTATGAAATATGCACATGAATACCATGCGAACAGGAAAATCGTGACAGCACCTGCTGAGTTGTGGCTTTGATTAAAAAATAAACCAATAATCAAAAGTAAGGAATTTGGCTATTTAGTCTTTTGTAAACAAACAGCGAGGAGTTTTCCACGCATCTGATCTAGAAGAGAAGACATCAGTCCTCTAGTTTAACAAAAAATCTTGGAACGTGTAAAACCTTGTGGTACATTTTACACGTCTGGTTTACATTCAAAGTCTACATGGAGGCACGTCGAAGGCGCAGTAGACGCATCAAAATCGCTCTAGCTATTTTTTCCTTTTCCTGCTTATTTGTCAGACACACCGGACAAATAAAATCAGAATGGACCTTTTCAAAAAAAGAGAAAACTTGAATGAATTTAATAATCGTTGCTTCCTGGAATGAAGGTCCAAAAGTCAAGGGATTGGGACACAATACAGTTAACGCACAGATTACTTTTTCATGAAGGCATTTTTTTAAGCAAACATTGACAGATCGCAATTTAATTAATCCAAATTCTGATATTGTCACTTAAAACAGGATATTCTTTCTATGCTTCCTTTTCCACCTTTATGTATGCGCCAGATGTGGATGTACAGGATCTTTCATATCCATTCATATATCGCTGTCACTGATTTTTAAAACATGTATTTTTATTCTGACAGCTTGCTCCATAAGCAGCAGGGATACATTTTTACTGTGGTTTCCCTACACAGCTATCAAACTGACATGTGAAGTAAGAGAAGCTTAAAAAAATAGTCGTGCCTGTCGAACTCCTTGTATCATGACGAGACGAGTGATTGCCGTGGCAGCAGTGTTATGATATATAGTTTTCACCTGCTTGCAGGAATGAAGATATCTGGAGGAAGAAAAGTCTTCAAAAGATTCTCAGTTCAGATTTTTTACAGAGCTGCGTCTGACTCTTAAATGTCTCTCCAGGTCTCAGAGCATTTATTCCAAACAAAACAAGCCGTAATTTTTCTTGTTTATAACAGAAAGTCCAAGTCTTGTCTGCAAGCATGGAAAAATGATTCTTATCCGTGTTTTTTCATGTGTTGTGATATCCTTCTGCAGTCATGTGGTCCTGCTTAACCAGCCTTACCCCTGCTCTGCTATGCGAGTCCTACAGGAAGAAAAAGAAAAAAGATCCAACATATGGAACATAACTCAGGATTACCTGCTTTTAAAGTGGCGCCAGGTCTGTCTGTCTCACTCTCAACCCGGAGCAGATAAAGTGATGACTCTCTAAATTCAGCTCTTTTCAACAAGCCTCATCTGCATTTTTAATTATCGCCTCTCGGTTCCGATGTAGAACAGATTTAAACAGAATTATTCAGCATCAATCATGTGACTTTTCCTGCAGGAGCAGCTCTTTTTTTCCCATCACATTTCTTGTTTCTGTCTGAACAAATACTTACTCACACCTCTGAATAACAGCTGAAGTACTTATCTTTACTGTGAGCAATGAAAGTAGGCTAATAAGACGTATGCAATGCTTGAAATGTGGGTATTATACATGTACTTTATAGATTTGACCATTTTTTTTCTTTGTAACTGGGTTTAGACTTATAACTATAAATGGTTGCTGTATTTATTTCTGATGCTCTATAAGCAACACCAAACTTTTGCATTGAAGAAGCCTCTCAAGGATCCTCTCACAAGGATTCATGGTGATCTGTGAAATTAAGGATCAACCCTGTTTGTCTTGTGGAAGCTTGGAAAATCAATTTTCTCTAACTTGCATCAGCAGCATGCCTGCTTGTGACAAAAACTAAATGTAAAACTAGAAGTAATTTGTTCTCCTGTTCCAAACAGCTACTATATAAACACTCCCATTTCATCGGTGTGTTTTATATTAGCCGTGCTTTGGTCGTGTTACACAGTGGCAGTGAATGGAAGCAGATAAAAGTCTCAACTTTCCTAAATTAATAATATTTGTGTTGTGCTCATATTGATGTAACTGCATTATATTAATGTCACTGCAGAATATTAAGAGGATGCAGTTTGTCAAAGGACATTAATAAAGTCAGAATAGAGACATGATATTTCTCATTTGGCTCAGACACTGAGGAAAACAAGTTGCAGCTGAAGCTAAATATTGTGGAATATTTGGAGAAAGTTACTTTTGACTTAAGTCGATTTGTAATTAAGAAATGCATAGGAACTAAAAGGAAAAAGTAATTTTCTTTAAGCAAAAATGGAAATGTCTTTTTATGTGATTTTTATGATTCATGCTTTAAAATTTCTTCCCATGAGGAAAAGACGCACTTAAAGGTGTATCTTTTTTTTTTTTTTCAGCGCAGTGAGGCACAGAAGAATCAGATTGAACCTTAATGTTTTCAGTTAAATGTTGAGTAAATGTCAGCAAAAACCTACAAATGTTTTCATTTAAATTCACATTTTCCTCTCTTAGGAGCCAGGAAATATCTCCCAGCATCAGAGCCTTTGTTCTTCTTCAAAAAGCCACATATGCATTTTGTTTAAGCTTTTACTACTGAAAAGATTAAATTCCTCAAGAAAAATGGAAAAGACAGAGCAGAGATAAACATTATTTTGCCATATTGGTGTAGAAAGTATTTTACAGATATGTTTGTGCCTGAGCATGTGAGGTTGTCAGTTCAGCCCAGGAATGATGAATAAAGTCTTAGCGCATGAGGTTGGCCAACCTTGTCTACACCTGGCCGATGTGTTAAAGGGGAAATTGTTTAAAAGTGTTGTTTAATGATGTGGCAAATAAAATTTGGGGGGTGTTTTGGTGACAAGTGTTTTCCATTTAGGTTGCGCTTCTTTTCATCAGTCATAGTCTGTAAATTAATGTGGTTGGAAACATTTTTATGAGTGAAACTTACTTACTTGCTGGGGTGAAAATTGTGTCTCTGTCAACTAAGTTAAATGTTGATTATTTTCCAATTTATTCCATGCATGATCTATTTCAAATTGCCTTTATGCATTTCTGCAACATAGATCCTGTAGAAGCAATAGCATCGTAGTAGGCCTGCAGCAAAACTTAAAAAACTTGGAGGAACAACTATAATGTTACCCCTAACGTGCTAGAAAGGGGTTGAGAATTGTGTGTTGTTATTTAAGGTTGCTCATTAGGTCATATTTGAAAAATAAATTGCATTAAAAGGAGAATCTTTTGAGATTTTGTTTTGTTTTTTTAGAGAATTGTCATCTTTCCAGGTCAGATTACATAATCATTATTATTCATGAATGTATTTATGACATTAATGACTGAGAAGTATAAAAGTTTGATGTTCTCTGGGTGTGCTCTGTCTTTGTTGTTTTGAAAGTTTAAAGCGGTGCACGGTTCACATTAACTGTTCTTTGTACAAAAATACTTTAAGTTTGATCTCCTTAATCATGTCGCCTGATTTCAAGTAGTTATGGGAAACACATTAAAAGAGTGATTTATAAACTTAATCCAATCAGAATCAGATGGTTTCACTTTGCTTACATGTTTGGGGAGTAACTTCCCCTTTCTTGCATTTGTGAATGATTAATTTCTGTTCCATGTTGCCTCTGTTTCAAATTAGCTTAGAAACGCTGCAGCAGCAGTTTTCATCGCTAAAGGAAGCGATTGAAGCTCGGTTCAGGAGGGATATATTTCTTTTTTTTCATACTTTATTCAACATATGGCATTGTATGAAGGAATAGCAATTAACACATTCACATTCAGACAGCATATTTACTGAAATCAGTGTTTTTGATTGAGGTAAACAAGTCAGTGGATGTGTTTTGTAGGTATATGTGAAAAAAAATGAACCTAAAATATAAAAAATTATATGGAGTTTAACAAAACTCAGCCTCTTTAAGTAGAACAGTATAAAGCTGAATAATCCTTTGTCTAGTGTATTAATGTCAAAGCAGGGCACGTGATAAAAATAGGAAAAATTAAGTCTTACATATTTGTTACTGCATTTTGTGCAACTCTTCTTATCTCTACTAATTTTTCAGGTAACCATAGCATGAATTTATGTTTTCTGCAGAATTATCAAAGTATCAAAAGTATCAAAAATCTAAGTTTATGTTTTTGTTGGAAATGTACCAAAAATGTTGTAAAAATTATTTATTTTTCTGAAGCGGACCTGTTTCTCTGACGTTGCATTGTACAAATCTTTTTATATTTCAGAGGTGAAGGTCACAATTCATCTGCAGGTAACATACATGTCATTCTTAAAGATGGCTGCATGGGTGAAACAAAAAAAAAACAAGCGGTGATGAATGGAGTCGAGCAGAACAACGGCTCTTCAATCAACCTTGGGACCCTTCACTGCACAGAACCTCAGGAAAGAGGAGATCTGCATTCATCTCCCAGAACCTGCAACGCACGCTTCATTTTTCTCAAACGCGAGGATTTCCTGAAGGCGTTGCTGCCACTCACTGCTGGATAGATCTAAACAATCTTTAGATCTTTTTTAGATTATACAATAATGGGAAAATAAGGAAAAAAAAACATCCCTTCCATGTTTCAAAACAAGATTGCCTTTTCCAACTTGAGGCTACAGAGTTTGTGGTGAACTATGAAATGAAACAAAGCCCATTTATTTCAGCTCAGCAGCTGCTGCTTTTGAACTTTCATGCACAACCTTAAGGCTCTTTATAAATGCTTCTCCTGATTAATTTCTCTTATTTCTGTGGATGTCTTTTGGTTCTCTTGGTGAGCCAACACATCCGAAGGCAGATGGAACAGCAGTTATATTTTTCTGTTAATACATTGTGAATGCAAATTAAACGTAATTTTTCCCATTTGTTTTGCAGGAAACCCCTAAAGCGGCTTCTGGACGTTTTAAGAGGTGAGATTCATATTTTGTCTTTGATTAGGCCTAAAGTGTCATTTTTGACGAATCTGTCATGTGAGTGAAAAAAAGCCTGGAGATAATGATGGCCAGATTTTCTCTGAAACTGCTGGACTGTTTTGATTTCTCAGAGTTTTCCTCCCTCGATGCAGCTTGTTTCTTGCTGTTATGGTTCAAGAATGATGATGGCTGATGGCTGTTTTGTGAACAGTAGCTGACAGGACACCATCTGGACCTATGACACTTTGTTCCCCGCTGTGGTAGACATGGAGTGCTGAAAGTAAAAGGCTTGCTTTGAAAGGTTTTGTGGGAAATGACTGGGTCAGTTTGGTGTAGCTTTGCTCTGGCATTTGATGAAAGGCTTTTGAAC
This sequence comes from Poeciliopsis turrubarensis, assembly GCA_010277015.1. Taxonomy (NCBI): domain Eukaryota; kingdom Metazoa; phylum Chordata; class Actinopteri; order Cyprinodontiformes; family Poeciliidae; genus Poeciliopsis; species Poeciliopsis turrubarensis. Next base: position 1,500,353 of record VMRN01000066.1, read on the forward strand.
TGCTTCTCAAAGTTGACAAACATCAGTTTTGCCTCCTTTCCTTGCAGACATATTTTCACTTCCTGTATAGTTTTTTTTCCCACATATCATTAAAACTCTATTTATTTTACTTGATAATGAAGTATGCAGTATTTGTTTTGCTGTCTGTGCAGTCAAAGTGAGCAGTTCTAGTCCAACCCTCAGCCTGTTTCTCAAGCTGACATTCAATCTGTCTGTGTAATTGTGGCTTCTGCCCCATCAGCTGGCCCGGCTGCACTTGGATGCACTGCAATTCTGCAACAGATAACCTGCCAGGTGGGCTGGGCCGCACAAGACGGCTAAAAGAGCAACAATACAAAGCACTCTCTAATTTACTGTCTTTAAAATGTTCCTGTTGGAAAGCGTGTTGTTCTAATACAAACTTTGACTTGTTTCTTTTGGGGTTTTTTTTGTCATTATTGAAAATCTTCTAACAGTTTATATGTAATAAGACTCCAAGAAAACCTACACATCTAATTGCTGCACTTATCTTGACACTAAAAATCATGTCACTAAGCATTGAAAAGAAAATATAATATTAATAGATTTGCACCTTCAGATTTGTGACTCTTAAATATTTCAGATATTTAAGAAATATTTGAGTCAAAAAAAACCTCACAAATGTTTTTGCATTGATTATATTCACAGTAAAATAAAATCAGGGCCTATTTCTCCCCAGCACTTTATTGCTTTAATCTTATCAATAATGTATAAGATCATAATTTTCATTTGGTGTTATGAGTTTTATTGTGTTGAAATCAGTGTTTTTTGTTGTCAATTCTGTCTAGTTGCTTCGTATCAACTAGTTGTTGGTCGTTGTTTGCACTTCTAAGCTTTTAGTGGCTGCATAAGTGGACTGGCATTCTGTTTGCATTCCCATTAAATTTGTGACCCATGTTACCCTTGCTAAATTGACTAACTCGGCTTTGTTACCCATGATGGGGTGGCGAACATCCTGCTCGGTGAAAAGCATGTGTTATTTGGTACGCTGTAGTATTTCAATGACCTCACTGTGTCATTTTCTAACTTTGCAGCTCTGAATGGAAAGATTGTTTCATGTTATCACAGGAGAGCAGCCTGCAAATCCAGCGCTTTAATACTCTGTCATGTGGCTTCAAGTGAAGATATGGCTTATTCTACATCAATACATGAGTTTGTGGAAAGATGCTGGTATACCTGTGGCTGCTGCTGCTTCCCCTCCTGTTTGTGCTTCCAGCCCTCTCTCCTGCTGAGGCTCCCAGGAGTGTGTGATTGGCTCTGCCTCTCACTCTCTCAGACCGAACTCTGTGGGGTGCTAATGGGCCACGGTGTGATATTTAGTCTTGAGGCCGTGGATGTTTAGGCTCAGCCTCAGCCCCTGCCGTGCATCCTGGAGAACCCTTGTTGGTTTTATTGGGCTTTTCTGGGCACCATGGACAGGAAGAGGTATATGAAAGGTATGCCTTTTGTTTTGAGCTTTTTTAGAAGCATCCTGTTCAGATAATTTTTTTTTTTTTTTTTTTTTTTGCATGCTCATACACTTTAAACGAAGAAAAGAGACAAAGGAAATGCACCATGTCTGGGTGCAGAGAAGTACAAGGGAGAGTACTTCAAGGACTCCGCTTAGATCAAAAGCAATGGATTCTCCAATCTCTGTTTTTTTTTGTTGTTTTTTTTTTGTAGGAAGGAACAAAGAAGAGCTGCTGGTTGTGTGAATGTCATAGTATAGAAAAACCCCTGCTGTGCATGATAAATGTTACTGAAGGCTTGATGTTAAGCTAATGAGATTTCAGTTTTTAGTTCTGGATTTTATACTAAATAATGAGCTGGTAAAAGGATTCATGCAGATGTTTGCAAAGTCAATAAAATGTTTTGACATTTTGTGTCATTTCTAATAGATCTTCCTGTTGTAACATTTGTGCACCTACAGGGCACACAGGTGAATGGAAATGATTAAAAATCATTATTATTATTAATCTCATTTGTGTATCTCCACACACGTATCCACTGATTTACTAAAACATAATTCCTTAAAACCATTAAAAATCAAGATTCCTGTTTAAATTATCACAAAAGTTGTGGTTAGAAGTTAATCAAAAATATGCTCCAATGTCGCGGTTTTTCGGATTTATTTGAAAAGTTTGAATAGTTAAATGTTTGATTGTAATAGTTTTTAAAATTGACAATTGCATTTTATAAACTGGTCACTTTCTGCAGAGAAAGCAATTAAAGTTTTCCCCTTGTCAGTAATTATTTGGAAAAGGAAAACAAACTGCACATAATTATTTTGAAGATCGTTTGTGTGGTGCTCAAAGTTAATTCAGAAACCTCTAAATCCATTTTCTTTGCGACTTAAAAACAGTGACGCACATTGGCTGCTGCCACTCCAGGAGGCTTTTGAAGCTGAAATATATGAAATGTTTGTTAATCAGAAGCCTTTTTACACAAAAATTGCAAATCCTCGTCTTTCTCTTCACCATTAAAAGAATAAGAAGCACAGGGGTTGTTAATAATTCAGGCCTAATTGAAAGAAGTGCAAATATGCTGAAGATATTCCCACCTGTTCTTTTGATGATAGATGTGTCATCCTATTGAAGTTTAATAATGTGCCTCTGATTCATACCTTCAAACGGCCTCTGAATGGAGACAATAAGACCTAAATGTCACTCTTTTTTTTTTTTTTTTAGAACTTCATGAAGGACATGAAGTTGAGCAAATATGGTCTGTTTGAATTTGTTGCAGCTCTGCAAGGCAGGGGATGGAAGAGGAGGCTGGTGGGAACATCAGACAGCGAGAAAACCGTCACAACAGAGAGAGTGGAGCTGCTAATCTGGAGAAGAGGGTGGAGGAGCTGGAGAAGGTACGTACATCGTCTGAGCTGCTGTTCTTCGCCTCCACAGAAGCACGAGCAACGTTTTGCCTGTCATTACAAATGCAGGTAAATATCAGACGGACAGCATCCAAAGGTTTGAATGAGAAAGGTGAGTAAAGTGAGCATCTGCTCTGATGCTCCAGGTGAACCAGCCTGTTGGCAGGTTTTATTCCCTGCCTGCTCTCTGAAGGTCAGAGTTTGTTGTTCTGTTCCTGTCAAACAAGTGTGATATTACTTTGCTTCAGGTGGTGGATTATTATCATTCTGTGTATTTTAATGAGATTGTACAATAGACCCAACACAAATGGGTGCTTAACTAAAGTGAAAAAAAAATAGTTTTTAAGAAGATAAAACCAAATATGATATATATGCATTAGTATTCCCTTTTACTGTGATGATCCTGAGTGAAATACAGTAAAAGCAATTGCATCATATTTGAAACATAGTGGATGTGTGCAATTACAGATATTCATGAAGATTTATAGATGATTTTGCTTGCCACACATTTTCTTTTAATGATCTCAAGCACATCTTCCCCTCTTCATCTTGTAAGCAGCGTGCTAATTAGATTTAAATTAATTCCACCTTGTTACTTTGCCCCAAAAAAACGTCCTACATGTAGTTTTCATGTGTGGGTTCTCTCTGATTACTACAGCATTTTTTATTTGTTAGTCACAAAATGATTGAAATCAAAACTGATTGATAAATGTTCCCTGAACTCATCCAGCCCTAATATAATTTCTCTACATAACTGCATCTTAATAAAATGCCAGTCACACCTGGATAAGACGAGACGAAAAACAGAACAGTAGAGCCCAAATCCCGATAAGCAATTTAACAAAGATCCCGCATCTCAGCCCTAATCTCGTCGTACTCTGTGATATTTCAAATAAAAATTGGATCCTCTGTGTTTCCCTGCTCTGAAAGTAAAACTGGATTGTTAAACTCAATAAAAAGAGCTCTTCTGTTCAGAAGATATGATCCCATCTGAGATCTTTGTGCAACTGTTGAATTTTTGACTTTCTGCCTCAAAACTTTGGCAGAAATCCTCTCTGTTGATGGAAGAGATGCCCTTTACCAGCGCAGACATGTCTTTTGCTTCCACAGTGGAAAAACTCCACTCAGAATCAAATGTCACACGAGTGGCTTTGGAAAAAAGATTTTTAAAGTAAGTACCGCTCTGGCCTCCCTGACTTCAGCGTGGCATCTTTCTCAGGGTCAAATGACTGAAAGTGCTTTGGAAGCAGTGTCTTGCACTCTTTATTTTTGGTGTGGGTTGTTTCTTACACTTCCACGCAAATAAACCGGCTTGTTTGTCTGAGATTTTACCTTTTTAGATCCTTGGAGAAGACAGAAGATTCCCACACAAAGTATGCAGACGTTCCTTGGATAAATGTTGCACATAAACACAAATAACCTTGAGACGGATCACATCAAACGAGCTAACCTTTTAAAAATAAATAAGAGTCTAACTCCTATTCGTGCTTTGGTTTAAAGGCAAGAAGAATTATTTCTTCAGGTATCGACGTGGGAGATCAAAGACTTTGTCCTGTTCTTTTAAAATAATGGTTGAAAAGATTTTTTTTTCTGACATTTACATCCTCTTCATTATATTTTACCATTTTCTGCACCTCCACTCGGTCACTATGGAGACAATGTCATATCTATCTGCAACAGAAAAAATACAGTGTGAAAATAATGGTTTGAGTTCATTAACATAACAAAAGAACAGTTAAAAATGTTAATCTAATGTGTTCAGAGCCTCTAACCCACGTTCTTATTGTGTAAAGAGAAATGGTTTGTTTCAAGCTTTGGGAAAAGGCACATTCCTTACAATTTTGAGGAAATAAATTGCTTTTTCAGATATTGTAGGGAACTGAATATTTAAATGATCCTAAAACAACAATGCAAGTTTTCCAAGACCAATAAAAGAAATAAAAATATAAATTTAAAAGACAAAACATGAATATTTCTACTCTGTACATCAGTCTTTCTGTCCTTAGTACAAGAACTTGCAAATAACAATTGCTGGACCCAAAATGTAACATAATTGTATTATTTATATACCATTTTCAAATGTATAATGGCTTTCACATGTTAGTGAACCTACTAATTGCAAAGCTTTCTGGATGTATTGATTCTTTTTGACCTTCTTTTTGGCTGCTGTGCTCCAGGAGCTGTCCAGGCTGGTGAAGGTCGTTCAGGACAAAGACGAAGTCATTGAAAAACTGAAGGAGGAAATCGAATTGCTCAACCTGGTAAGTGCTGCCTCCAACATCCTAATTACTGTAATTACTATATGCTCAAACGTCTGATATTTTGAGTCTTTTTGTCTTAGCAAAGTGTGAGTAGCCTGCGTAGGCCGTAGAATCATTTGGCATTTTGCAGAAATTGTGTATAACTGTTCTGAGGGTTTGTGGGCAGAACATTTTTTAGTCTTTCATTCAGATGCCTCGGATTTAATACTTGATTTTTAGGAACTGCAGATGACCTGTCTGCTTAAAGACGCGATTATAAACCTTCCAAATGAATCTCACTCTCAACTCTACTGTGCGATTTTACATTCAATTAAAGTACAACTAAAAGTCAAACAAAAGGATCATGAAATCACAACTGTACCTACTTGCTAATCAGTGTTGCATTGTCAGACTTCCTCTGGTGGGACGGCAAAGATTACAATCAGCCACCGTTTTAGGAGAAAGATGTCATTTCACAGCTGGACTCCTCCTCTTAAAAAGGGTTTTTGAAGTTCATCGTACCCTCTAGGATACAGCGCCATCTTCATTTTTAAATGAATCCACAATCAGCCAGATAATTTTGGTAGATATGCTTCTCACAGTCGCTGTGATAGGTCACACTCAAGTGTATCATGTCAAACAGTTGATCGGATTTTCAGTAATGTCTTTTAAAATTGGTGGGGTCTCATGAATGTTAAGTGTACTTATTACAATTAATAAATCAATTTATATAGCGATTTGATCACAAATTAAAAGAATATCCGCACTAAAGCCTGTTTACTTTCCACAAAATGCTAAAAAAAATTAATGAACCTTCTAAACTTTTTTTTTTTTTTTTTTTTTTTACCGAAATACCCCAACGATCCCAACTGGTATCTCGCCCAATACCAGCTTTTTGTTTGATCCAAAGGACTGGGTGACAGAACATCTGTCTTGGCTTCTCTCTGAGCAAAAGTGGCAGATTTTCACATCTAAACTACGCTTAAGAAATTGATATTTTCTTTCTGGGGAGCTGTCAGGGATGTGCAAATTTTTGGCAGCAAGTTGAATGAATGTCTCCTGGTTATCATCCGTCCACTTTTGTCAGGACGGACGCCACGCAACCCATCTGTAAACACAAAGGATGCAATATTGCAGGAGGCATCGCTCTGATAGCATCACAGGGACACGCATCCTGTTATAACAGTAGGGTTTTATATAAGGATGCTGGAGGAAGCATGAGAAATATCTCTGAGCGAAGCTGCTGCAGGGGCCGCATGTCGGGCAGGAGATAACGGCTGATCCAGTCCGCTTTCTGCAGAGTGAGATTGAACCCTCAGACGTCGTAGAAGTTTATTTGGGTGGAAAAAAAACTGATAACGCTCAGGTTGCAGATTTGTATCTCCTCTTTGATAAGCTTTCGAGAGAGCTTGAGTTCACAAAAGTTCAAAGAGGTGTGTTATTGATCCTGATTAGATCATATTTATAATGAGAAACATTTTGAGCCTCCGACTTGCAAAAACTTTCTTTAAAACAGTCCTGATCAAAAGAGACTAAAAGCTTCTGAGCCTGTTAGGTTTTGATGGAGTTCATCAGGATGAACAGCAGCATCCTGAATGACAATATTACAATTGTATCAAATTAATATTTCTGTGAACGTGATCGGCTGCAAGCCTGAAAATTTGAGGAAAACTTTGACAGACTTTCAGAAATGTTTAAACATTTATTATAAGGTTGGTTTGTTAGAAGGTCAATGCAATTAAAAAAGGGGGATAAAATGTTTGTGCAAAGTTGACCAATAAAAACATCAGGATTTGAAATTCTTGCAGGTTCCTTTGAAGACAATTTCCTTTGCATTGTTCGTAAAAGAAAAAAAGTCCCATGGTAAAGATTAGACACCTTTAGGATAAGTCTTTAATTTCCTCCAAATGTTGTTCAGCTCCTTTTCAACAACAACACAATCATAGGCGGTGATGGAGGCGAGAATAAATGAGAAGTGTCAGCTTGATAAGTGAGAACTGTTGCAACTTGGAGCCGCCGTCATTCGCAACTAATTGAGGCTGTCAATGGCTAATTTGCTGCTATCAAGACAGCCTCAGTTTTTGCAGAGTAAACCTCGTTTTAACTTTCAGACTTCAACCTAGGAGGAGTAATGGAGAGGTTGTGTGTGGAGTATTCATGCAGGAGGTACAGACAGTGGTGTGCTATGTCCTCTCCGCAGGACCTGGATGAGTTTGAAGATGAGAATGAGCAGCTCAAACAAGAGAACAAGACTCTGCTGAAAGTGGTGGGACAGCTGACAAGGTAGAGCTGCTCTGATTGGTCCAGACTTGAAGCAGCGACTCGCTCCGTCTCCCCGATCTCCTACTGGAGGTCGGCTCCTACAACATGGCCTTGCATCTGTTTCATTTGGTGTAGATTACTTTAGCTTATCATCCGTCTTGTCGAATGCTGGTCATTTGCCCCCTTTTCCATTTCATCCCTCCATTTTTCAGCTACCAAACCAATTGGACGTTAGATAGACTTTTTCCTTTTCATACCCGGAAAATGAATGTTATGATTGTCATTTCCTGTAATCTGACCTTAGTGGTTGCGAATACTATGTAATATTTTATAGGTGTAGATCTTCATTTGTGAATTAGAACCAAAATAAAAGGAGTTAATATGTAATGTGAGTTTTCAGGATAATATCTTAAATTTAATACATGATCTTTTATCTTAAATTTCTAAAACTAATAAATCAATGCCCAGTGGCTTTAGGACGTGGGTTTAGAATTTAAATAGCATTGGGTGAAGTGGTGCATATTGGTATGAAATGACAAAACGGGGCAAATTGACCTAAAACCTTTCGAGAGTTAAAAACAAAAACATGTATACCAATTGTTGTGAAATCTAGGCTGAGTGGTGGAGGTTGTCTATCATCTTATACATATTTAATGTAAATGTATTGTACATAGCCTGTTTAGATTGCTCATTGTCAAGATTTCTGTCAATATCTTAAAAGAAATAAACTTTGAATGTAAGTGCTGGAATAACTAGGCACAAGAAAACCTGTTTAGTTACAAAATATTTTTCACACAACCTTTTTTAAAAAGGATCTACAGCATTTGGACCAAATTAAATATTCAGTTTCACCAGCCAAAGTGGGCATAGTGCCTTGAAGTGCATGAAACTTATTTCTTTTCCTTCTTTCAAACTTGTTGAAGCCTGGCGCTTTCTTAAATAAATGGCATTCCAGTTACTACAATTTTTAATAACTTCTTGGTGCATTTCAGTCCAGCAGGAGCCTCTTTAAATATGTCCAAATGAAATGAAGATGCTGAGCTTTACGCCTTTTATTAGCATCTTGATTCATTCTTGTTGGTGTCAAAAAGCTTTTGGGGCATTTACATGTTACTACAGATTTTTACAGGGTTTTTTTTTTTGGTGTTTCTAAGCCACAAAAGAACCACTTCCTGTGTTGAATTGCTGGAACAAAATGAATTTGCTTTGTTTAGTTAAGGGACAGTCTTGGCCTTGCAAAAACATTCATAACCTGTGAACTTTCCCACATTCTGTTACATCACAACCAGTAACAGCAACATCTTTCACTGGGATTTTATGAGACAGAGCAACACAAAGTCCTGCAAATGTTTTTACAAATTAAAATTTCAAGTCTGGAGTGCATTTGTCCTCACTCGTCACCCTCCTCTAAATATAAAAGTCAACATTTGTACAAGAATAACTACATATGCACAGGTTAAATTAGACAATTTCTGGTTATTGACGTCTAAAGACAGTTTGGTTTCACTAGATTTTATTTAGAGTTGTCAGAGAAAAGAGGAGCTGAATGCAAATGCCTGCCACACTTTTCAACTTTTGTCCTATAAATATGTTAGAAAATCCACACATAATTTTCTCTCTACTTCACAACTGAAGTATGAAAGTAGGTATGAATACTTTTACTTCAGATCATTTTACTCCAGGGAGCTCCTGGCTGCAGCAGGTAATCTGAAAGCGGCGATGTATTCACACATTTTGGGGTGAAAGATCAGCCCCTTACAGACCAACATCACCGATCTATTTCTCTTTCCATTACTTAACGCATGTACAGAAGATTAAGTCATTTAATAAAAGTTTGATTATCTCTCAGTCGACTCGCTTGTGTTCATTAACGCTAATTCGATGCGATGATCCTGTGCTGCTGGGTCGGTAATGCAATGTGACGGTGGTGGTGGTGAATGTAGTGGGGGCTAGTTCCTCCTCTTGCTTCTCTGCTGATAATGATTCAACATGTCAATCACTAACCTGACTGCATCCGAGACATTAAAAAGCCCTATCTCACTTATTATGCAACTAAAGCGCATTAATTCCCCCACCTAGTGACAGAGCAAGGAGGGGAGAATCTGTATCTGACTAATGTTCACTAAATTTCCAGATAATGGCCTCTTTCTGTGGCTGGAAAGTGCTGGAGGCTCTGCGTAATCCCTATTAGCATTTTTATGGAAAGTTGCGAGGTTTGTCATTTTGAATAGCCACAGAGGGCACAGACAATCCATATCTGCCTTTGGTTAGTCACGATAAGCTGCCATTCAGCTCTCAGCAGCTCCATCAGACCTCCACTGAAGTTCAGACACCGTCACAATGCTTTCAGTCTCATCATCGCTCAGTAAATTACAGGTTTCTCTTCGTGTGATGAAATGGTTTGTCAGCACTTCCCTGAAGAGTTATTTTAAGCTTTTCAAGAAAATGTTTGCATCAAGTTGCAGTATGGTCTGGGAAAGACGATGCACACAGAACATTTACACATCGTCCATTTCCACATTTAAGTTTGTAACAAACATCTAATGTATGTATAATATATATCTATCTGCTGCGTGTAAATATTGAGTTTCAAATTCATTTTATTTGGAGTGAAACCAAAAAACCTTTTAAAGACAATCAAGCTCAATTGCAGCAGAACAGTTTTCCATGTCAGTTTTTTTGTTTGAGTTATTTTGAGATTTCACCACTTGCTTCTGGCTGTTCCAAGTCATTTAGTTTCAATAAAAAGTTATAAAAATATAAGCCTTGATTTTTATAGAAAAGCTGCAGTAATCAGTGTTAACCAACTCTTTAAACGTACAGCCTCATATCGCGCTTAAAAACAGAAATTGTGAATAACTTGAGGAAAATTGGTTTAGTTATAAGAAAAACTCCTGCTTGCTCCATCTTCCTATTGAAGATGTAGGTCCTACAATAGAAATGACCTCTAGCTGACCCTGACTGCAGTTCTGGACGTTAATGGCTCCTGACCTTCATACTTGATGCATTTTAAGATGACAAATGGAGAGTGTGCTGTGATAATGAAGCCCTTTTCTAATCTCTTTGACCTTTCAACGCACCGTACGGAGCTGGCGATGTTCACTTGCTCTGTTATTGTGTGGCGCAAACTTTTTTTCTGCCTGACCCCTGACTCGACCTTCTGATCGCTAAATGTTTTCTTACTGAACCAACTTATTCATAATAGAGAAAATTCCCATTAGTTGCGATTTATTGCAAAATATAACAAATGTTCACAAATAGGTTTTTCATTTTGATATACAAGGCCAGTGAGTCTATTTTTTCTTGAAAAGCCTCAGACTGTTGAAAACTCAGGACTGGTTGTAAATGATTTCACACTTTGTCAAAGGTTTTCCTTAACGTACAGTTAGATCTGCAACTGACTACTTTAGATTATACTATATGTGTTAAAAGCGCCTAGTCAAAGCCCAGGTATAAATTTCCATTTGAATCTGTGACAAAACTTTTAAACTGTTGCTCACAATAACAAATTTCTTCCCTCGATTCATGCAACAAGATGGCTCTTGGAGTAAGAAAAAATTTCACCCCTGCATAATTAAATTGATGGATTTTAAAAACATTTTTAGTTGCTTTATAACTGCCACATATAAACATTAAAAAACATCTAATTGCCACGTTTAAGTTCAGTAATTACCTGGGATGTAAGACAGTGCATGTACGTAGTATCTTTCTCCATCTTCTCTCTTCCACAGACCACATTGATACTTGAGAGGCCGATGAGCAGCGAGCCTTATCTTGTTCTTGAAGATACCTGGAAACATTTTATTATCTGTTAGCTTCATGATCTCGGTTCTCTGGCCAATCTTCTCCATCTCCAGGGTCCCTGGGTGCAGGAAGGCGCTCATCCGCACAGGACTCTGCAGGGGTCAGGATGCCTGAAAGAGGGAAAACAGATGGGTAGAACGATACTTGATGCGCTTTTTGCAATTTCCTACTGCCCTGCTTTATCACAGCAGATACATTTCTCCAACTGCAGTGGGAGAATGACCACCAAGCTTTTAAACCTCCAACCAGAAGGATGGTTCAGAGCTGGTGATGAAAGTCGGCTTTATTAAATGTCTCTCTGTGCTTCCAATATAAGCAGCGATCAACATAAAAGTGCTGCTTTTTTAAAAAGTGTCTCTTATTTCATCATTTGTTTTGTTAGAACCGGCATCACACCGGAGGTGGAAAACTGCAGTAATGAGGCTTCACTTTGTGAAAGCTTTTTCCTGAATAACTTCAGCCACATGCGGAGCTGCCCTTTGTTGAAATTTTCTGTAAAAGTCAACATGGTACTAAACGTTCACAAACGAAAGAGAAAATCAACTGATGATGGTTCAGTTGTCTGACATTTATCAAATGGCATAATTTGGCTTGTCAGGCTAGAATGCAAAATGTTTCTGATTTATTTTAGTCTCTAAATGTTGGAGGACTGGGATGTGGAAATATTTATCGCCAAAATTATGATGTTGATGTTTGTTTTTAGCCAGGAATGTAGATAAAAAGCTCTATTCTTGGGTTGCTTTGAAATGCAAATGACTTTACATTTTCTTGCAGCAGTGTGGTTCACTGAAGTTTCCTCCTAACATTTTCAAACACCAAAAAACAAAGAGCAGAACCAGTTGGGCACATTGAAGTGAAATTAGTTTTTAATTCAACAAAATATGTCCTTTGCAACTTAATAACCAGCAAAGAAATTATTTGTGGGGTCTGGGAAGTTCTAAGTCTCGTCTTAGTGTTTGTTATGAATTTGTGTGTAACAAACACATTTTGCAAAATGGAAATGCAAAGAAAACATAAGATATGTTATACTTTACAAGTCAGCAAATGACTGCAGGCAAAAATGAAACTATTATCTCCTAAAACAGGATTTCTACTTCCACTGATGACATTCCCAAAATAAAGGTTCTTCATTTTGGTTATGCTATTTCAGTAAAAGTATCATTTATTTTGAGTCTTCTTTACACATTTGGTTCAAATATGGTGTTTAATGTACTGTAAAATGTCCTTTGACTTGCATTTCATGTTTAACTTTACACTAATGTTGCAGCGTTTTCATATTAATTGAAAATGTTCCTCCTTATTCTATTTCCAATAAGACATGAGGTTTAATTTAATCGGTCCTTATTAACCCTCGGGCATTTGTAATTCCAGCAACCTAATTATTTTATTAAATTTAAGTTTGAAAATAAAATATGTGCTAAACTGTTTAGTCTTTCTACGACAATGACATCCTGTTGGGTAAATAATAACATAATGTTTTGTGAGATTTTTTTTATTGTCATTTTGTGACAGTAAAAGTGACTAAAACAGTAGTTTTATGAATATTGTAACTTAAATTTAAGGCGTTTCAGGTGCATTAACATGCAGGTTTTACACACTGTTGAAATGCACAACAAATTTAGTTATTGCTCACATGCATGTTGTTACTCTGTTACTCATCGCTGGGTCAAAGGTCAAGTTTGGTGGGTTGGAAGAGTTTGTCTCTTGGTAAGGAAGTGATCTAATCCAGAGCCGCCGAATTACGGACCAAGAGCGGTTTCCAAGGCAACTGGAAGTGCATTTCCCGATCAATGTATAATTGTCTTGTTCAGGCACAATCATCAATGCTCAGAAACAGCCACAAGCTAATGGAAACCCCCCTGCACTGCTTTGACTGTCACAGACTTTTCCATTATTTCTAAGATTCAGCCCAACAGGACCAGGATCTTCTGAATCCAGGGCTGCCGTTGGTTCGCATCGGCGCCCGATTCCTGCTCTTCACCAGCGGGTGGCAGCGTCCCCAGCGTGCAGTGGAGCCTCAGCCCATCATAAAAGGTTTTTGTGTTCAGTGATGCTTGGAGACAATAAAATATTATCCAGTCTGGGAATCTGGAATCCTTGTCATGAAAGATGTAATTTCATATTCCACCTGTGGTTGGTTGGAGTCCCTTCCTCATGTGTCTCTTGTTAAACAGGACACATTACATAACAACCTGCTGCAACCTCCATAATATTGGACATAATATTTCACACCTGAATTTTTTATTTTTTTTAATTATTACAGAAAAACGTGGCCTCGTTGTTGCCGCGTCCATCATTTTCCCACATTTGCTCATCCATTTTAATAAGCCCAAACCTCCGGAGAGGGAGCAATGTGAATTTCAATGCTGCTGATGATTCACAAAGTCCAAGCCAGGCAGAATAGGAGGCGGCTCTGGGGAGCATCCGCAGCCTCTGAAGGTCACTCTACGCTGTTACCATGACAGCGCGGGCCTCCCTCTGAGAAGTTGTTGCTGTTTGTGTTTTGTGGCGTGATTTAAGAGAGGGCTCGCGTAGGGCTGTGTGCAGAAGCAACACATATGCACAAGCAAACGCCTCGCTCCTCATCAGCAACACAAAACCAGCAGGAGGGAGGCAGAGATGCATGTTTAGGCCCAGAGCAGCGAGAAAATCCTCCCAGCTTATCCAGAGCGTTTAGCAGCAAGCAGTGGCCGAAGTTTCACCTCTGTGGCTTCCTGTGTGTGAATCGACTCGGTGCAGATGGATTAGACAGACACTTGTACTAATTACCCATCTGTCATCCACACTTTACTCTAGACTTTAAAAATGCAGCCGCACTCTTTGTCTCTCCATTCATCCGTCAGCCATACGCCGCCTGCAGATCCATCTATGGAGTTTGTGCATTAGCAGGTGGTCCCTCTTAGAGTGGGAGGAGTGCAGCAGGTCCAGTCCCAGGGCAGTTCCTCTTTGGAGTCCACAGGAAGCTAAACCTATCAGGCAATTATCCCTGAGAGGTTTAGGAAATGTCCACCTGGTAAGAAATTACTAAAACTCACAGAATGCTCTTCCATAGGCAGTTAACGGAGTCTTGAAAAAATGTAAATGTTGTCTGGTCCATGATATGTCAAGCAACATTTGCCCTTTTCTTCCTTTCTTTCTCTCTCTCTTTCTTTCTTTCATAAAATCACTTCAGTTTAATGAGGTTAGCAGATTCTCCCTAATGCACAGCCCTCTATAGGTCATACAGCAGCAGGGGTTTGAGGTCTGGAGCTACAGCAACCTAAAAGAAAACTTTGTGGAGTGGATTCAGTCTCGTCTGAGGAGATCCAAGGATCTGCACAAGCTGGAAGCATCTCTTGAAAATCCAAAAATAAAATTCAGACACAGCAATGACTTCAAAACAAAGTGTTGAGCACAGCAACAAACCATTAAACTTCTCAACAACTCAGAGAACAGTTTTAGATTACGTTTCGTTTTATATGGAGAGAATTTTCTGCAAACTGACGGCAGTTTGATTTTTCGCCAGTCTAGAAATAACCCAGGGCTTCATGCTCAGTAAATCAAAGACGGCAGAATCTCAGACTGTTATATATTCTGTGCTTCTCGTCAGAAAGTGTTATAAAATACATTTGATGATTGAATTTTATAAAATGAAGCAGCTGGCAAAGCAGAGGGCAGCAGGAAGAAGAAATGGATGTCTGGAGTTTTAATTCTTTATATTTGCACAACAGAAAATAAGAAGAAGTAGTAAAAGGTAAGTGATCTCTGAAATGTCTTCTATATTACAGATGAAGAAGCGATTAAACGTGATGGAAAAAAACACTTAACATCTTGAGTTACTTATATAAACTTTTCAAAACTATTTTAATATATTAAAATATTCAGAACTAAGCATTTCTGAATAAAAAAACCCAAAATAATCAAGAATGGGTTTGCTGGACATAAACTGAAAATCTGCAGTCGGTTTAGCCAAATATCACCATGAGGCTTTGATTCAGAGGAAATATTCATGAAAGCTGAGATGTTTAATAAGGATGAATCCTCATAATATTATTAAATAATATATTATTAATTAATATTATTAATTAACTGAGATGTAGCTCAGCAGTTCCCACTGCTCCTTTTGTGAGCGATGAGACGATAATATCGATAAATTGTTCCGCTTCAAAATGCCAAACTTCTCCTTTTTTGTCAACAGTTTATATTTGCAGCTTTTGTGAAGATGAAGTTTTCTATTAGTCTTGAAAGAAAAGTGTCTGACCTCTTTGCTCGTAGAGGAATTTGACATTTTGACAGAATCGCTGTTGAAGAATGACGTGTGCACACCTTAAAAATCACAACAAGGTGTCGTTCGCCGCCTCGGGTGCAACTGGGGAGCTCAGACTCTGGGACGTGTCGACAGTTTCATGGCCTCAGGAAACTTGCAGGAAAGCCACAAAAACAGGAATATTTTAAAGGTACAAATAGATTTTCGAGTTTCTTTATTTAATAAAAATATCTACATGCAAAGGCAGAACATAAATAGTTCAACATTTAATTCTGCAAAATGAAAATAGTCTGTTTGCCTTTTGATGAACTCAAAAATAAAAACTGAAGCTTGTTGATATTCAATACCAGTTCAACGAGTTCTTCTCTTTGTTTGATTTCTGTTTCATTTTTTAATGAATAAAAATATTAATACTTTATTTTTTAAGCTGAACCTTTCTCTGATGTCCTCCTGGCTTTTTCTGGTTTTCCCAGGTCTTGTTGCTTCACTGGGTCATCAGATGCTGACATTCAGACTGAGAGGGCCTCCCTGTAGCATCTCCGGCCGCTGACACGCGGATGAAAAGGTCGTTCTCCACACTGTGATACTCGTGACTCTCCACCACCAGGACTCATCCGCTGGACGCCTGTGTGATGGTATGGATACAGGCAAAAGCTGCAACCAGCTGGTGGGAAGTGGCCTGCAGGAATTTGTGAGATTTTGACCTTTAACTTAGAAAGAAACAGGCTCAGCGCTTGGATCGGCAGGATTATTTCTTTTCTTGTCTTTCCTAATGACACTTTGCATATGAAGATTGTTTTAACCTTTCGGTGTCCTGCATAGCATTGGAAATCCGATGTTGAAATCAGACGTTTTTACAAGAGATCACTGGCTTGCTTCTCAAAAGAAAGGTCATCTTGGCTGGAGGTAAGAACACTCAGACGGAGCATGGAAACAGGAGCGGAATATTTTGCTTTTTAATTTACATAATGGCTGCTTGTGAGGGGAATATAGCAGGAAATGTGAAAAGACAGCGGTGTTGATGGTTTGAAACTCCCCTCCAAAGCCATTAGTGATTAGATAAAGAGTGTAGATGGATTTGTAATGATGCTCTCTCCCATGTTCTCTGGCTTTATCTCTTGCCTCGGCTACAGGAGATAAAAGGCAGCAGGGGGCCCACACAGCCTTTGTTGTGAATGTTATTTCACTGTTATAGCCTCTGTATGGCGACTGCACCACCTGCTGAACCACCTGTCTGCTTTGAACACTGATTATTGGTAAGAAAAATGAAGCTGAGTCACACGGGTTACAATCAGATGATGCATTAACGTACTTTATACGTCACCATTGCTGACATGAATGCAATCATTCACCCAAACAGCTGGTCAGCTTTGGTAACATACGTTTCAGTTTGAGTGTTTTTAGATCATTTCGTTGTTTTTCAAATATTTTGTAATGTCTGCAAACACAACCAACCACACACACATTTGGGCTCACTGTGTTGAGACCAATTAATCCAAGTCATGTTACATTTTGAGCTTTGATAATGCAGTTTTGTTTTTGAATAATATACTGGTCTGTGTTGCTTTGTAACCAGGACTCAATGAGTGTAGTTGCATCAGATTGTCTTTTTTGTAAAGACGTTTGTGAGTTGGCGCTATATAAATAAATTGAACTAAATTTCAGTATTTCGTTTAAATAATTTCTTCCTGGCTGCACAGACATTTAAAGATCTCAAATTAACTTTAAGACAATTAAAAGTGACTTTAATGAGCAGCTGGACAATAAATGCAAAGGTTTAGCACAAGCTTCATATGATGAGCTGCATCTGTTCATTAGCTAATTGCACTTCCGGTCTGCAGCAGGTGAGTCCCTGGTCTGTCTTGGAGTTAAAAAGGTTTGCATCTCTGAACTTTTTCCTTCAAATTAACTGCGTCTGCTCGGTTTTCTGTTATTTATCGGCTGATATTAATTAAGTGTGACGATGACAAAGCTTGTTTGTTGATTTGAATCCCAATTAGCCATTGATAACAATGGCTACTCTTTAATCTTGACCTGGTTTAATCTGCTAAAGTGTAAAATTTGTTTACCTTCGTAGTTTATTTATTTATTGTCATTAGTCCCAGTTTCAGAATATTTAATGGCCTCCTCAAAAATCCAGGTTTTCTTTATTTATTTGCTTGCTTGAGTCATTAAGGATTCTGCTAAACATTCTGAGCTGTTTAGGTGATAATTAAGTCAAATGTGTTGGCGCAGCTACCTATCAGTATTCACTCCTGCAAAGATTTTTCTTTTGGTTTCCTGTAATTGCTGTAAAACTAGGGAATAACGAGACGACTATTCAACTGTCACATTCTGTAAGTAATTTTAGCAGAAATGAAAGTCTTACAATGGGGTAGAAATGGAAACGAGTGCCAAATAAAATCCTTCATTTCAATAAGTATTGTCAATGCGTTCATATGCATACAATTTATATTTCTTGCACACATTGGCATCTGATGTTATTTGTCAAATGCATATGATTTTTCATTGTTTCTATAATGACTATATGCTAGAAGCAATTATTTCCAAACTGTTCCAGTGGTTTAATAGGATGAAAGACTTTTTAAAAGACAAAGTAAATAAATCCACAAATCGCTGTACTAATATTGAAGAAGAGCAGAGAAAGGAAGCTGTTACAAAAAAACAATTAAATGAAAATATTAATATTATTTATATCATTAAATATGATATAAACCTGTCAGTGGAAGTTCCAGCTAATTTCTGTCCATATTCAGATTCAGGTTATTTGCACCTAAACCAGATAAATTACATATCAAGAAAGGCAAAGACTGACAGTTTGAAATACAATTCATGCACATATTTCTCTCCTTAAAAGAAGAGCAGCTGTTATTTGCACTTCATGAGATATTGGCACGAATATTTAGTCATATGGGCAGGAACTAAATACATTCATTTGGGTTTTCTTTGAAAAAGTACTTTTGGAAGTAGTTGTACTGTACTTTCCACTAAAATGCACAAACATTTCAGTTCTAATGGGTTTTTCTATTTGCTGTTTATGTTGTGATGCTTTAAGGTGAAATGCAGTTAACAGGAGATATTCACAGTGGAGGTGCAGCACTTGCACAGACTCCAGTCAGTCTGGACTCGTGTGGCTTTATAACTTTATATTTTAGATATTGGAGTACGCTGCATTATCTGTGATTTGATTAAATTATTTTTTTGTAGTTGTTCTGGAGCAAAGGTTCACCTGCCACCATATAAAGGCTGCACTGAAGGTTTCTCAAAGGTAAGTCTGAGTCGTTGAAGGGGAGCAGTTTTAATTTTTTTTTGCAGATTTAGTATAAATAATATTGATATTTCTTGTTTTTGGCAGTATTGCAACCATTATAAACATTGCAGTAAACATCCTGTCACGTCTAGTTATATGGGATGTAAACATACATTCATGCATATATCTTTGCATATATGGCAGAATTTATTTATGCATAACTTTGCATTACTTGCAAATAACTGGCATTTGCCTCTGCATTATTAGTCATATATTTATATTTCATCTCTATATATGATGCTGGTTTTTGCCTTGGTTTAGTTTTGACTAAAGTTAATTATAACTACTTTATGCTTTGACACATTTATATCTCGTAAGCTGTCATCAGTCGGGACAATGTTGGATCGACTTTAAGGCTTGGATGAAGGAGATTTACGTTTTCTCTGGCTGCAACAAAAGGCAAAATGTTTGTTCCTCAAGTCTGGAGCTACTATCTGATAAGACGCAGTTGTTTCATTGGGGAGGTTCACCATTTCAGGATCAAATTATTTCGAAGAGAAAATCAACATCTGTTGTTTTAGGAGTGGATTGTATTGCAGAAGGTGTTTGCCAATCAGTCCTGATAAGAATCAAAGCCTGAGTTGTACACAAGTAACGGTTCTCATATGTTGGATGTTTTTTTTTGTATTATGTTTTTTTTTTTATCTGAACCCTGCTGGATGGAAAATGCTGCACTGATTATATGCATTCAAGAAGAATTGCCTCACTGATTATATGCTTCAAAGAGCAGTACTGATCTGCTGATTTGAAACTGTGGTTTTTCTTTTTACCTATAGTGCAATAGCAGCTTTGAAACAGTGCGCACAAACACGGTTTACCTTATCTTGTCTGTGTGCCTTCACTTTCCTATCTTCAATTTTCTGTCTCAAACCAGATATAGATATTATTCTCCCTCAGGTAAATCTCACCACCTGCTTCTCACCAGACTCCTGAAATGACTGTTTTAGTGGAGCATTTCAAATGATCAAGAAATGGTTTCTCTTGCCAGTTATACTTGGAAGTGATGTGCATCTGCGCCTTCTCAAAACGCATTACTGTCCCTTAATTAAAATGTAATTGAGAGACTTAATTTGATATTTGCTGCTAACTTGTTTCTTTATTTGCAACTAGAGTAATTGATGTGAGAAAACGATCTTCTGGTTCTGTCTGAGCCGCCTTGGGAACTCCGAAAATATAATAAGAAATTGTGTTTGCAGTTTGGAATGTGGAACAGTTAATACTATGAGGCATATTGGTGAAATTAGAAAGCTAACCCTGAGCTATGGATGGAAGCAGAGTGACAGAACAAACCTTTTTGAGAGGCAGTTTGTGTTGCATATGAATGTTCTCATTATTCATAGTTTGTAGTGCTTGCATCAGCGACAAACACTCAAGAATACGTATTTAATTCGCACCATAAGAGCAAACTTTACTTTTTAAGCAGCCAGAAGATTTTCCAACAGTGCATTCTGTGAAAGAGGAAGAGGTTAAATGCATAGGATAAGATCTCCCCTGAGTTTGTATGAATGAGGACTCGGCTTGAACAGCGTTGAACAAAGGCACCGAGCTGCAGGCGGAGAGCAGCGAGAGCGGCTCGTCACGTGACGAGCCACAGCGGCGCTTCATCTGCCTTTTAAATGACGAGCTTCTGAATGGAGGGATATAACCAGGCCAAGCCATGCTGGGTAATCCACCTTCTCTCGTCTTTTCCACAAATTAACTGATCTCGGGCCTAAAAACAACAGCCGTTTGATTTGCAGTGAAGTGAAGAAAACGCGGCAGCCGGGAAAGCCACTCGACCCTGGGCTCCATTCAGCCTGCGCTTCCAGCTGACAGGCTGATGAGCTGCAATCAGGCCCCCTACTCTACTGGGGCCTGCTGTGGTAATAACTGGTGACTGGATTTGGAGGAATCCTCAGACCGGGCTGATAAAGACTCGATTTAATACACCATCTTTTGTTCTAATATGTTAAAATATTAATATCAGGTAAATGTTAATTATTCTGGGGTTTTTAATGTCTTGTTTTAATGGGAGATTATTTCACAAACAATGCAACTTCTGTAGCCATCAACAAACTTTTGGTGTAATTTTGGCTGAATTTTTAAACTAATTATAAGAAATTTAAGGCATCAGTTAAATTAGTTGGTTGCCTGTCACTGAAATTACTTTTTGGCTCAGTCCATACATTTTCAGTGAGGTCCAGGCCATTACAGAAGCTTTATCTATTTGAAAACCAGTTAAAACACTCAGCATGATTCTACCACCACCATGCTTGGCAGTTGGTTTGAAATCCTCATTACAGAAGTGTTTTAACTGAAATTTGCACCTGCAAAAAAACGGGTTTAGTCTGATGAAGCGTGTGTTGAATTATTTGGCCAAGTAAGTTGCAATAGTAACTAGGAGACCATCAAGCCAAATGGCAAAGTGCAAAACGTCAAGGCAGATGGTGGCGTCATGCTGTGGGACTGTTTCACTGTCAGTGGAAAACGGTGCACAACGTGGAATAGCCACACAGTTTAAACTTGGACAGGTTTCCATGGAGACCAAGCAATTTAAACTTCAGCATTTCTGACTTGCATGGTCTAATATGTTTGCAGAATGATATCTGGAAAACTTTGCAAGGCAATTAATTGATGTAAACTTTTCAGTGGCTCTGCATTACATTGATATTCTGATCTCGGCATAAAGGTGCTGCAGCCGAAGAAAAGTCCAAACTCACCTTTGGTTGCTATGGTGAAACAACGGTTAGACTCGTTGAAACCTAATCTCTCTTGTCAAATAAGGAGATCTTATAGATGTAATGCTGGCATGGCGACTTGAAAGCCTGTCATTTACACTTATCTAAATAGCTGTCTAAATGACACATCCTGGTTGCCATTGACGTTTCAGAGTCTGAGTGCTTCAGAGTCCATTTTCAATAGGATTTCTGTTCCCCTTGTAGCTTTTATTAAATTCTCATTTCCTTTCTGTGTTATTCTATCTTTCTTTAAATAATACTTGGGCCTGACTCTTTTGAAAATAGGCTGAAATTGTTCCAAATGGACTTCCAGAGCTGTGGCTGCTTTTATCCTAAAAGCTTTACACATGTAGGCCTTTCAGCAGCGACGGGTTGCATGTATGTATGGATGGATGATGGGGAACATTTTCAGCTGTAAAAGCTCAGATCCCAGAGCAGCTTTGTGTTAAAGAGCCATTGACTTATTATTTTTATGTACTAGCAACTTTGAATTACAGTTTTTAAAGAAAATTGGAAGGAAACAGATGATGTGAGGATAAATATGCAGTGCAGCGTGCCTGATGGGACTTTTTTTAAATTATTATTACAAAACTGATTCACATTTATAGATTTTTCTGGAAATAAAGTAAAACTAAACATACAAAAACAGGATTTTCTGGTGCACACCAGACATTGTGCATGAAATACTGTCTGACCTTTTTGCAAAGTAGTACATATTTTATTTGAAACTATAAAAATGTAAAATAAACTTTTCTGACTGATGAGACTTTGGTATTTGAATGTTGATGTTGCTGTATTCTTCATCTGCGTCTCTGGCGTCATTCATCTCTCTGTTGGTTCTGCCGCCAAAGTTAGAAGTAAAAAAATGGAACAATAATCTAACTGGACGATGGTGAGGGGATTTTAAGTTCATTGCAATCCTTATTTGGAATAGAGAAGGCTGTGAAATGCACAGGCTTGACATTTGTTTTGTATCTACTGCCTTAACTTTTTTCAGTGAAAAATGCATCGTGAACTACTTGCAAAGTTACTCCTGGCAGATTGGCCTCCCTTTATTTCGACTCGCTCTTGAAACAGTTGTACCAAACTATTTCCTCCGCTGAGTGGGAGGTGGGATGTTCCAGTTTGTTGAACTTGACTGATAACTGTGGATGATCACAGATGAAAATTACAGTGCAGATCCAGCAGCTGCGTCGGCCGCAACGGCATAACAAACCTTTGCTCCTTCTAAAGGTTGCAACAAAATGTCTAAATGAACATGCTTCAGCGGTAATCGAAGTCTTTTTGTGTTTTTCTAAAGAGCTAAATTATAGATAACATAGAGCAGGAAAATTACAAGGTGCCAGTAGCACCCATCAGCTCTCCTTTACCATCCTGTGGATAATTGTTCTGGCTCTGAGATCTGTTTTGACCCCTTCAGGTGTGGAGAAATCTGCTTTTTGTCATCGCAGCCTTGACTGTTTGGTCTCGGTTAAATTGCATGCCTCATTTTGTAGTTAGCCTTCTCATTTTGACAAAATAAACTACTTTGTGATATTAATGTGAACTAATTAGGTGTCGTCTTGTGTGGGAGGACACAGTCTTCATCTTTTCATCTACCAGATTGTCCAACATTTTGATTGACGGGATTTTCTAAATCCAACACTGCAGGATGTCTGTAATAATTTTAGAGGAACAGGAAAGATCCTCAAATCTGTGAATGACAGATTCACTAAACAAACTGATGAATAAAATAGATTTTAACAAATCAATTTTACTTCTATAGTACCGGTCAAACAATAAAAAGCACAGTGCCTCACAAGAAAAAGATCAACTGCACTCACACACAGAGCAATGTAAAACATGACATGGAAATCTGAGAGCAAATGGCTTCATGCTGCCGTCGCTCAGCCAGTGAAAACAAATGTGTGCATTTCTAACTAAATTAGGCATTTCCAGGAACACGGGCAGTTTTCCCGTCTCCGTTCTTTATTGTGCATTACCAGCAACGTTGGATGGAGTTTTGTGGGTAGAGTGATAAGCATTACAAATTGTTTAAATATTTTCATCATTGCAGTTCAGTGATTTCACTGTAAAGTGCTTGTATTTTCTGACTTACTTTAACCGTAACAGTTTAAATCGCAAATGTCCATTTATAGCCATCTGTGGAGCAAATGGGAGAAAATCCTTCACTTGAAGGAACATTTTAGTGCTTCAAACCTTTTATATTTTGGTTAGAAAAAGTAAACACAACCCTGCGGATTATTAAAGACCCTGCTGTTGAATTTATATCCAAAAAGTACAGAATTATATGTAAACTGCGCCACATTGTGTGATGCCATTTTATTTACCGAATAAAAAAACGTTTGTAGTTTCAGCACATTAGCTAAAAAGTAGACATTTATTTTTCTGTGGATATTTTGTTTGTATGAATTATTCAAACAACTTCAAGTGATTCAAAGTCAAACTACAACTCTGTAATTTAAATAAGGACTAATCGTTACCGTATCTTTGAAGAGTTGATAATTACATTAACATTTTCATGTTGAAATGTTTCCAAGTTATTCTCAATCAAGCTTGTGGGTTGTTCCTGCGTTTAAAAGTGCTGGGTGGATTTTAGTCGGGTGGATGTAGTGATTTAAGGCTGGGATAGTAATGCTGCTGAAGAAAATTATTAACCAGAGCACCTATGAGGTGATATTAAAAATTTCCAGGATTCTGAGGATTTTTTTTCCCTTCTTTGGTTTGGGAGCTGTTGATGAAGTGTCAGACCAGCGACCTACAGCTGCACGACTCCATTGGCACTACAGTCACATGACTGGCTCACTAAAAATAACCCTTCTCTCCAAGATGATACCAAGACTAAGAATAGATTGACTGGAGGGAAGCGCTGTGATTGTAAATCACTAGTGAAACAAAGAGGAAGAGGTAAAGATTCACACTGAAACGGCAAAATGGTTGGTATTCTGGAGATGGCTTCAGTGCTGGAGCAACATAAGAATCAGATGTTTTTATTCTGAGGAGTTTTGAGGGGAAGACGGAGGGCAGATGCTACGATGTGCAGGTCAAGGCCTTGACCAGAACCCAGGAAGCCATTTGTTGCATTGCATTTCCACTTCAATGCCCACTGCCATGCTGTGAATTCATCTCTAAAGTGTGGGAGTGCAGTCACTCGTAAAAATGAGGGAGAGGTTATTAAAAATAGATTTGCTGGATGTTGGATCAGAGAGAGAAATGAATGATTAATCTACTCTTAAATGTTCTTTTAATCTTGTTGCTTAGATCACAGCATTTTAGATCTGGTTTGGGTCATTTGGAGGTTTTAATGCACTCAGAAATGAGACAGACAAGTCAGTTTCCAGGGCTGGTTGGAGCTTTGGATGCAGCAATAAGAGAAATTGCCACAGGGATGTTTTGGAAATGTCCGATATTGAAAATACATAACAGGATGTGCTGGATTTTGGATTTTAGTGTTGAGCATCACCTTAATGTTTTCTAGACAACTGCAAAAATGTAAATCCACATCTTGATTCATAAAGCGTTGCAAGAATGATTGAAACAAGACTTGCTTATAGTCTGACGATGTATTTTAATATACTTTAATGATTAGAAATGTGTCCATAATATCCCTTCACTTCATAGAAATGAAGTGAAAAGTGTCTTTGCAACAATACCTATGACTTTGTGTTGGAACTGTCAGTTCTTCAGCAAAGTACATTTGAATAATGTTTCAGTTTATCTATCCAATATATTTAAAACATTTAATTTTGCACTCTAGTCTGACATCTTAGTTTCCAAAAATCGTTCTGAAAAAGCTAATTATATCTCAAACTGTGGAAGCAAGTATTAGAAAACTGAAAAGGCGTCATCAGTTGTTTCTGTTTCTAGTTTTTCTTTTACATGGAGGGAAAATATGTTGGTTCAAAACCCGTTGAGCCAAGTTCTAACTTAAGAGGGTGTTAAAGTAATTATGCGAGCCTGGAAAGGAGTTTTAGATTCATAATTTAAATTAATTTGGCCAGGCTATTTGTTTGCCCGTCTTATAAAGTTTTTAATTAAATCCATTTTAAGCCGTGTCACTTAGTAGAACGAGCCAAATTCTAATTATACACTAGTTCCTGCCAAAAACTACACTTTGAAACTTTTTATTTACCCAAACTGATTACATTTTGAAGTAGCATTTAATTTGTGCCATTGTTTTGATTCCAGCAGTAAAGCGACAAATGAGGGCGTTTTTTGTTTTGTTTTGTTTTTTTCCCAACATTGCCCAGTTAAGCAGCGTCGCTCTTCTTTTGTTTTTTTTTTTTCTTCTCTTAAAGTGACATTGATGTGTAATTTCTTGGGGAATTTTGCTCATTTCCATGCAGATTCAGTTGCTGCCCTTCGCTCCTGTCACCTCTTCCTGTCTCCCAATGCTGCCCTTCTCTGCTCCTGAGCATTGTCATCTGCGGTGGATCTTGCCTTTTCAATCAACTGTTAACAGTCAGGCATGCTGATGGCCACCCACTGTTTACCCATCAGGCTTTTCTCCTTAAGAGGATGCATGCTTTGAACAAGAGGTGCAAGTTTGAGCTTCATCAACATGCATGAGCGTTAGCAATCCTTCCCTTTAAGCTCGGAGTGAGTGGGTGAGGGGAGGTGGATGCAGGAATGACACAGAGGCACATGAGTGTCAAATCATCCATCAGTCTGTCGTATGCTGTCACCCACCTTCTCCCAGAGATGCTGTCGATCTGTAAACAAGAGAGAGAAACCCCAGGCTTCCCGGGGCAGAGAGGAAGGGCCAGATAAACGTCTCCTCTGTGAATCACACAGTGGAGGATGGCAGGTTTTACTGAAGAGGGACTAAATGTGGATGACTAAGGCAGAGTCCACAAAAACAGCCTTCATGCAGATATCAAGCTATTTTTGATATCATTGATGGCAACATATGTCACTATTTTCCTTGGAAATAGATAACGCATACCTGTGTTACAAAAAATGAAATTGAAAGAAATCAAACAATAGTTTGTTCTTGTATTTTGTTTTTACCTCTTGTGCATCATTAATAATTAAGTTTCCTATTCAATAGAGCAAATTAAAGCTGAGCAGTGTTTGGTTTTTGATGCTGAACTAGTTGGAACCATGATGCTTAAAGTTTGAAATATTATTTTTGCGTGTATTATTTCAAAATCTCTCACATCTAGTTTGAGATAATTGTTGATATCGATGTCAAAATGTAAGAAAACTTTTATTTTTACTTTCATTTTCCTCCAAAGTAACGATGAGCGCAACTTCCAGAGCCTTTTTATCACTGACTCAGAAAGGTGCAATCAGTTATCCACATGTTGGGGACTTATGCTGCCCTTTATTGGCCCTCTAATTATTTCTCACGTCACATGATTAATATTGTCACTTTGATTTAGTTCTGAGCTCATTAGATGAAAGACTCTGTGTCGGAGGATCCTGCTTGCACTGCGATAGGTCGGGATGTTTCTGGGCCTGTGAGGCACCGCCGTCCTCTGGAGCGAGAAGGCTTTGGGTCGGGATGCTGGAGCGCGGCCTGCTGGCTGGGGAAGGGCCGGCTGCATCCTCCCAGTTTCCTCAGCAGAAACTGGGAGGATGCAGCTGGTGTTTAAGCTGCCGTCAGAGTGCCAGTGGAGCCCCTCCAGAACCAACAAGCCTGTTTTTCGTTTTTTTTGTTGTTTTTATCCTGACGATCCACCACAAAAGACAATAATCAATATGCAGCTCAGAGCTTGAGATGTGGGTCAAGATGTGCAAATAGAAATGTCTCTTTGGAGGATTTTCAGGTAACCTTCTCAACTGCTTTTAGATGAGGAAAAGCTAAAAGGAAAAAAAAATATTTTTACAAAGATGTCATCAAATTTTGTTGATCTGAAATATTTCAAAGTTTCTATCCTTTGAAACATTATGAACAAGCTGCATGTTGAGGGTGTTAAATGGCTTCAAAGCAGTTGAGTGAATGTGATCGTCATTAGTAAATGGAGTGTGCTGCTTTATTTGCATACGCTAACATAATAAACTCCACTGTTATTACCTTTTGATGAAGCTCAGGTAATTTGGCTGAAAGCTTAACTTGCATGAAATGATTATTTTCATTACCAGTTAATCTGTGAATTGTTTCAGTTTGCTAATAAAAAGGCCAACAGTGTCATTAACGTTATAGTGTGATCCTGAAGGCCCCGGGGACTTTAAACACTTATTTTAATTTTGCTATGACAAATAAAATGTTTAATTACTAGATGGAATGTTTCTGTAATTTAAAAATGGATTAAATCTACTTTTAGATTCATTCAACTTACCATAGTTTTGTTTTCTTTGGTAAACCTAAGACAACAAGCTGAGAAAAATTCAATATATTGGTTCTGCAGACCTGAAATAACAGGTTCTCGACCAAAATTCACGGTTTTCCATTGAGTGAACCTTATTTATCAGGTAAATGGGTGTGCTATTATTTTTATACAAATTTTGTGACGTGTAATTTGGGAATAAACGTAGGACTCTTGTTCCCATCAGGTCTCAGGTTATGTGGTGGAGTTTCTGTCCATCTGGAGTTGTTGTGCATCAGAAGAAATGAGTTTACTCCAAAAATGAGTCTCGTTTCTAGATGTTGCAGCTGAAGCCGAGCGCCGACTCCAGTGTTCAGATTTTGGTCCAAAAATAATTACTACAGTAATGGTTTCTATTCAGCTGAAGAAAGGTATTGCACATCAATGCATTGATTTGTTCGGTGCATGAATGGGTTCATAGTTACCTGGTGAATCTGCGTCGTTATGGTAACATAGCTTATTCAGAGTTAAATTTGCAATATAATTATAATCTTAGCTAGTGGGAGCATGCAGATGTTGAATAAGAGTAACTTTTGTCCTGTTGAGTGATTTTTTTAAATATTTACTAGCAATTTAAATGTAAAATATTCCATATTTCAGATATAGATACCTGCACCTTATTTGTAGAAAACAATGAACATGTGTATATTTGTGGAACTGCCATAATAATATTTATAATCAAATACTGTCCTTTTCGAAAGTGTTAATTCTTTGCAGCTGCTTGCACATTTTTGTCTTGCTGTAAAACGATTGGCTACATTTTGCACAAGCTGCGGACGATGATGAAACAAAGAGCCGTTACTCAAGACTAAATGCAAATGTTGAATAATTTAGTTTTAAAACACTGAGCTAAATAGTGAAGGTAAACTGTTGGTCTTTCTTAGTCCATCAGGTTTTCCTTTATTAAAATCGGTTTCCCTTCTTTAAGAGGATGTTTTAAGGGGTTACGTGCTTGGATGTGTTTTTTGCTCATTCACATGCAAGGGCAGGTCATGCCTTGACACACACACAGTTACACACACCATCATGCTGAAGGGTCCTAACAAGGAAGGCTTTTTTATAAAATTGTCCCTGATCGTGACATGTACCCGCAAGAGAAAGATGGATCAGGCACTAATATGTTGAAGGGTCATTTTAGGTTACACAGTATTGCCCACCACAATTTGGCGTCTCCCTGCTATCCAGCCAATCAGAGACAAGGACTCGGTGATGCAGTTCACCTCTTACTGGAGGGATTCCGAGGAACTGCCGCGTGACGATGCTTGGGCTTAAACAGCTCAGCCTCTCCTGACTCTCACACCTCCTGCTCCTCCTTCCCCCCTCCTGCCTTCAGGTTTTTATTCTCCAAGCTGTGTATGAGGGGCATCAGCTGTGTGTGTGTGTGTGTGTTTGAGCAGATGAAAATGTAGTGCCATCCACACCGCTTCCTCCAGACTGGGTGTACAGGCAGCAGACAGCCATCCACCAGCCCTCCTTCTCGTGTCTGAGCTAGGCTCCACCTCTCACTTTCCCTCCCAGCTCTCTCTCCATCTTTCTCTCAGCATCACACACACACCCACACGCACACACATAACACATGCATACACACACTCAGATACACACATCCTCTTTCTCAGACTCTCCACTCCATATGAGCCTTCTGGTCAGGGCTGACAGCTTTGGAGCTGAAGGTGTGCAGCTGTTGCCAGGTAGGAAAGTACATTTTATTCACAGCTCACTCAGCAAGTTATTGATGAAAGTGTTTGTTTTTGTTAGAAAATATGCGATGCATTTGATGACTGTCAGTCCTAATAATGTAACACGACTGTTACTCTTCACTCCAACTCCCCACCGTTTCTCTGGACTCCATATTTGGCGCCTGTTTTTGCCGCGCCTTTGTCGTCATGTGCAGTTTGTTTTTTGTCCCCGTATGTGCTCAGAACCTGCTTTAGGTGAAACAGCTGATGGAAGCGCTGCTTCATGTCTCTAGTTGCGAAGGGACTCTGTGTAGAGGATGTGTGGGCAGATGGAAAGACGATAAGAAGAGGGGAGGGGAAATCAGAAGGAAGATGAGCAGCTGCTTTCATCCTATAGAAGCGTGTCCCTCTGTTGTTCTCGCTCCATCAGACAAAATCTGGCATTTTTATTTTTCTCTACTTTCCTCCGTCCTTCACTTGTGATGGGTTTGTCTTGAGCACGGAGGAAAGAGGCAATCTGTTGATTCTGAAATGAAAAGAATAGGGATTTTTCTCCTGCAACAATTCATGCCTAATTATTTATCTCACTTTATTTTCTTCCATTTGTTCTGTGAACTGATAGGATTGAAATACCACTTTGGTTCAGCTGGTTACCCAGGATCTCTGCTATTGTTGTGTTTGGTGGGAACCCCCCCTTGCTGTAAAGGAGGCTTATCACCTCCCACAGGTTTTACTGATGGAGTGCCGATTGGCTACTGCACAGTGCACATGGAACGAGTCTCTCCAGAGTCTGTGCAAACAACGTCAAGCAAATCCATGGTGACTGCCATGCATGTTCAACTAGGAGTCGTTAAGAGGCAGATGGCCTATCACCCTCTTCTCCCAGATTACCTAATAAGTCTGAAAGCATGATCAGCCGGTGTTAGGGGAGGGTCTTGGGTTGCCGAGGGTTGCAGTGTTACCTGCTGCTTTGACTACGTTAAGGCAGGAGGCTCCCGTGAATCAATTTGTTACCAGGTGAAGAAGACGGTGTGAGCAAGGCAGCACTTTGTGCTTCCATCACCTAAATCTAAATGTTTCCCCAGGTAGAACGAACATTTATGCTCTCACTGGATCTACAGATGCTCCCTGATCCAACAGTCTGTGTTGCTGCATTACTGCTTAACACACTTTGATGTTTTTCACAATGTTCAGTTTTGCTAAATTATTTACGTTTAAGCTGTAATGGGTTTTTAGAGAACAAACACCATAAAGATGAAAGAATAAACTTGTGCAATAATTTTATATCAAGAAAGACCATTTATAAATGTTGACGGGAAAAACGAAACAGAAAGCTGAAATGGAAAGCGTGGAGAACCAGGAGAAAAGACGCTGGAGTTGTTCTAATAAAATAAAACAATGGTATTATGAAATTACAAGACTAAAGTCACATTACAAGATTAAGTTGTCATAATATTACAACTTCATTCATGTAATTTTATGACTTTATTCTCATATATTTCTCACACTGTGAGTGTGTTACTTTGTTGTGCCTGTAGACAGAAAAACAATTTGCCATGCAGTCCACAAATCTGGCTTTGACAACAGGAATGCTGCAGTTGAAAGTTAGAACTGTGTCTTTAAACAGTGAGTAAATAGTTTGAAAACAATTAAAATAATTATCTGGTGGTTGTGGACCAGATTAACTGAATTAAGGGGAGGTTCCTAGGATTAGGTCCCAATCTAAATGGCTTATTTTCCTGTGCCAAACATGTCTTTCCACAACAAACAATAAAAAATAAAGCAGAACATTTTCCAATAGTCAGAAAATGTGGCAAATGAATAATGAAATTATTCACTGGCCCTCCTTATCCAGTCTCTGAGCTTGAACTACTTTGCAAAAGAGAATTGGCTATAATTTAATATTTTTGATGGACATCCTGGTGGAAATGGAGCCTAATAAAGTTTTTATGTAATAATTCTATAAAGTGTCAGGTTTTTAGAGTTGTAGTTGTAAAAACCAGGCGTCCTTTTCTTAATTCATTACTGCTTTGTGTTGTTTTGAAACATAGCGACTGAATAGGAAATTTCTTCTAAATAGAAATGTGCAGATCCAAAACATGAAAAACTCGGAAGAGCTTGTAATTCCTTTGCAAGGTGATGCGCATCATTCATAGAAGCAGATGTTGACTTCCAGTCAAGTAGCCACTCGGCTGCTGCCCGGGGAGCTGTGAGGTTGTTAGTGAGCGATTAATGAGGATTTCGGAACCCAAAGTCTCAAGCCTGATGTTTAAACAGCGCTAACCTTTTGTATCGGACGAGCTATCGAGGGTGAACTTCTCACCAGAAGCCAAAGGCCGTCAGGATGAAAGGGCATCTGCCAGATTTACTTTGCATTTATCTGGAGACCCTCAATTATGATGACTCTATCAGATGATAGAAGAGTGCAGAAGCATCGGCGTTGTAAGGCAGAGTGGTGCGTTTCTCTCTAGTGGAGAGCAATGTAAAATGGAGGATATAAATAGAATGTGTGACCTTGTGTGGCCGTTTGGTAGTGGGTGTCTGTGAGCTCGGACAGTAACACTGTCTCACTGAGAGCGAGTCACGCTGGTTCATGAATCATGATTTGCCCTGCATCTCGAGGATTGTCCTCCATAAGGACGTACATTCATGTAACATCAGATTGATTTTACTTAGATCAGCATCACCATTAACACAGAAGTAGAAAATCAATGAATGATACAGCATCAAAGGATTATGCGGGTGTCCTTTTGTCACTGTGTTGTGATCAATATATTGTTAATTACAATGTGATTTTCTTTCTTTTTTTTCCCCCCAACTCTTGAACCGGTTCAATGAGTCTGATTTAGCTTGCAAAATAGAAATAAGACTTTCAGGATCATTTAAAGGATTTTCATCTCCCCAACATTAATTGATTATCATAGTTTGACTTTATTATCCCCGCAGAGTCACTATTCTAGTAATATTTGCTTATTTGACATTAATCTAAGCAAGTTTTTATGCAGCATTTAACAAGTTCTGCTGTAGTTATTGTGAGATATTTTACTACTCTGATGGAAAGGCTGACTTTCTAGCGTAGCATCTCATTTTCAGTGGTTTTTAAACTGGATTAGCTTTTTTAAATCCCAAAACTAAGTTTGATGTTTGCTTGGAATAATTGTTTCAATGTCCACTTTATCAACATCTGACTCATTTAGCTGTTAGTTTAAGATAAAGTTAAGGAATTTGTTGGAAGCTATATTTATTCTATCACCATCTGCAGTGAAAAAGCTCCACAGCATGATGCTGTCACCACCATGCTGGACAGTGTTTCTAGGTTTGAATGCTTAACTTTTGCTGCTACACTTATTGACATTGTTGCCAAACACCTTTATCTTTGACTTGTCTGATTGAGACATTTTTCCCCAGAAGCATTTGGCTTGACCATGATTTCAGCATAGCCTGCACAATCTCAGGAAATTAGGAGAAGTTTATTTCTTGGTCTGCAAAATCTCTTTACTGCTAATAAAGGCACTTCAAGTCTAAAATCTATGTTTTTACTAAACTTATTTATTGGTTTTAGTTTTGCGTAATGGTTAAATTTAGCTCAACCTTGGAAACATTGCTGTGTTTTGGTTGGAGAGTTACCTCAAAATGCATCAAAATCTGTTTGAACTGGACAGAAAACGTGTTTGACCCAAAATCGGTTCATCTCAGATTTCCGTCTCAGTTTGGTGTCTGTGTGTCGAATGGGAAACTTGAGCGCATGCAGACAGAGCAGAAACGACTCTTTATGAGAAGAGAAAGTCTAACTTGGAAACAGGATGCAGAATCACCAAGCGTCGTTTATTACTTTTAGGTTCATGTTACTTGCCTAACTGATGTCTTGGTCATTTCAAAATGTCTGACAATTAAAAGCTGACACACTGGTTACATTGCGTATTGACTAACCTTTGTTCTTGTTAAAAACAAACAAAAGAAATACTGTACAGACTAGAAAATGCTCAGTGAAGAGGGATGTTGTCCCTACAAATGGGATTGGTAGTACTGCCGCTTACTGCAACAATTGCTAAAGAACCAAATTCTTGCATTGTTTTTTCATTAGCAATGAGGACAGCTCTGGTTCTAAGCTAACTTCATCATACTGCTTATGTAACAGTGTGCAGTCTCTTGGTGTAAAGCTTCTCCATGTAGCCCTCTGTGAATGGGCCTCTCCTCACAAAAGAACAAAGGTTGTGGTTCTCATTTGCACAGAACCCGCAAACCCATTGTTTTATCAGCAACAAAAGCTGAGTCTTCCAGTTGGATGTGATTGCAATTTAATTTATGCATCATCTGGAGGAAAACAGTCAGGAAAACACAACCGAGACTTTCTGAAAGGCCTCTTAAAAACTGGTTTATATCTTAATTGGAGATTCAGAAATAGTTTACAAAATTACTGACTAATTAGATGCTTAATTAGTTTCTCTCAATAAGTGGGCCTGAGTTTAGCCAGATTAATTTCACAATGATATGACTCAGATCTGTCATGCAAAGAGAAATCTTTATTAAATAGACTTCTGTCAAGGTAGTCCATGTTTCCTTGTGACTGTCTGTCACAGACTTTGCTTGACAGACGTTATCTCGGGTATGTATGTACGGTAATGGTGGTGGCAGGGAGGTAGGTGTTTTGTGATAGGTACGAATGAGAAAATAATTTTAATGGTAAGACTGCCAATGTGAGAGCTGTAATTTCAAAATCCCCTTTAGCAGGAAATTGCTTTTGCCCTCCTACAACTTTTTAATATCCTGATTCATACTCAGTCCCGGTAAAATGCATCTTCCAGCCGTAGTATTTCTCCCTCTACTGCCCGACGGTGCTCCCCGAGGAAGTTATTGGAGATAAATACCATCTGGGGGTATGGAGGCTGCTAAGGGACAATAACTTGGCCTCTTTTCTCCATGTTGGTCTCATGGAGCCTCCAGTCTTGCCTGTACGTAGCGGGTGAACTGTCCCCTTTGCACGTGAAAGAGTGGATTAATTATTGCTGAAGGGCATGCAGTATAAAACAAATCAGCCCTGGAGCACGTTTGAGTGTCTCATGAATGTAATAAGGCTCCTTAAAAATGCTCTCCGTCTCCACACTCTGCTATGGAAAAATGAAGGGGTATCGCATAATTCACCTGCTTAAACTACTCAGTGAATTTATAAATCAAGCAGGTTGTGTCACCTTAGCGCTGGAGTGTAATTTCAGTAAGAACCCACCCAACTGCCACAGATACAGCCGTCAAATATTAAGCATTTTACAGATGCATTTACTAAACACAGGGGTCATCACACATTGCTGCATTGAATAGTTTCTCTGTAATTGTAAACACAAAATTAAGCTATTGAATTACACAAACATCAGCCGGTAGTCATAGTAGTAATTAGGTGTGAATGTAGCTTATCTGAAAATGGTAATAGCTGCACTTTCAAACCTTCATTGAAAACTTGTAATCACAACTCTTGTAAATTGCATTGACCAAAATTACTATAATGAGCATAACGTTGGCTAATAACCCTCACTTCCCATAGTTAATGTACAGAAATGCATAGATTTTATCTCTGCTTTTTTTTTTTTTTTTTTCCAAAATCCTGGTGAGAAAATTCACAACATATTGAGTTATACATTTATTTACCAAAACAAATCCGACACAGATTATTTTAGTTTGTTTCTGACACAGCCTGCTCTGAAAATTGTACCACGTCTGTATATTTAAAAATCAAAAGCCAATGCAGTAGACCCTCTGCTCTTCACAGATATCTGTAGATTTTTCTGTTGAACTATTCTCCAAATTACTTGCAGAAGATCTGCCTAAAATGTCTTTTCTGCAAAGCTATCAGAGACGTTACTCTGGTTGTCGGGAGATTTTTATTTGTTTATTTTTATTTTTTCAAGACGCTGTTTACTATTTTTATTCTTTTTTCTACATTTTTGATGCTACAAAATGTATTTTTTTCTTAATATTTTGTCTGATTTTGCTGCTCAGAATGTTATTTTTCTCTTTCTCCTGTGCAATCAAACCAATGCACACTCAATGTTTCTCTGAAATAATACCAACAAACTGTTTTTATGGACTGAAAACGGTCCTCATTTTAATTTGTCTCTATTTGATTTGCTCTTTTTGTGTCAGGAAGGAAGATGAGCCTGGGATGTAAGAAACTTCTGTGCAACCTTCAGGCTTTTATTCATAAGTTTATAAGAATGATAATAGCTCCAATTTTAGGGGAATTAGGTAATCTGTGCTGAATATCACAAAGGGTGAACAAACGCACACCTTGAGCAAAATTACACATTTACCAATCTATCATCACCAGAAACTGAATGCCCCCCAAGGCAGCAAAGGGTAATTTCTGTTTTTCTGTCAGTATTCAGTGTCTCCAGAATATGTCAACTCCACAAAGAGACGCCGATTCAACGTCGTTCTAAGTTGCCTCTTGGCTCCGCTTCACTTAACTTGCAGCTTTCGGGCACCCTTGCAGGATGTGTTAGTCATGACACAACATGACACTCAGCAGTGTTTGTGCAAAATAAATGACCATAATGGGATGGAGTAAGAAAGCAATTAAAATCGGCGTTGCCCTCGCACCACCCGGTCCAGGATATAAATGACCTTGATGGATTAAAAATGTGTCAGGATAATTTCAGCCAGATTTGAGAAGCATGAAGTGTAGTTGTCAGAGACACACAGAGCATTCTGGGTTCCCTTTTCCTGTCCGTTGAGAGGATGTTTGTCATGTTTGGGTACATTGCATTTCTCTGTTGTTTTGCAACCAATCAAGGTCATGCATGCTCATTAAATTTCCTGCAGGATTAAACGCCAAAAATGAAAATGCACATAATCAGCGTTGCAGATTTAATATCTCTAAGTGACCCCACTGTGATGATGATTTTTATTTTTCAGTCCAACACAGTGAGGCCGGGTTTGTCATTAATGTTGTTATCCCTGGTTTACCATTAGCCCGGACTCCCCCGGTGTGGCTCACGACCTCTTGTTGGAGGCAATAAGAAATGAATAAGGAGTGATGCCTCCTGTCCAACACGCCTTATTTTTAACCATCTTTAGCCCTGACTGTTCTTCGTCACTGTCAGTGGAGTGGAATGTGTGCCCTCCGCTGCGGACTGCTGAGATTTTCCTCTGATGCAAACATCCTTGTTTGTCACCATGGCAACCATGTCCTCTGCCTGCTGTACGTTGTCATGCCAGCCAACACACAGACCCCTACCCCCACCATCATCCTCTTCCTCACCCATTAGGGCTTTACTGTAGCTGACACATGCAAGTGTTGAACATCGTTCTTTGTCAGGTTGTCGCTGTAAGATTCTTCTCGAGATGCTAGAAAATTAAAAAACAAAACAAAAAAAACAAAAAAAACAAGCATGTTGTCTTTACCTGAGGGATTCTACAGCTAAAGCAAGACGTGCTTGACTCGGTTCATGAACGGCCCCTTAAAAACCAGGAAAGAACATTTTTCCAATCCACTTTACACATCGATTTCAATACTTGTTTGATTCTATATTTATCTGCAGCTTCTGCAGTGAGTTCACTTTAAAATTCACTAGTTGCAGAATTTTCACTTAACATCCCCAGACTAGTTTATTAAAACTACTCGTGTATAAAACACCAGCCAGTATTTGTCACTTTATATGTACTGTTTTGTCTCCATACATTAGACTGTTGTTCTTATTCCAGGGTAGAATGAATATACAGCTTCAGGTAAATTCAAATATGAGAATTTTATTGTGGATTTTCTCTAGTCCAGACTTGGCCAAGCTTAAATATTGGCCCAAGTATTTTCATAAATACCCACTATCATTTGAATGATTGTTCCTTAACATGATGCATCTATTATTCAGGCTGGATCTCTTTTTATTGATTGGGTTGAGGCCAGAAAAAAATTCTAGAAACTTGATAATAATCCATTTTATTTGTTTAGAAAACTGTTGATGTGTGTTTGGAATCATTGACCTGTGAAAACACCCAATTATTCCAAAAATAGTCTTGTCTTCATTTGATGCCAACCACTAGCAATAAAACAGCAACTCCCATCATTCCTCACACTGGAAAAAAACAAAAAAACATTGTAGACCAACTACTGCAAACACCAGCCGTCTCCATGCTTCAGGTAAGTTTTCCAAAAGGTGCAAAATATATATTTTGCATAGGTTTGTCTCTATTTAACTTAAATATTGTAAATTAATGTGTGATAAGTGTATAAAGCAATAACATTATCTGTGCTTCTTCACATGGTTAATGGGCAGTGATCTTATTCAGACACCACATCCAGTCCCTTACAAAGCTTTTATTACATGTCATCAAAATAAAGGTCATTCTCTCTTTTTTTTTGTACTGGTGCCACAGAAAGCTGAACTAATTTAACGCTCTTCAAATGATTTTGTCTCAGGAAGAATAAAACCATCAAATTATACTGCTTAAAAGCTTGAAAGATAAAACAGTAAGTGGTCTGGATTTACCACCATCTGTTTTTTTGTTTACTTTTTATTTACCCTTGTGCGCCATAATCTCTCTGCTTTCTAAGAGATCCTGTGAAGATGAATGCAAATGTGGAGGCTCAGTGGTCCATTTTGTTCATTGTGAGCACCAAACCCCCTTTTTTTTCGGGACAAACATGTCCACCCAGTCAGACGAAAAAAACACTCATTACTACAGCACCATGGGGCCAGTCCGGCCCTCTAGAGGATAATAACTAGGCATCTGCTTAAATCTGATATAATGCTGTTTTAATGGCTAGTCTGGCCTCTGTGATAGAGGCAGAAACGGTTGCAGTCTCTTAAGCTGTTTGACTCGTGCTCCTTGCTACTCAGGCTGAGGCCGTTGAAACAGGCTCTTTATTATTCACACAAAGGAGTTTAATGGGGTCTTTACAGTGGATCTCCGGGGAAACTTTACTATATTTTGAGAGGATGATTATCCTTGTTTACGGTTCTGCAAAGAACCTTCAGCTAAAACTGTCACGATAAGCAGCAACTTTGCAGCTGTGGGCCCAAAGAGCCATTTAGCTGCAGGTGAAATTTCTGGAGATTACATTTGCTGTTCCTTATCTCCTAAATTAACTCATTACCTTGACATGCTCCTTTCCCTGGAAACAGCTCGGACCTGAATTTATGATGAAATTCAGCAGTCCCATCATGTTCAGCATTTATAGTGAGATATTCACTAAAGACCTTTAACTGCTAACCCTGTTCCACCATTGATTTTTGACTCCACAGTCAGATAGGTGACCTTGAAGGATGTCAAAAAAGGAGGATGTGAGCGAGGGCAAAACTGGAATGCATCCTCAGAGATTAGATTCTGTCAGACTGGCAGCTTCGCTTTTCATTTATCGCAGTAAAATCTCCAAACCTCGGCTGTACAGTCAAAGAATTGAGTGATGTTTTGAGGCAGACACAAAAAGGGTTGAACTTATTCAGCATTTTGGGAACCTCTGTTCAAGAAAGGTCAACCCCTGCAGGAGCACAGTGTGGTCAGAAAGTTGCAAAGCAGAGAAGAACTTGCTGAAAGTTTAGCATCATTTAATTGAAAGATTCCTCCGTCTGGACTGAAACATTCAGATTCTGTCAATCACATCTTGTGCTTGAAGCTTACGCTAATTGCATATGCAAATTCCCAGAGATTATGACTCTGCAGCCACTGTAGGGTTTGCTGATTGTAAGTTATGATTATGATGGATTTCCTCACATTCATTTCCAAAACGTTGTTAATGAAGAGGCAGTCAGTTACAAATATGCATCAGGCATAAATTGTGTATTGCAGAATGCCATCAACTTCAAGAGTTGGAAATAAGGACTGAATCTGTGGAGTTTTTTTATTATTATTATTATTGTAGTTGAGCTTTTAGACTGAAGAGCTCCAGATTAATTCACAGGTCAGACTGTGTGTTGCAAATTTCTAATAAATGGTCACGTAAACCTTCAGTAAGAGATTTAAAAGTGTTTCTGTGTATTTCAAACAGCAAACGACGTGTAAATGCGTCAGAGTAACTGAGTACTTTTTAATCCTCTGCATACTTTAAAGATGTTAGTCATTGGAGATGCATATCTCACAAGATTTGTCTGTATTTCTAGTGAATATGAATCTACAAATTGTTGCTTGAAACACATAAGAACACCATAATAAAACCATTTGTCTTTTTAGTGCACTTTTGATTTATGTACCACTTTGTGTGGGTCAAACACATTAAAATCCATAATGAATTATAGTTTGTGGTCCAACTGTTACTAAAGTTAAAAAATATATCAAGACGTTTTTTTTTTTGCAAAGCACTGTAGGAACATTTAAATCTCATTTTTCAAAATGTCGCACAAGTTGCACAAAAAACATTCACCCTTGAATAGCTTTGTGAATAAGAAACTGAGTGGCATAAAGGGCATAACTATTAAAACACTTCACTTCTGAAGACCTGTTTACATCTCTTAATTGGTTTTAGTTCCACTTTGGTGCACATGGTTTTCAATTTTGCTAACACAAATTGCAATATAATGTGAAAAAACAAAAATACAATACTGTAGTTGGATCAGCAGTTCTCTCCTGACTAGTCAAGTGAGGAAAAATTAATTGAAAACATTAGGAGTCTTATTTTGGAAAGACTTAATCCCAGCCTTTTTGTCCTCTCAGTATCTCATTGATTACAGAAAGCTCTTTGCTGCGCTCCCAGGAGAGCATACTCTCCCTGCTGCAAATCACCAGCTGCTGATTGACCCTGCATCAGTGCTGCACCTGTAAATGATGTCCCCCTATGTTGCGTACAGTAAACAGTCAGTGACTCGTGACTCCATCATCCAGCT
Organism: Poeciliopsis turrubarensis; assembly: GCA_010277015.1. Lineage (NCBI taxonomy): Eukaryota > Metazoa > Chordata > Actinopteri > Cyprinodontiformes > Poeciliidae > Poeciliopsis > Poeciliopsis turrubarensis. The sequence goes on from VMRN01000066.1 coordinate 1,540,593, forward strand.
TTTGGGGTCACTACCCACTAGATGGCTCTCTGTTTACCCTCCCTCTGTCATCTCTTTTCCTGCTGCTCTGTCCATCAGCCTCTCTCGCTGGAATTTCTCACTTGGGAATATTTGGTTGGGAAACATGAAAGTGTGGAGCAGATTCTGGCTCACTGAGTTTTAAATCAACATTTTGGAGCTTCGAAAGAAGCACAAAATCACAGCATTTCAAATTGTCCAACCCAGGCTAATTTATGATTTACTTGTTTGATCTGCTTCACCAATCAACCTTTAATCCTGGACTTGAATCTGCAGGACAAACACCTCTTTTTGTTGACTGCTGCAGAATTAGGATCAACTTGGGATTGTCAGTCAGCAAAGATCGAGTTGATCATGATAATGATTTCCCCAACTCTTGTTTCTGAGACTGACGTTTCTCCTGTGATGTTATTTAAAAGAGGATTTGGTGTTGTTTAGAGGCTTAAAGGGGCAGCGGCTCGTGTAATCGGATACAGCCAGAGAACCAGTCTTTTAAATGTTGAATCAATACGTCGCTAAATACGCTGGGGCTTTGGTGTTGTGCCAGTGACTGGATCCAAATAACTGACTCTCCATTCATCACTGAAAGACGAAAAGAGTCTCTGAGATTAAATCTTTCTTAGTTTACGTCTGTTTTAAATAAATCGGTTGCCTCTTGGAAATGACACACTGAGATGATGCAACACAGAGCAGCTTCAAAACCACATTATTTGCATATTAGTTGGAGGTTCAACCAACGTGCATTTATTACTTAAAACTCAAAGGACTGCTGGTAATTTATATATTAAAATGATTTGGGCTTCAGTTTAACATTTGCAATTCATAAGGAATGTATTTGATAGAAGAATCATTCTTTTCAGGTAGCTGAGACTTTTTAAAAAATAGCCACTAAAAATTAATGGGCTAAGCTTAGTTTTAATTAAAGAATAACTAATTAACATTTAAATAATTAAAATTCATCCAGTGTAGCTACTTTTTTGAAATCCCTTTATTTATCTCATGATGATATTAATATGTTCAATATTTCACAGCATTACTGGCTACATATTTAATTTTTCTTGAGGATAAAAGGTTAACTGCACTCTTGGTGCAATTGATTGGATATATTGGTGACCCAGAAACCCAAAGTAAATTGCACAAATCTATATTTTTATAAAAATTTGCCAAACATCACAGGCTTCTGTCGAGTACAAAATATATGAATATGGTTATAAACTCTTCACTTTATTACAGTTTTGTTCCTGAATCATTACTTTTAACAGCATCTTACACACTTGCAGTAGTTGTCACCTTTCTTACTGAAGTTTTTTACATGAAAGTAATATTTCCACATGTTTAATTACATACGTTTTCTTCAGATTCAGTGTTCTGTTAGAACTTCTCACTGTACCGCTAACAGCAGCATATCTGTCCTAAAATGTTACCGTTTCCATTTGTTTTCTGTCTTTCTTTGCTTCTCACCTTGTCATGAAACTGGGTCCCCTCCTGGGGATGCATCCGTCACTTTGAGATTCACTGAGTAAAGAGGTGAATCAGGAGATGCAAAGCATATTAAAGTCATGTGAAGATATATTATCAATATCTGTGTTTCTGGGTGATCCTCTTCCTACAAATAAATGCGTCATAAATGCAGAAAGATCAATCTAAAACAACAATTTCTTAAGGTAGTAATATACTGCAGACTAGTGATTCCCAACATATTCTCAAATTAACTGCACATTGACAAAATAAATATAATTTTTATGTATTTTCCCTTGTAACTTTTAAATACATGATAGATTCCCATATTTAATCCGAATCCTTTGCAGACATGTCTTCTTTCAATAGCAACTGAAAGTTCTGGTGTTTTTAGCTTGTTGCCTGTGGTGCGTTCAGGGACTTGGAAAGAAAAAAGCTTTTTGATGATCATTTAAGTTGACAGCGTGTGTATTTTCTCGCTCAGGAATTAATGCATCCCCGGTCTTGTTGTGGAGGACCAGGTGAAATCCACATCCAGCAGGACAGTTCCATCCCCGAGCTGTGGAAGCAGTTTATGTGCAGCCAAAATCCCCTAAACTTTGTCATTAACTTGTGTAATGAGCTGAGTGTGGGGGCACGGCGCATCCCAGACGTATCCGTCTCATGGGCAGCTCCTTCCATCCCACCATCAGTCAGGGAGTCAGTGTGTCAGATGTTTTATTCAACACAGCTGTGAGTATTTTTGGCACCTGGCTGCTTCATTCGAGAGGAAGGATGGGAGGGATGGAGATGAGCGAGTTCTGGGCCTTCCAGAATGGGGTCACGATTACTTCGTGGTTCCAAACCTACTGGACCAATACAGGCTAACATCAAAGAGCTGGAACACCTGTTTCCAGACGGAGTTCCTCGTTCAGCCGCTGCTCAGATGAAAGGACCCGCATAGTTTGAGACCAGAGGGAAATTGCTCCCAGATCAAAGTCGTGACGTTTTTTTAAATGGCGGAACAGAACGATTCTCGGCTGATGAATCTTTTGAGGGTCTGTGTGATGTTCAGACTAAGCCAAAGTCACACAGTTGAGTCCGTGATGCTTTAAACCTGCGTTCCTCTTAAGGCATCACAACCATTTGAATGTACAAAGGGAGGAAGATTCTACCTCAATATTAATTGTCAAACCGAATATAAAACCTACTTTTTCTTCGTTTCATCTGGAGTCAACATGTTGGTGTGTTTAAGATTAAATGTATTAACACTTAACTATTTATTTTGAGTCCCAAAAGATTGAGGGAGATACTAAGCAGTTCTTTATATCACAGGTTTGACTTTTTTAAAGTCCTCAGGTGACGGGAAATAAAACAGATAATATCTATCAGCTTTGAGTCAATCCTTAAATAACTTATGACATTCAGACAAAGCAAGTTTCCAGTAGCTGCGTCCTCTGTAGCATAATTCTAAATTACTACATTTCTGTGGCCATGCATATGGCATTTTTTTGATAATAGATTAAAAATGTTCTGGGAGGTTTTTTTATTTTTATGAAGAGATAAAAAAACAAACAAAACACACAAACCAGTTTCAAAGTCCTGTTGCCCAGTGCTGAATTTTAAGGAGTCAGAAATGTCAAAATTTCCATTTTTGCACACAAAGAGAGACAGACAGGCAGAATTTCAGGGGCATGTGTTTGAAGTGTGTCTCTCCAGAGAAAGTCCTTCCTCCCTTTATGCTTCCTTTGCTTTTTCCTCTTTCTGCAGAAATAAATGGAACGAGCAGAGGCCAGTAAAACAGAAATGATATATATTCTGGATTATCCCTCTGCAGTTTTATGTAGCTGGGAAAAAAAATAATCTGCATCTGAAAAAATAAATACATTTATATATGTGGTATTTATTTACTTTTTGTTATTATTAACCTTTTTATTCTTAATCTGTCTGGGCTGTAAGCTCACAATTATATCCAGGAACATCCAACCATGGGATGGTTTTGTAATAAATGGCACTAGTGAATGGAACATTAGGTTGTTACTCCACACACACACATGTGTGTTGGAGGGTGTTGGCAGTGAGTACACAAGCATGATGGACACTGCTCAGATTTTCCTCCTGGCTCTGATTGGTTGTTAGTGGCCAAAGAGTTTGATTTTGCTTTTCACAAATTAACTCAGAATATTTTGATCGTTTCAATAACAATGTAAAAAGTAATCTTTTATAAATGTCAGTTATTAATAAAAGTTATTTTGAGAAAATTCTTTTTGTAATTTATTTCCAAAATACACTTTCAAGATTTTGTTTTACTTCTTGTTCCAAACGAGTATAATATTTGCTTTAAAATAGTTTTAAATTTTATGTGATTTTAGCTGCTTTAACCACATGGAATGAATTACATTTTCAACAAAATGATGCTCTACTGTTTTGAAATTAATAAAATGGTAAAATAGAAATCAGCTAATGGACCAAAGAGAGAGCTGCTCCTTGTTCCATTTAATAAATTGCATTTCTCTAACAGGCCGACAGAGAAGTCATAAAAGTCCTAAAATGGTAACAAAAGCTTGTGCTGCTCCAGCAATGAGCTCTTTGGAGTGGATTTGAAAATTGAGCAAAGACAACACACCATGAAATGCCGGTGAATCACTCGAACGCTCTGCAGTGGCCAAAACACAAAATGCCTGTCTTCTTTTTAATTCACCATAAAATGATTTTTTCCTCACCTCCCGCTTTACGCAGCGTCCATTGAGGTTAACGGCCAAACGTTTCTGCAAACATTCATTAAGCATAAATACAAAATCAGAGTGATTCACTGGCATCGGCCACCTTTTGCCCTGTCAATTTGAATGCATGGCGTATCTGTAATTTATTCAGTTGCCGTAATAGGATTGCACCACTGTTGTAGTGGACACCTTCAATAATGGAAACCGCCATAATGAACTGAGCCCTTTTTCTCCTCAGCAAGCCCTACACCTCCATCAATAGTAATGATTTCTCCTCCTATTGCCCATCAAGTCAGTGGCACTAAGCAAAATCTAAACACAAATGGTTTGAAGACAACAAGGTGAATGTTCTGATCAAAGCCTTGAAATAAACTCTTAATGCTTAATTTCCAGGAAACCTGATAAAGTTTGAGCTGGTTAGTTTCACTTTTTTTTCCCAAAAGATAATATGTGATTTTATTCATAAAACCATGTATTAACTTATAAATAAATCATTTAGAAATCCTGAAATATATACACTCATATATTAATTGCAGAAGTTGTGCATTTCTCAGTTATTGTCAGATTGACTGAAGAAAGATTAAGATTTTTATTTTTATATATATAGTGGTGAGTATGATAATAACATAGTGTTAAAAGGAAATTATTGAAGATTTTTGTCTAATGAATCAGTTGTCATAAAGCAGGTTGCAAGTTTTTTTTTTTTTTTTAAAGCATCAACTCAATTAAATCCAGACTGTTAAAGTTTAAAAATAAAATGACAAATTATAACACCAGGAATAAATATCAAAATTTAAAATGTTGTGTCAGATTGTCAGTGGTGTAATGCATCAGTTGTCAAAGAAATAGTCATGTTGCCAAGGGAAGGAGCAGAAGATGGAGGATTTGGGAGAAGCCAATGATGAATTACACAGTGAAGGGTTTGATTAGCTTTTTATCTGCTTACGGGACTCTGGGGGATGAGCGGAGATTGATGGGCTGCAGTAATCTGACATGGTGTTGTTTATTTGGACGGAGAATACTTGGCTGGAGTGCAGAGTGGAGCAGCAAAGAGCCATCTGAACCTGGACCTCTGCAGGCTCACTGTCACTAATGTGAAGTTAAATACGGCTTTATATCATTGTTTTGAGATTTCAAACGTGTCCCAACCTGGAAATGGTTCAGGACACCAGCTGTGGACATTCACCTTGGGCTTTTATCAACAAGAACAATTGTTGATTTTCTGAATAAAGTCTTACAATATGAAACATTGAGTTTGCTACTACAGAAGATGAGCTAAAAACTTCAAGGATGCGAATTACAGTCATGGAAAAACTCAGGAACAAATAGCATCTTGCAGATAATGAGACCACAGGTTGTAGTAAATATAACTGCATCTTATTTACTGCATGTTGAAAATAAGTCAGATATAATCACACTTTGATAATAAAATTAAATCTTGGCATGGAGATCCCTTTGGAATAAAAATTTCAGCCTTGATCAATGATGTATTATTTATATAAATGCCCCATTTGAAATTATGACAGCTGTTTGGCAGGATTGGGTTACTTAAAAAATATAACTGGTTACAACAAACAAGATAGTTTAGCAGGATTGGGAGAGAGTTTAGTGATTGGCAGCCTTGCCTCGAACTCCAGGAAAGTTTCGCAGCCAAATAGAGCCATAGAGATGTCACTTCTACAGGGAGAAAATTTAAAATTAACAATTAAAATAAAGGCAAATGATTCAAATTGGACAGCAGGATGAGAGAAATTGATCAAAAGTTGCCTTCCAGCGGAGAAAATACAGACTCTGTTCCTCTGGTTTTTCACTTTTTGTGCAATAACAGATAATCAGATGTTTTTTTTTTGTTTTTTTTTTTTACGTGAAAAAAAAAAACGTATTTTGCACATAAATGGTCTCAGGTCCACAATGTCTAGTCAAGCTTAAACTTTAATTACATTATTTTGTTGTAGGGGAAAATTAAAGTAGCTGTAAATAATTAGAAAATGAATTACCAAAATTAAAAGTAGATTGAGAGAAAAATATATTCTGGTTGCTTAGCAACAGTGAAGAAATGAAGCATTTAAGTCTGAATAGGAAACTTTGCATCGCTTTGGAAACTGGTGAAAAGGATGCTATTCATGTGACTGACATTGCAGAAGAGAGAAGTTTTTTTTATTTTTCACTGCAGCTTTAAAACCTTTTATTTAAAAAGAACTACTCTTGTGTCAGTAAATGGCCAAGGCAAAAGTATTTGTAGAGCACAGGCTCAGTTCTCCATTTTGGTTTCCTTCTTGAACTGGCTGAGATATTTTTACTAGTTTGAGGAACATGCGAAGTTTTAAACTTTGTTAATGTTTTAAAAGTGAATGTTTGGGAAAGACTTCTCTCCAGAAGCTTTGAATATGGTGTAGTGCTATCCTGTCCTCTCTCCACTTGTTCCTGCACACTGGTATTCAGCAGGCTGAAAGTAAGCGAATCGAGTTGCTTCCATAAAAGACAAATTCTTCATTTCTGAAATAAAAAATACGGATATGTGGTACACACAACCCTGACAAAGTCGCAATGTGTAGAGCACCTTAAGCCAGGCAAATTAACATCATCTTGTTGTGACGTGATCCAAAATAATTCATGCTACTTAGTTGCTTTAACATGGAAAAACTGCTCAAATACAGTAACAATGACAGTGTGCATAAGAATAGTTTTTGGTAAACTGACAGTCTTTAAAATGCCTGTTTTATTTTCTAAATTATGCACAAAAAAATCTCTGATTATAGAGCTGAATGTGGTAATTATCCTCACTCTGTCAAGCAAATCTCTCTGAGATAATATAGCAACGGCTTTCAAAAGCCGTCATTCATCTAGCAGACACAAATGTTTCTATATTTGATGAGCGGAATAAATTTGTCTCTCTTCTCTGTTCAGTGTATTTCATATAAATCTACATGTAGATTCTGGAAGCATGAGGACAAGTGGGTGAGACGAGGGGGATCCTGCTGCTGTTGCTGACCAGAGTTGTTGTGCCATTGTTTTCTTTATATTTGTGTTCAAAAAGCGAAAACCACAAAGCGCCGAGTGACAGTGTGGTTTTGCTTGATGGCAGAGCTGCACTCCACCCCGTGTGCATGCTTGTTTGTGAGTGCAGTCTGCCGACATCCATTTCCTTCACTTAGTGTTAATACATTGTATTGAACAACAAGCATGCGTGCTCCAAACAGAGTCCAGAGCCAAATAAGCATGTCTAATATAGCCTAGTATTTCTAAAATGGGAATCAGTGCTTCCAGAATGTCTGAAACTGTTGGGCTTATCAGCCTTGATGAACGTCAGAGTGCACAGCTCATCCTTTCCTCATAGATTTATAGGAATTGAAACCAAAGGACTCATATGCTACTAAAGTGGATATGGATTGATACTATTTGCACAACCTGAATCACAGACACACATGTGGAGGGAGAATTAAGCTGCGATGAGTCAAACTATGAACAAACGCTTTGAATCTGTAGTTCCGTCCAAATAATTTGCACCTTTGTTAACGACGTGTGAATGCCCTAAAATAAATTTGTCCTTCTTGGTAACATGATTTTATGTTGAATTAAAAAATATATATCTTGACATTATTATTACAAGTCCAAGTGGACTATAAGTGTTTTATAGTCCACAGTCGTCCTCAAGCTTTGCTCACTTGTTTGAATATTTTCTTCCACCTCATACAGAAAACCAAACAAAATTATTTGTCAGAACAAAAAAGCAGTAAATATGTAAGCACTGATTAATACTACATATATTTTAAACATTTATTATTGTAAGTAAGAGTGCAAATGCACATGCATTGTTTGGTTTTTGAAAAATTTAGTGTCTGTACATGTTTTGTTGTCAATACACATCAGAATAGTTTTGCATTTTCATGCAACATCCACATAACTTTATAGCAGTTTTATTGTTCTCGTATAAATACATATAATTGCAATTCTTATATACATTTAGTACTCAAATAGTGTGCGATAATCTGCATTAGATGCCTCTATGATGACGGGCTGATGAGTTGCATCCAAATCTTCTACATCAACAGCTTTTTGCAGTATTTGAAAACTAAAAGATCTGTTTTAATTTTCAGGCAGACTCTGTATTGGCCTCAATCTGCACGGACCCCTTGTTCAGTTTGTATTGCAATATCTCTGAGATACTGTAGCCCCACCTGCTGTACAGGAGCTTACAATGGCCAAGCTATGTTTAAGTCACAGAGAGGAGAAATGGAGGTTTCACACTTCTGCTTCAGTGCTTTGTAATTATGCATGCAACTGGCACACTTCAAGTTATTTATACCAGAGAGTGTGTTGCCCAACTGCCATGAATCTTCTGATTGGTGCTGCTGCTTTTCTAGGTCAGACTGTGGATCACAGGCATGCTCAAACACAAATATTCTCTTTCTCTCTCCCACACACAGCCAAACGCTTCCACTGGGGAAGGTGATGTGCGTTATTCGCCTGGTTGCTCCTCTTCCTCCCCAATCCAAATATAAACATGACTCACAGCAAGCAATGGCTCTTAACAGTGACTCAAGATGGCTGCATACCTTTGGTGGTTCGTCAAGAGGTCTACCAGGTCCTCTTGCCCCCATCAGCAGGATAGTTTTTCTTCTCTCTGTCATTTACTTATTCATCCAGCAGCTCAGAGACAATCCTAAGCTTAACAGCACTTTACTGCCCGTCAATGAACGGATGATCGCTGACATTGCTTGGGAATAATTTATAGGTAATAAAAGTGCCACCGCCAGCTGTTAGGTGCTGCTCAACGACCCCAAAGGGTGGCGATCAGGCTAGTGCTCATCTGGCAGCTGCAGGAGGAGGATGAATCTTTGGTGTCACCCCATTGTATCTTTGCATTTATCCCTCATCCAGTGTTTTCTGCTCAAATGTTGAATTTTTGCAACAAAATACCCAATGAAATCTAAGTAACAGAAGCATCTGACCACCTGCACTGGTTTCCTGTGACTAGTCACCTATTTGTACTATTGATCTCAACTTTCTTTGAACTTTATTGAAGCTTGTTGTTCTGACTTCCAGCTTTGTCACAGTATTGATCATTTCAACCACCTGCAAGGTATCACTGCTTATCATTTTGGCTTTGAAGATTATTTTTCTTAGTTGTTGCTTCTCTGTTGTCATTAATTAGTGCAACAAATCTTTCACTTTAAGCCTTAAAAGTAGAAAAAGACGCATGCATTTCATCTATTGAGTGTTACAGGATCTGTTTCAGATCAAAATCAATTCCTTTGGCATCATATGTCCTAATATTCTGGCTACAATCCACTTTCTTTTTTTAGCCAGGCTTTCCAGGACTGGACACTAAAATTCAGCCGAGCCTTAAAATGTTCCTGTCACTTTACATTTCCAGTCTTTTATTAACGTTGCGCTGTGAAGAACAAGGAACAAAATATAACATTTTCTGCTATTTACAGCAGAAATACCACAGTATACAATTTATTGTTCTGTTTTATCCATTTGGCCATAATGACTCTAGCAGTGATTTCCTGAAGTCCTAAAGTTTTGCTGCTCTTTCCAGATTTTAATCGGTGTCATTTGTTTTTGAATAGCTTTAGATCAGGTTATAATTGTTGCTTTTGGGAGATTCTTTAAACCTTCATTTTGCAAATAGTCTCCATTTTATGTGTCAGGAAGGACTAGATAGAAATAAGATGATTTTTTAAAAAGCTTGTTTAATAAACTCAGGTTATTTTTGTCTAGTAGTAAAATTTGCTTAATGACCTGTAACATTATAGTACCACTAAAAAGCTAAAAAAGAATAAACTGATTAGTTTACTCAATGGGATTTTGAGGCAATCCCATTAGCGATTCACAGCATTTTTATACCTGCAAGGAGAATGATGCTAAATTTATCACTTTTTGACCTAATAATGAGTCTTTTTCAAGAGTTTTGAATGATAAACTTTGACCAAACATGATTGATTTAGAGCTGGAAAAGTAACAGATTTTCTTCTTTCATAATTGTATGTTAAAAAAGAGTTATGTGAACAAATACATCACTGTATTTGTTCACATAACTTGGTCCAACTTTCACTTTGTATATTTTTTAAGTCAACTACAAGATGACACCCTGTATATGCTAGGGGAAATGTCATCTGTCTGCCGCAAGTTTTATTTTTTACACCGTAGCGCTTCTAATTTGGAAAGCTACCAGCTCCAAGCTGGGCCCATATTTCACCAGCAAGGCGTAGAGTTATTGATTGGCGAACCAACAGGCTCAGACAGTGGAGGGCACCTCTGTGGACCTGCCCACAACCCACTGGGAGCAAAGCAGTGGAGGACTGAGGCAATCCTGTTAGCGCGCTGGTGAGCAGCTGTTATCCCCCATTATTTCTCTGTTTATCTGTTCAAACGTATTCAGAGCTTTTCCTTCTTTTAGCATGATCCTCTTGGATAAAGTCCCACTTTCCGTCTTGCATGCTTGAGTTTAACTAAACTGTCATTCTGTTGAAAATACAGCTGCACAACAAAAAGGGAGCAGATACTTCATAAGAAGTACACAAAAACCATATGGTGAGGAAATATCCAGTCTACTGAAAACACTGCGGCGTAAAATCTGTTGCAAATTCAGTATTTAAATTCATGCCACCTTTGTCACATATATCCATGGACAAGCTCCAGTAGAAAAAAGCGGTTCAATCCTGTGAGGACAAGCTGATGCGATGCAATTGGCCACCTTATGTAACACATATCTGGTGGAACTGGAGCAGAAAACCACGAAAACCAATAACTGAATCCCCTCTTTCTCCTTCTGGTGAAGGATCCTCACCTAAACACTTGAAATACAAATTCTGCATGTACGTCTGCAGAAAACTTAATCACAAAACATAATTATGCTTCTTTATGCTGGTTGGTTGCAATTTCATTAAGCGCTAATTAGCAATCAATACATGATTTTCTGAGAGGGTCTGTTATAGCACAGGTAATTGCTTCCTTTGATGTGCTGAAATGCAAATGGAATAGGATCAGTTCTTGAGTTGCAGACTGAAGCTGAGCAGTAAGAGCTCTTTGTTTTCCCGCCGTTGATAATGAATGCAGTGTGGGAAATAACAGGCCTCATTTTGGCATTTCCTATGGACATCAAGGTCCAATTTAAAGGGGAAATAGGATATCCAGAAATGAATTAACAGACTAATTTTGATTATAAACACAACATATTCAGTATCTCCCTGCTAAAATAAATACAACTTTGAATACTAACACAAATAACTGAATTTGTAAGGTCTTAAATAATTAGATATCACTTTCTAGAGTTGGTGCATTATCATATAGCTTCAGGAAGAGACTTTACACTGATTTTGCTTTGTTCACATCTTCATTTGATATGTTTTGGTGCCTTAAAGGAGTCAAAAATTGAAACGGTTCATATTTTCTGACATGGTGTAAAGAGGGAATGGTATTGATTTAATGTTCTGAGCTGTAATGACTATAAGAGCTGTTTAAAAACACTTCTCCTTACTGAATAGGCAGCTGATTACAATTATGACAGAGGCACTGCTCTGCCATACCACTTTTCAAGATTTGTTTATTTTTAAAATTGCTCAACAAATCCATAGGTCAAATTAGCATTTTATTTCTTGACGAAAACACCAGGAGGGGGTATTATGCATAAACCTCTTTTAAATATATATCCCTGAATTTTATTCTTCTGAAATCAAGATGGAGAACCTCCCCTATGACGACTGACATTACTGAACAGAGTCTCGCTGCCTTGTCTGCAGCCCTCTGCTCTGTTAATTATGAATAATGGACATGAGCAAGGGAGGGAGAGTCGCTTCTGGCAGAACAAAAAGACAACTGATTAGGTAGGGCCGGCTACGTCACAGAAACAGAATGTTTTCAGACTGACTGACTGCTCTGTTCTCTTTCGAGAATTACTTCAGTCCATTAGAAACAACCACAGAGCTCACATTAGTCTACTGCCCAAAACTAACCTATCCCATGAACGCCAGTGGTTGAAAATCTGATTTTTCATTCGGTGACCCTGATCATTTGATGGGTCCCCACAGACTTGTTCTGTTCATACATTATGCATTCACTAAGATTGCACTAGCTTGTATTGTATCCCATCAACCTGTAACTGCATCCGGCTCCCCAGCTTCATCGTTTTGGTTCTTTTCAAAGAGAACTCACAAAAGAATTACATTTTTAAAACTGTCAGAAACTCGAGACCTTTTTGTTTTGAACTGCGGTTTGACTCCTTCATGAAACAGGAAGGGTTATAAAACTGAGTTTTCCATTGTGATGGGCCACTGGCAGAGCCTGGATGCACCCTGCTGGCTTCACAGCCTCCTCAATTGGAAGTGGAAACAGTCTGTCACTTTGAACTGTTATTTGTGCTTCAATGAATGCGGTAAACCCAACTGAATTTTTCTTGTAATCGCACTCATGTAAGCACCATTCCCGTGTTCCTGCTGTGCCAATCAGCATCCCCACATGTTGGTGCTAGACTCTTAGTCAAATGAACAACCTGTTCAGTCTGCAAAAATCCTTGTTGGTGTCTAGCTTGACTTGTCGATTGGCTGTATTTTTAGGAGGGCTGTCTGTCTTTTAGGAAAAAGAGCCATATTTGCAGGCATTAATTCTTGAAGAACCAATTACCGTGAACTCCTGCCTACTTGTGGCAAAGATTTTTCTGTGAAACGTAACTCAAAATTGCCTATTCTGGGAGTATTTTTGTCAACCATATATTAGATATTAAAGACAAAAACAGCCTGGGAAGCTGAAATACCAAGGGGCAGTGCTACTTGACAAACTATTAGGTGGTGCTTACAAAGCAGCCATTCATTTTCCTTGGAGCTGATTCACCTGAGATAAGTAAAACCATAGATTTTAGCTTCTGCTGTAGTGCTTACATGGTTACCACTGTCTGTTTTGATGCATTTTAAGGTTTATTTGGAGCTTCAACTATTTAAATTGGCAGTTATAAACAGGGAATCTCAAGTATCTTCAACCTTAAAAATACTGTATGCTGTTTCTAGAAGTTCATTTTTTAAATAAGCACTGAAAAGTAACTTTTTGTTCCACATTTTCCCTTTTTTATCCTGAGTTACCAGAGATTGAAAGAAACAGAAATCCTTTCCCTCACCAGCTCATTCTGAGCATTCCCAGGCCGGTGGGGAAAATCCATGTTTTCCTTTGTCCCAGGATCGCCTCACAGTGGAAAATGCCCAGAACTCGTCAGAAGGAAAACGCCTCAGAGGCTTCCTGATCAGATGCCTGAACTACCTCAGTAGCAGAGCTGTAGAGCCGGAGCTCTACTCCAAATTCATGACGGCTGGATGATGCTTGTACCTTGCAGTCTGCTCTCCAGGTGATTTTATGGCTCTCGCTATTCGAAACTGGATATTCTTACACACATTGCAGCCAGCCACTTGGCTCTACTTACATGCAACTTCTTATTATTTTTAACAAATTGACACCATCCTAACTTTTTAACTCGTCGATATCAGTATGTACGGCTATCTTAATTAAAATAATGTGCTTTTTTTTAAACTGTTGTGCTGAAATCTTTATAACTCAAGTCTATTTTTGAGTAGAACAGAACAGAACATCCTGTCTACTTTGGAAACTATTATGGCAGCAGCATCTAATAGAGATGTCTAATCTCATATTTAGGATCCTGGATCTGTTTCTCCTCATTCTTTCTGTTTTTGTTTATGCCTTATGCCGACTGCAGTGGAGAATTATGTTTTTAATCCTCATCTGAAAAGCGTATTTACCTGTTTTGTCTGTGGAAAATGGTCAGTGCTTGCTGTTGGGAGCAAATCTCTTCAGAGGTTTACTGTATTGTCTACAGCAGGTCTAATTCAATTCATCCGTCCTCTGCTGCCAGCTGCATGTCCCAGTCAAACCATGCTCTCATCAAACAAACTTGATTAAAACAGTCTAATCTACGTGGCCACAAGATGACGCAGTTTGTGTGTGCATGTCAGTGTGTTAGTGAGTCCAGATATAAAAGAGGACTTTTGTTTATCCAGTATTTCTGACAGCAGGCCACAAACATGCTTGTAGGACTCAGAGGGCTGCAGACATTGACCTCAGCTTAGAAAACATGTTGCTTCTTTAGTGTTTATGCTGCTACAACTTGTGTGCTTCTATAGTAAATGTTATGATATGTCTAGTGATGCCTGGATGCAGGCAAAGAAGACAGTTTGCAGTTAAGAATATTGACATGTGAGGTGATTATACAAAGACAGAAAATACAGACATTTCCAAAGTAAAAGTAGCAATCTGCTTCAATTTGCTGTCACTTCTGCCCCACAGTGATTTCGCCAGTCGTCGAAAGTCTGAAAGTCGTTATCAGAGAGAAATATCACATTCGATACCAATTGCATGAAACGTAAACATAACATTCTGTCTCAAGCTGACTTAACCTCCAAATTGACATTTGATAACAGATTTGCAACAGAAAATGGACATTTGGGGAAAAATAAGATAAGAGATGAGACCAGGCATCTGGACATAGTTAATATTGTTCATTACTGTCAAATTCAAATGTCTACTAACTTAAAATTTAGGAAAATATGGATGTTTTTAGAAATCCCCATGCTAAAAGGAGTTTAAATTTTAGCAGGTCATCGACATCTTGTATCTACGTAGCTTTGTAAGTTGTTAAGGAATGTAACAAACACTTTCAGAAAATGTTTAACCAGCTTTTGCAAGTACTAACCGTGAGCAGGAGATAGGAAATCATCGTTGGCCGTGAAAAGACATCAGAACCAAATATAATTTGGGCTCATCATGTGGGCCACCTCAATACATGATACCCAAAAACAGAAACTGTGTAGGATGAAAACAAAATTAGCTGTTTTCCCCTCATTCCCACTGTTCATAACTGAACTTACCCAAACTAATGAACTGGATCTGTTCATTATGTCTAAAAGGGCAGAAGTCACGTTTAAACAGTTTTTTTTTTTCTTTTGCCTCACAATTACAATAACAAAGCCTCTCTGGAAGGGAAGTTTATTTAAATAAGGTCTAGTGTGCATGGATTTACTGTGACAGGGAGCAATTTTTGCTTATTATAAGCTCACAATTGTCTGTTTCCATTTGTCCGTAATGAAATGGCTGAGAGAGAGACACAGTCGCAGTTATCTAAATGACCAATAAGGCAATTCTTGTTCAAGGTAATACCCTCTTTATTCTTTTTTCTTATTATTCCCTGCACATTTTTTGACTGTTAACTTATCTCGCATGTTTAAGTTATTGCACTTGTCGCATCGTATCTTGACACACCCGGAAGCTATAATGGAGTCTGATGGCAGAAAACATTTTTTAGAAAACTAAACCTGTAGCCGTAAAAGGATGGACATATTTTAAATGCAGTGAGTGATGGCTCTTTTTATAAAACCCCCTGATTTTCTGCAACACAATGGAGGAAATTCATCAAAAGGCACAAGGAGGCTTTCAGCTTGATGCTAGTTACAAGAATACAATACAGCAACAGTAAGAAGCTTGATTTCAAGCTTTCTTTTACAGCTGGAAATTTTTAAATAGATGGTAATATTTGCAAAATGCTGTATAATAACTTTATATTCAAAATCTTTAAAATCATATAATTTAATGTCAGATTGTTGCATGCAACATTGCAGACGCTGAGTCCTCAAATGTCCTGCGATTGGTATAATTGCCTCTGAGCTGAAGTCTAACTTTGGGTTCCCACATCCCGACTCTCCTTGACTCAGTGGTTCACGCTAACGAGTGTTTCCAGGCAACCATTAAAACTGAGCTGGTGAAATCAGTGCTGGCATAAAAAAATGAAGGAAAAAAAATCTGTGCTGCTTAGTGAGATCTTTTTCTTTTCTTCCCAACTTGCTATTCATGTGCCATCTGTGTGCAACAACAGTGCCTGTTTTCACATTAACATCATAGAGGTGGCTCTCTTCTGCCAAGATTTAATTAAGTTGTGGTCTTAATTAGCCACCATCTTGAAGCCATGTCTTCAGTAATATGGCTGATGGGGAATTTCTTTTTTTAGTTTCATCTGTAGGCCCAGTTATTTTAATATTATGTGCTGATGAAGAGGTGCGTCGCAATAGTTTAAAACTGTATTGAAAGTTTATTAATTTGGCCATTTGGATGCAAACATTGAGACGCTGGAGTCAGGAACATGATCCTTGTTCTAATTATTTGCTCTTAGTCCTGCTCTGCATCCATTTCATCAACTACTCCATGTTGTAAAAATAATACCTTGTTGCCACGGTTACGCACCAAAGAGACAAACATTTTTCACAGGAAGCACAATTATGTCATCTCTGGTCCTTTATGCACAATGCGATTTTCCCTGTTGCTTGTGGCCTTTGTCTACCA
The DNA here is from genome assembly GCA_010277015.1 of Poeciliopsis turrubarensis. NCBI lineage: Eukaryota > Metazoa > Chordata > Actinopteri > Cyprinodontiformes > Poeciliidae > Poeciliopsis > Poeciliopsis turrubarensis. The sequence goes on from VMRN01000066.1 coordinate 1,557,110, forward strand.
GTTTTTCCTTCCACTAAACTTTACACATGTGAATTACCCTTCTGGTGGTGGTGTAAGGTCCGCAATCCAGCATTTCTGTATTTTGAATCCCTTTTTTCAGTTTTGTTTCCGAGAATTAGCTTTTTGAATGGACATAAAATCAGGTGGTTTGGTATTTCCATGCTAGATTGAAGCAAAATATTTGAATATGTTGGCCATATAATGCTGCCAAGTCCAGATTATCGCCAAAATGAAACACTTGAGATTGTTGAACACAATCCCATCATGGATTAAATGGTTTCCAGAGAGACTTGTTGTGGCAAATGAGCCAAACACAACTCAAATTAGCATCAGCAGCAAATAATCCACATTCGTTTTGCACCTGTTGAAGCCAAATAATGCAATTTGATTGCATCATTATCCAGAGTGCAGCATCTGAGTGCTATCATTCAGTGTGATTGTGTTACAATGAGAGAATTGAGTCTTGAGCAGACGAAATCAGAGAGGAGGGGAAACTGTACGGGATTTAGACTTTTCAGATTGGCTCGTCTTCTGCGAACGCATTTCACAGAAGATGGTTGTTAAACTTGATATGTGGAAAGATGTATAGATAAACCTTTAATAAAGATGTGTAGAAGTCGCCAAATAAGTTATCGCATTTAGTTACACTAAAGTTGAGGATTTTTCAGTGTGCTTTGGATCCTGAGCAGTATCCTACACAAGATTTATCAAGTTTTATGGAATGAAATAAAGTTTTTCCACATTTCAACATCCACTTAACAAGTGGATGCAAAATGCAACAGATATTTTTTGTTTTTATTTATTATTAGACATTTATTAAACAAAGCCTGGGATCGAAGTTGAGCAAACTCAGTAAACTTATTAAAATTCAAGGGCAAAGCACAGGAGAGGGCAGGCTTAGCAAACGCTGTGTCATCATCATGCAGAGAGACCATCTGAATGTTATTCCGCCGTCTGATTTGAGTGCCAGTTTCAAGGGCGTTCTGCTTTACCCAGGCAATTATTGAGGTAGTTTGGGGCTCCAAGCTGAACCCAAACATTTCATTTATGCAAGAAAAAGACATTTCAATTCATTTACTGAAACCTTAATTGGTTTATCTCATTTCGTCAATATTGTGTGCTTGCATTTGTTCCATTCATCCAGGTTGCATTACGGCCATGATTAGGCAGGCTGTGGCTCCAAGGTAACAGCTATTTGCTTGCTCCTTTGCAGAGAAGCATCTTTAAAAGGAGGCACTTCACTGCTTCCAAGTAAATCTGACAATCAAAGATAGTTGAATGTAATCCGAGGTTGCCTACATGTTGCTTTAAAGTTTTGTTAACTGACCGTTCCACCCACATACAGAATAGATAAAAGGAAAAGCCATTTGTTTGTCTAAAGAGTTGAGGCATGTTAAAAAAAAATCAATGACTGTTTTCTGACCTTCTTCTGTTCTTTCTGAAAACAATTAGACCAAATCTGTGAATGCGCTGCTTTGGTTATGCCTGTTTCATATATTCCTGTCACATAATCATTTTCACACTTTCAGTTTTGACTCTTGTATTTTCAGCCAAGAAAACAGGCAAAAATGCAGTTTATTACTATCTGTCATGCAGTTTAATCTGATGACAGAGAGACATCTCAGGCAGCATAATTAGCAGGCACAGCATTACAGGCTTTCTCTCGCTCTCACTTTTTATGTCAAATTTTTTTTTCCCTATTTGACTTCAGCATCTGCAGCAGCAAGATTATCGAATGTTTTGATGTCAACAGAGAAACGTTGACTGACAGGCCTGGCCAGAGTGGAGCACCAGATCATATGGTAACTGACAGCAGAGACCCATTCTTTATCCTCTGCACAGAGTAAACAAGGCAAACAAAGAATTTAATTATACTTTCCATCTCGGCAGAGTAGGACTGACGTTCGGGAGAGGATTTTGCTGGTCCATTTCTCTATTATCTTATTGTTAAAGTTTAAATAGAGTTTGAATGCTAATACCTGGTGCAGAGATCATTCAAATTTTCTAAATTGAATAAAGAACTTATGTATATAATTGCCTCTAGGTGGCAGACTTCTTAACATTTTCAGTCTAAAATCAAAAACATCTCTGCTGCCTCCACAGAATATCAGTATTTATTCAGATAGGTGAACTCAGTTCACTGTGTGCAACATAAAGTTTGGCTATTAGATGCAATGCCTTCATGCAATTTGGAGTGAAATCAAATTGCATTTCATTTTCTCCATCACAAAGAAATAAGTACAAACTTGCAAAGCTGTCCTAAATATGAAATAGTGTCAACATCTGAGAAACAGGGGTATACAAGACAGAGTCACACTACAGTCTCATTACATCCCACAAAGTACAAGTGCCCCTGTGCAAAGGTTTGGCAGCCAGAAAGACTATTCATCTTTCTGCTATTTGCTAACAGCCTTGTTGCCACACTCCTGCCAAATTCTTCTGAGCCGAATTCAAGTGGGCCTCAAATCTGGCTGTAGTGGAGGGTGGCCGTCTGGAAGGCAGGACGAGTATGAAAGAGGCTCCATCCAGTCTGCATGCTGCATTAAGGTAGATATAAGACTGGGAAAATGATTAATACTTCTTAGGAGTAATATCTCCATGCAGGATATTGACTTTGTGTCCCTGCTGACGAACAAAAAAGTCACTATTGTTCCCTAAACACTGGCCCTCCCAGGCTTCTTATTAAATAGATGTGGCAATTTGATTGTCAATATGAGCCTGAAACTAATAATGTGTGTTTGTTTCTTATGAGACTGCAATGTTCCTCAGCGCTACACAGGGGAATATTGAGTTCCTTGGGTCTCTGTAGTATGATTGTGGAATAACAAATGCCAGAAGTATTCAGAAATCATTGATGCAGACTTGTAATCAAGTTATTGTGACTTTTTTTAACCCAAACAAACTTTCTTTGACAGTATTCATTTTGCATAAGTATAGAAAGGAGTTGGATAAAATGCAAAGGAATGTTGTTGCCATGGAGTTTTCAGTGTTTTTTAATATACTGTAACCTTTTCGAGAGCAGTTTTCAGTAAAGGTGGAAAATAGCAATTTATATAATAGTCGTAAGTCATAATTACAAAACTTGTTGATGCATTTTAAAATTTCTACACATTTGTGAAATGGAATATTTTTTTAAATGAATTTCTGAAAGGTGTGGCGTGTGTCTGGAGTTGAATTCAAAATGTTTGCTGAAGCTGGACAAAAAACATCCATGAATACAAAATCTGTTCACAAATTTCCTTTTTTTTTTTTTTTTTAAACTAAGCCACTGTAACATCTGGATAGACTTTGATCTAAACCATGTGATTATAACTCTGGCTGCGCATCAGATGGCAATTTTCTAGCTGGAAGGTGAACATTTGTGTCATTTTCAAGCCTTTAGTTGAAGAAATTGAAATGTTTACAATATTAAATCAATTACCTTTCGCTTTATTTCATATACTTCCATGAGTTAGTGTCTTAAATAAAGTCTCACCAGAACAGATTACATAGCATGCCCTACATTGCTTTTGAAATAGTTTGGATTATTTTGTATTTTTAGCATTTTGTCAAATTTTGCTTTACGAATTAATAGTTTCAGCTAATATTAGTAGGGTTAGGCTTCTAATTGTGGAAGCAGTGAAACTCTTTTAAAGACTCCCAGAAGTTATTTGTAGATGTTTAGGAAGGCTGGGTCAACTTCACGCTCTCCTTTAGTGATTTAAGACGGAGTGGTTTTGTTATAATGGGACTAAGTATGAAGTTTCATTGAAGTTTAGCAGCGTTGCCTCTGGTCTGATGAGACAGAGCTCTCCAGAACCACCATGCTCTGCTCATTAACTGGCTAACCTCTTGAATATCCAAGTGATGGGTCAATGATGCTGCATCTGCTGTGCTTGGCTTTGTATGCAGTGCTTCCAAAGTTTTAGCATTTTTGCAACATAATCAGTTCTTGCAATTTGTTGTCATTTGAAGTGGATTTGGTGATTTGCTGTCAGTCCGTCCTTATTTCACTTTTCAGCTTCTTATTACAAAGATGCATTGCTACAACAAATAATTAATGGACCAAATTTTATGTGTCGTTGGAGTGAATTTATCTTTTTTTTTTTGTAAAGTGCCTTGAGTTCCCTTGTGATGTGAATTGGACCTGTGTAAACAAACAGAATTGAATTGAATCGCCAACTCCAGCTTGCTCTGTTGGATAGGACGGCTTCGGCTTGATGCACAGAATGTGTGCATGTGGAGACGTTAACAATATTACATATTACTCTAGACCTGCTTAATAGCTTCTTCACAACATTCTTGACATTAATCTAAAGACGCGCTCTGACAGTGCCATGGTAAAAATGTTTCTGCTCTCCTTCTCAATGTTGAGAGGATTAATGTTTGCTGTGGATATTACAGCTCATCTCATATCTTCAGTCAGAATAACAGCTAAATTGTTAAAACAACTTCTTAAGAAACTCAGAAAAATAAAAAAAAATGGTTGGTTGTTTAATGTTGTGTCGGTCTGCACCTTGTTATTGCTTTAGTGAAGCGCTAGAAATCTAATTAGATTTGAAACTAACCCTGAAAATGTATTTTTTCTCATTGGTCACCTCTGTTATTAGACTTTTGCTGGTTTCAGGAAACTTGTTTTTAGATATACTCAACTGTAGGACCCTTAGTTATTGTCACTTGTAGTGAAGAGTTTTTTCTCGACCCTTTTCTAGGAAAACAAACATGTCTTGAGGCCTTCGTCGCCCGGCTTATTGGGTGTCAATGACTGCCAGTGAGCCAGACTGGTATCCCCAGGCATTTGAAGTCTATTTTAAGAGTATGTGTCCCTGGAGGTTGTTTGTTTTTCAGGCCCACATGACTGTTACACATTCATGAAACACCTTTTCAGTAAAAGCACAGAGTTGGCTTTGAAAGCCCTCCTGCTGTCTGCTGGTAAATATCAGCTGCTAATTAGTGCCTGTTTATATCTTTCACGGCTTCATCTTTTGGAAGATAGCCGGCCCATTCTGGTACTGATTTTTCTGCCTTTTACCAATCGATGGACGGCACTGCTGCTGTCTTCTGTCTCTCTCACTTCTCCATCTGGGGGTTTCTAGCAAAGGAAAGACGATGCTGGCCATTACAGGGTTAAACTTTCATTTTCTGGTGAGAATTTTAGGATAACATTTGTGGGATAAGATAAAAAAAATGCTCATCTCTTTTTGTGCTTTGAATGTTTTTATGACCCACATAAATTTGACCCCTCTTGACTTTTTTGAAATTTATTAATCAACCCACTAAAACTGTGCAGGGAAAAGGCTCCAACTGATCTTTCGTCATCTGAAATTAGGGTTTGCAAAAATAAAAAGTTCTCCTTGATGTTTCATTCAAAGTGAATTACTAATTTTCTCTGATTTTCTGAAACTTACAAGAAAGTGCTAAATTGTATGAAAGTGCATATGTATGCTTATGCAAGAGGAGTTTGATATTTCAGAGTTTTTGAGCTACAAATGAAAAATCTCATTGCTGACTTTTCTGTTAATTGTAGATATTCTACATTTTCACCAGTTTAATTGAATGGTTTAATTAGTGGTTATTACTGGTTAACTACTGTTAAAACAGAACAGCTCCAGGCATAAGGTGATTTTATTTAAAACTCTGGCTAATTATGCATCGCTAATGCTGGACATCTTAGTTAGGAACATACAGTGACAGTGGTAATTTGATTTTCAGTAAAGCCTGCTCTCTGCATTTGAGACGTTGCCTAAAAACATTTCTTGGGCCACATGTGTATCGTCTCTGTTAGACTCAGTGGAGCCTGGTTTTTCTGCTGTCAGGGTTTCTGGGTGTTTGTGATCATGACGCCTGTGTTTGTTTTTCAGTGAACATCCATCTGGGAAAGGAAGTCTGAAAAAAAAATTGCTCAGACTCAAGAACCTGTGAGTATGATCTCAGATAACTCTTCATCAAATCTCATTAAAGTCCATGGCATTTATTTAAATTTTGCATCATGTAAAGAAAGGATAGAAAAGGTCTAATTATTTTATTTGCACAATATGACATCTTGCGCTCTGTTTCCCCATGACGTCTGCACACAAAATCAATCAAATCGGTAGATCCTACAGGGAGTCAGGATGCTTGATGGCCTCTGGTCTCATTTGGGATGCAGACATTGTCCTGTTGCTTCCTTTAATGAGATCTGGAGGCGTGCAATCTAATATTCACCAGTGAGGCTCCAACATGGCCCCTGAGCCTGTAGCCAAGAAAACTGTGTGTTAATTCAATGGAGTGAAGTCAGCTGTGATCAGAGCGACTGAAGTGGCCATTCACTCCAGAGGCTGAGAGCCACTGACTTTGTTTGAAACACGATGCACAAATACTCTGCGGCTTTGTTTATGCCTCGCTTAGTAGGTTGGACTTTTGCATAAATATTTCAGTAAATATTATTCACAAAGAGCTGCTTCGGGCTTGAACAAGCGCAGGTGTGGGATCAAAGGTACGGCAAGTCTGGCAGTGAATAACAAATACAAACATTTTCATGAGCGAGAGCTTCCCTTGAACTGACCAAAAAATACCAGTTTTTGTGAAATATTGTGACATGGAAGCTATTATTTTCATTGTTTTATTGTTCTTTGAAAGCAACTGCAAATGTGTGCATGCTGATTGGTTTCCTTTTAAGCTTTTTCATTAAGTCACATCCATAAATGTGAAGGTTTTTACTAGAACTGCGTGTCCTTCACCTCACATTAAAAGCTTGCTCATCATTAACTGCAGCTGAAATATTGGTGAACCCTTGTGATAAGTAATCAGACAGGGTTGAACTGATAAGAGGGACATATTTTAGACTTCTTGGAGCCAATATTACTAATTATTTCTGATATTTAGTGGCGAAACATCAATTTCTTTTATGCTGTTGATCCTTAAATCTGTCTCAGCTGTCAGCAGTGATTGATGGAGTTTGCACTTCCCACCTCCACTCGGCTGTGTTTTCCTCTGTTTACACCTCGTACCTTATCTCGCTTCCAGAGATCTCTCAGCCTCCTCCCATTAACAGACTTATTAATCATCCTTCATGGTATTTGATTGAGTTAAAGCCCTTCTGCTGGTACGTTATTCAGAAATAGTGTTATAAAAAAAATACTTATTCCCTAATAAATTCCTTTGAGTTTTTGTCACACTTCAATTTTTCAGATCAGCATGCGAAATGTATCAAAGATAACGAACTTAAATAATCAGTCTTGAATAATTTACCAAGCAGGAGCAAAATCTGTTCAAACTGAGTGGAAAAGTTTAAAACCCGGTTACACTGGTTCTGAAGAAGCAGGCAGTCCCAGAGCATGACTCTACCACCACCATGTCCGACTGCTTACATAATTATCTGAAGTGCTGTTTGTTTTGCACCGGATGTATTTCCATATAAATCACTTAAAGCTTTCCACTTTTGTCTCAAAAGTATTTTCCAGTAGTCTTGACGATCATACAAATGTTTTTTGGCAAATTGTGGATTAGTTTTTCAGCTTTTTTTGGCTGAAAAAAAGGGGCAAGCCATATTTGCCATGTCTTTCTGTATTTCTGTTGATTCATGGAGTTTGACCTTAACAAAGGCAAGTGATGTCTTCAGTGCTTTAGATATTGTTCTTGGTTCTTTGTACAATTTTAGAAATCTGCCAACTACAGGCAAGGTTTTCTAGCGCTGCGTGTTTTCTCTCTTTGTGGCTCTCAAGGTCACGTTTGAGGCCTGAAGTCTAAAAACATGGCTTTGTGGTGCTTCTCAGATTTATTTATTTTCTGAATGTTTTTATATCGAGGCGCTGCGTGTTGCTTTCGGAGCTCCTTTAGCCTACTTCATGTTGGCTCTCAGGTTATGTTCAGGTGATTTCTTGATTCTCCATGTTTTTCTGATGAAACTGAACCAAAAATGTGGGTGATATCAAAAGTACGACCTGGAAAGCGGGGCAGTATATTGTTTTATTTCTTTTAGAATCAGGCTGGGTTGATTTTAAATAGCTTTCCCTTTTATTAAAGGATCATTTCATTTAAAAGGTTCCTGTGGTTATGCTGATGCTTGTACTAAATTATTAAAATATAAATGTTCTCCAACTTCTCTACTGACATGGAAGCATTCATAAACATGCTCTGTTTCCTTTTTCTTAACACCTCCATTTAGTAATTTGACGTTGTAGTGGTTACAGATTTCCGGGATTTGTTGTGAAGTTCATGTCACCTCATAAACCTGCTGTTGCAGTTTTCATCCAACCCTCTTAAAATGCTAAAAACAGGGCTCAGGCAAACAGCTGACCCATTCTGCAAATGCACATTACTGTTCTAAGCCATTAAGATGTTCCATGGAAAGTTGTGTAATTGGTTGTAGTGGTTTTGCGGCTCTCTGATTTGAGTTTTATGGCTGTTAATGCATCCAGTTTTACCACAGTGCTGTTTACTGGTGAAAGTTTTCTAAACTGACAGATGGGTTGTAAACACTGCTGTCGTCTGGCTGCTGCATTCTTTGCTCTTTTTCTCTTTAGAAAACAGTTCCACAAAATACAACAATATGTGCAAGTTCAGCAATCATAATTATATTGTACTTACATTGTACTTACAGGGAGGGTTGTGATTCATCTGCTGCACAACGACGTTCCTGCAGAAGCAGGTTAATTTGTTAAATTAATTTATCGGTCACATAAAAGCAATTGTCACATTTAAAAAATGACTTTCACTATATCCAACGTGATTCAGTTCAATATTTTTAGGAAAATGCAGCATTAAAACGAGAAAATAAAGTTGTGCAACCATGACCCTAACCCCTAACCCTAACCCTAACCATGAAGTGATTTCTTTTGATGGGTAATTTAACATTATATATGCGTCATGCTTTGAGTTTATCAACAAAAATCCAGAGTTGAAACTATTTATTCCACTTTGTGGAATAAATGAACAGCCAAACAAAAAGCATTCACTTTTGAAAAAGATTCACAAATCTAATGAGCGCATATCAGCTATGATTTTTAGGCTTATGACATAAGTAATGATATCCTTTCATGAACAGTGCAGTTTATATGTCTCAACAAACCTCCAAATTGTTCCAAAATAGTGAAATGCACAATGTGGTCCCAAAAGATTTAAAAGCATGAAAAACCAGACCTGTAATTTCCCCTGATGATGACAGCAGAACCGGTGGAGATTCTTCTTTTAAAATGAATGAATGATGCACATAAACATATGTAAACTGCAAACTTTGCCTGTATTTAATGAAGATTAAATCGTTTTATTGTTCTGTTTATTTGTGTTTTACATACTTTGCTGTATCAGGTGATGACGAGGGGAGTCATGTGTGCAATCAGAGGGAACCACGTTGCATCTTTTCCATCTTCTTTGAAGGAGTTTGAACCGCAGTAATGATTTGACCCCACACTTTAACTATTTATAATATGCGGGCTTTTACATACATTTGCAGCCTTGTGCCTTTTGATCTCATCTAATCAATTATTCCACACACTGAATTCTGTCATTTTTAATTGGAAAACTCTTTACTGGTGCAGCTGTGCTTCGGTTAAATTTTATAAAAGTGAATCTTAAAAAATCTGTTGCAAAAATAAGCATAATTATAGCACAATTGGATCCAAAAAGACTATTTTCAGTCCATATTGGATATTTTCTGCTCTGTTTTGGACCACATTCGCTTTCAGTGCTTGGTGCAAAATTAAGCTTTGCATTCAGCAACGTTTCCATTTCAGGAGGAGCAGGCAGAATTACTCTTTCCCCATTTCATTCTCACTGAGCTGCTATTTCATTTCCTGCCTTGTTCATTAAATCAAATCGCCGCCTGTCATTTGATAATAGTGCAGTGACATCAGGCAGAGACAATGTTGTGTCTAACAATTTTATGTGGTAATGAAAAACACTGCTGCTTAATTGATACGTTTAATTTACTTTCTGGAAAATATTTTAATTAAAACCAGAATTTAGGCTTCCATGAAAGTAATATGAACCATTTCTATGCATTTAAGTACAAGAACCAGAATGTTACAGGATCAATGTTCAAGCACTCAACATGACTCTGTTTGTTGTACATTATTATTAGTATATTTCTCCCACCTTTACATCCTAAACATCGCCAAAACGTTGCTCAAAAACATCCATTTGTCCTTGTTTCAGATTATCTTTGCAGGGGGAGTTTTCTGTCTTTGTCAGCTGTAGGACAAGACAAAACCAAAAACACCCCATTGATCAACGTAGAGGAACTTCTTTCCTTAAAACTCGTGTTTCTTCTCAGTTTCTAAAGTTCCTGGGTAGCTTATATTACATTTTTGAGCGGTGAAGTCTCCTGAGAATCTGCATATGAGTTTGTAGTTTTTGTGTGAAATATGACTAATTGTGTCAAAGTTCCTGAAGTAATCAGTATGCCAAAGCAGGGAGAAAATAACATGCTTTTTTTATACCATTTCCAAATGTAAAGTAACAAAATCCATACTAAGAACCTCCATTTGCAAGTGAGTGCCCTTTATGTTCCGTTTAAGTCAGTGTGCGCTTAAAGCTGACTCAGTGTTCAGTTCTTTCCTCTGTGGGTGAAATTTCATGATCCTCGCATAGTGAGAGCATAAAGTCCCTCCTGGATAAGCTTAAGAGAAGACAACATGAGGGAGGAAGGTCTGCTATGTTCAAAATGGCCACAGGGACGCCATTTCCCACAGAGCTCCAATTCCCCTGGCTCTGCAGTGCCAGTCTGTCCTTTGTGAGCCAAAGTGACTGAGACACATTGCGGTCACCATGGGCTGCAGGAGATATGACAAATACAAAAGCCAGACCCTGTTTGCTTCTTCTTCCCACGAGAGGAGAACGTGCGGCTCATTGATACGGCAGGAGCTTCGCTGTCGAAGACTCTTCTGGTCTCCTTGAAGGGTTGTCAAGTTTGCCACTTAAGTTTTAGATCTTTGGTTTCATGAATTGAATCCATTTTAAACATCTGCTGTCTTTGGAGTGCAGCAAGTGTTACCCTGATGATTTTAAAGACCACAAGAAGGATATTTTTAAGCTATTGTGTTTCAGGACAAAGACATTTTAGAGTAGATGAAATTTCCCAGAATATATTTCATGCAGTTCTAAATGGATTAACACATTACGTGTTTTAAACAGAAGACATTGTTCTGAATTTTAAGTCATATCTTTCTTTTTGGATCATCTGCCTCAATTTTCTAAACATCTGCTTCAATGTCACAGAAGTGAATCTGTGTGGATTTGTTCAAACACATCCTTCTCGGTTTTCACCTTCAGGTTTTTTTTTCTTCACTTTCTTTTCAAGTGTAGACAGGAGCAGAGAAGTGTCAGCATGGCTACGTGCTAAAAACTCCTAGTGTGCGTCAAATTGAAAGCTGGTTGTGTTGCTCCTTGAGTTTCTCTTCCACAAGTCATACTGACCGATCTAGATCCAAACCAAGCAGTCTAACATATAGGTGTTTTATTCATGAAACACATGCAGTAGGAGTTGGTGAACCCATTAAAAAGTGCATTTTTTGTGAAACATTGCCCTAAAACATTGTTTTTTTTCTCACAGACATAAAAAATGTCTTTAGTTTGAGTAAAATAATAACATTATTTAGATAATCAAGCCAATACAAATGTCAATAAAGGAGGAAAGTGTTGGCCTGTTAGTATCAGGAGTATTTTAGTGGTATTTCTCTGAAATATTTGGTTCATAACAAAATACTCACATAGCTTTAGAACTGCAACAAACACTTTTGCTCCTTAGTCCTCTAAATCATAAAGATTATAGGAGTAAATGACTGAACATTCCTCCATGGAGAGTTGCATCTTGTGCAGACTTGCGTATGAAAAACACAGTAATGTGTCCACAGAAAAGCGGCGTTTATTTTTAAAGCTAAACCTAAAGCTTAGAAAATATCGGTATCTTCCTGTTTTACAAAGAACGACAACCAAAATTTAATTACTGCAGAGATTTGTCCTTCTCTTTTTTCTGTCTTCAAAGAGCTTTGAATTAACTGAACAGATTGACGGGCCTTTTCCTGGGCTTCTCATCGTCCCTGCAGTCCATGCCCGTTTTTTACTTCGGCTCTGTAATGAGGCGCGCAGAGGCTAACCTAATTGTGGTAAACTGTGTGTTTAGCAAACTTAATCTGGCAGAGTAATATTTAAACAAACTCAGTCACGCTGACGATGGTTGCTCAGCTCGTGACGAGGCTCAGCAGAGGCTTGAAAATACTGAGAACGATTAGTGAGACAAAGGTGAAGTTGTCATTGACTGGCTGTCAGAATCTGACATGGATTTGCAATTTCAACTATAATTTCATCCTACTGTCCTGAAAGTATATTCTCTTGTGTTGGCCCTTTAATGCTCCTGTTCGTCTCTTATTGTGCATTGATTTGTTAAAGATGCATAATTGCTTAATTACTGTGGTCTTCTGCTAAATGGTCCTGGATTCTGAGACAGTGATTTGCACCTTGTGCCTATTGGTTTCTAAGAAATCAATTATTTGCTAATCAAGAACAGAAAAAATAGTAGAACACAAAACAATTCCTGCTGTAGCTAAACTAACATATTCATTGTTACTCAGTTGGATCAATGATAATCAGAGTTGTTTTGATTTTGACTCGGATACCTAAGTAATAAAATAACTGCTTGATCCTCGGACCAAAAGAAAAAATAGCTTTAATTTAATTTTTGCAATACAATTAGTTAGCTTAGAATGTGGCTTCTTGTATGTCATGATTAAAAATTTTATTTTCAGAGTCTCTTTATTACAATCGAGCCTTCTGACTGCATTTTCTCATCAATAGTTGCTCCATTTCTCTGACTTTATCCCATTCGTCTGAGTTCAAAGAATGACAGTAAGTCGTCCCGACACTTTTCTTTCATAGCAATCGAGGTGAAGTGTTGTTTGCTCCACCCTCAGCTCAGCACATTTACAAATGCTGCTTAGTTGGTGTGCAAACTGGTCATGTGCTCTGCGTCAAACTTGGTGTGTTTCTAAGCAACAAAACACCTCTTAGCTTGCTGTTATTTCTGAAAACTACGTCAAGATTTTCACACTTCCAAGAATATGTTCTCTGCTCCGAGGCTGCTTCATTAGACCAGCAAGCAGTAAAATAATTCACTTTATAGACTTTAGTGAAAAATAAGAAAATAAATTCTTTAAATCCTACTTTGAGCTTAAAAGAATTTTGTTATCACGAAATAAACAAACCTCCCAAAATACAGGGAAATAAAATGTCTCATTTTGAGAATAAACGTAAAATATTGAAAACTAAATTGTGACACAGACGTTTCAGATTGCATTATTTATCGTATAAACATCTGAGCAATAGTGCATATAAATTGCAGAAGCATAAAAACATCACAGCTGTAATTGCAGCAACAATTTCTACTCTTTTTTTTGCAGACATTTTGAAATGGGTAGCACCACAAGAGTTTTTAGCTTTTTATTTTTTGTTTCATTTTAACTGTTAGATTGCTGGGAGTCACATATCTATTACTGAAGCTTCCTTCAAAGCAACCGCTCTCAGTTACTGCTTTGAAGCAGGAAAGTGATTGAAAGAACCGTTTTCCCTCTTAAAGGCAAGCAAGAAGAGCTGGAGTCAATAGATGATTTCTGTCCTGGAGTCAAGCTTTTCCGTAGGCCAGGAGCAGCTTTGATCATGAGGACCAAGCTGGAGAGGTGCATTAAGACCACTCTCTTTTGTCATTTTAATTTATTAGGCTTCATTTTGAGGCTGAAGATGAAAAGTCTGACTTATTTGCATTTGTGCATTGTCAGAGCAGAAGTAAGCATGTTTTCAGATATACAAATGAACCTGTTTTGAAGATGATAGGAAGCAACAAATAAAAAGGGCATGGATAATATTCCATTGATAATTACTGACACCCTTCAAATTAATTAAAAGCTCTTTCTCAATTACAAATTTGGGAGTCTCACGTCTCTTAAAACGAAATTGAAGAGCACAATCTAAGGACACCAGATCAGAAACCTCTAAATTAGATCCAGTTTCATGTTTGTTATGTTGATTTGACTCGACTTCTGTTTTCTGAACCATTGCTGTGATGATTTGATCATATTTTGGATCAATGTTTTGCTCAAAGCCTTCAAGAATTAAACATATTGGTTAATCAAACGTTTGCTGGTCAATTAAACACTTAAAGACATTGAACAGTTGGACTTGTGCATTCAAAAATATAGAAAAGACATTGTTAGGTTTGCCTGTAAAGTCATAGTGCATAAATATCATTTTGTGTTGTCGTTGTTCTGACTACACATAGAAACAACTTTACGGAAGTAGCTAATTTCTTGCAGCAATATTTTGACTTAAAGATGAATATTCATGGATAATAGTTGAACAGCATTTTCTGTTCTTTCTCTAATTTCCAGAATTTGTGTTAAAATTCTTGAACATGAAGTTATTTTATCTTCTGAATCAGATGTTATTTTTATACAATTTCCTGAAGCAGCAGATTACATTTCTGCAGTCAAGGATAAATTTAAGGTTTTTTCTAAACTTGAAAAAAAAAAGGGACAAATAATTCTGGAGGATTTTGTAATTGAATGTCAGCTATCTTGCATGTTTTTCAAATAACCTTTGAATTTTACAGTTGTTGGAAAAGAAACTTGACCTTTTTCTTTCTAAAAAAAAGACTTATGGAAATGGCTTGTTGTCTGGGATATAATTATAGCTTTTGTTGTCATATAAGCTTGCTGAGGTTGATCACATGAACCTTAAGCCTGTGCAATGCGATGATGCTTTTCGATTGCTGACGCATGGAAATGGGAGATGGGACATAAATGCTGGGCCAGTTTCTGTTTGGAAAGTTTTGTTGTTTCAAATGCAGCTGGCATGGGTTCTCTGTTTTCCGTATTTGTCTTGAAAACACTAGAATAGCACGAAAACTAAAGGTTTCTTTTAATAATTAAATCAATTGGGTATCACAAAATCTATGAACTGTGCATATCGAGACATTACAATGGAGCAAAATGACATGAACTGATGATGATGATGATGCCAGTCAGCTTCACTGATATCCTAAAAGCATTAAACAGACGCTGCTAATCCACTGTGTCACTCAGGGTTACACACACACACCCACTAATGGATAAATTTTCATCATATGTTTGAGATCAGACCTCATGCACCAGTGTTAGTCGTCCAGTTTTACAGTAATGTAACCAGAGACAAATTATTTTAATGTTGTTTTTTTTTCTTTCCTCAAGGTTTTTCTCATTTGGATTAATATATTTAAACCTTTTTTCACTGTCACACCTTTACTCCCTATCAATAATAATAATAAAACATTATTTTGTTGCCTTAGCAAACTCAAAATGAAAAACAATGCATGTAATTCTTTAACAGGAGTTTGTTTTTACCATTACAAACCTTTTACACAGGCACTGTGAGAGCAAATTGAAAAAAATGTATCTTAATTGAACCAAACAAAATGCACTCTGAAATTAGTTTCTAGTTTTTCACAACAAATCTCAATTATATCAGTGATTTTATTTGTGAATTAGAAAATAAATCAATCAAAACACAAATTAAGTTGCAGACTGTTTGGAGTCTGCAGCACAAATACACTGTTAAGCACAAAATAAGCCTCAAAAGGATGCAATATTTATGTTTGCAGCTCTTATTGTGAAAGGTTTTAAAGGAAGTTAATTATCAGTTTAATTAGATGAACTACAGATACATTAACAGTTCTTCTGCATGTAGGCATGGCTTGGTGCAATGCTTAATATTGCAAATTTTATATATTTTAAGTCACACGTCTTAAAATTAACTTATTTTGCATTAACGTTAAGACAGACTGGATGGAGAAGTCGGACAGCATGCATTAAAAAAAAAAACACTCAAACGCATTTGCAAAAGAAGCATTTCAAAATCGTTTTTAAAGCTGAAAATTCACCAGATTTAGATGAACTTAAAGCAGAAAGCAAAGTTTCATCGTGACATGGTTTAAAGATTGTGATAGTTTCCAAAACCAGGTATAGAGCATAACTTCCCCAAGAAGCTCTGGTTTAAATGTAGAGTTTATAGATTCCCTTTTTTGTTGTTTTGCTTTAGTCACTGCTAGTGATATTTGCATCTCTAAAAATTCTCCGGGCCTCGAGCTGATTGACCCCTAAAGTACCTTGACAGAAGGAGTAAACAAGCCTGCCTCTGTTCATCAAGGTAATCTTGTTTACTTGGTGGACAGCAAACGACCACAGGGATAAAGCCTGTGAGCCAGATACTGTGATCCCGGCTCTCATCGCTTTAAAGTAGATATAACAAGCTTATTATCATTTTCTGTCATTTTGAATGTTGCAATTTATCATCTCATTGAACATGGAGGTATTAAATATCAAGTATGATCTTAAAATTGTCTTTATTTACTCTGTAACATCATTTACTGTACCTGGGCTCCTTTTAGACTTCAGAGGGCTGACATGAACATGGAGAACCGGGTCTGAACCCAGACTGGGATCCAGCTATTTGTGTCCAATAGCTGCACAGAAAACCAATGAGGACATTCCTTCAATACAAGATGCTTGTGATTTTTTTATTATTATTATTTTTCCACTTAGACTTCTTTAGTTTCTGCATTTTTGCCACATGTAACTGTTGCAGATCATTTATTATTAAATAAATGATTATTTTGTTGAGGGAGAAAATCTGTCCAACCTGGCTGCAAATGAAATAATAAATGTTTGATTACCTGATGTTTTGGTGAAAGCTAAGTTTATTTTCTCCCCCCTCCAGCCAAGCCTAGTTACTGCCAAACCTGCAGAATAATAAATCAATCATCAAACAGTGACTCCAGGACATCTGAAGAAATTTAACTAAAACCAAAACATTTCTGAATGTATTAAAACCTGACATTTTCTTCTAAATGTTAAACTTACAGAGAAAGTTTTTCAGGAGCAACTAGTGGCGACATGTTGATTTCGAAACTGCCTACATTTGATCTTACAACATTGTGCGCGATTTAGTGAATTTCCTCTTGCTTGGTGATACTTAGAGAAAAATATATGTGTTCTAATTACGTTAGCATTCTGTAGAAACTACCCCCTCACTGTTGTAATTTGTAAATGACTGCCTCCTCATGAGGGGAGATTACCATTCGCAGTCATCTCTGTGATTCATAATTACTCTCACAGTGAGCAGCCATGAAATGCAGGGGGTGAGATTTTCATTTGTGTCAAAACATGGAACCATATCCACCATCACCACAGCTGCTGAAGTCTATGTTTTACCCCCTCAGAACTTGATTTGCACCTTTTTCTGTGATGAACAACATACAGACTATAAGGTAGGAAGAAAACGATATGAAACGATCCTCAGTTTCAAGTTTCAGCTTCTCCAAGTGCTGCATGCTTTTCAGTTTTCTTATTTGCACCATTCTTGCATGGCAGTTTTTGTACCTTATAGGATTTAAAGTTCACCATCAGTCAATATTTTCAGCAGCTGAGTGGAGTCGGGAGTGAAACCTTATTATGTATAACAGAACAATGCTTCGGGGTGACAGCAAAGGGTGAAAGACAGAATATGGCAACTAGATGGAATTGGGTAGAAATGGAACAGTGTGAAGTGTTTCAAGACCGTGCAAGTGTCAGACATCTTATTTCACAATCCTGAATAAATCCAGTCAGGTTTTTTAAAAGCTGAGTAGCCAGTCAGCAGTATCTTACACCGTCTTTGTTGCAATTTGTTGAGCAAAAACAGTAGAGGAATTGAAGTAACGATGCAGAGAAACATATTGCACATTTACAGTGAAACGGGAAGCTTAAAATATCTTCACTGTTGGACTAGTGGGAGGCAGATGGTGATCGTTGTGGAGACCTGGGCACATAGAGCTCTGCCTTATGCAGAACTATAGCAGAAATAGCGTTAGAAAGAGGCAGCAAGCTGGTTTCCATGGAGGGCTTCATTTCTTTTTACTTGCAAATACACAGCAGCAATAATCTTTGAATGCATCGTTACTCTGCTGCCGATTCAGAATTTCTACTATCATGATCAGCCAGGCAGTAAGTAGAGGATGAGAGCAAAGAGCGCTGACTTATCTATTTATAGATTGCCATAATTGGAGGCTTCATATCTAGGTCGCGAAGCACACCTGTGACTAAAGGATGTTACTTTGAGGATTTGCATGATGAAAAGAGACATGCAAGAGAGCACTGACACCTCATCATGTTCAACTAAAGACAGAAAAAGCTCTCAAGTGAATTATAACCAACTATGAACTGATTTTCTGTAGGTATCAGCTGTAAATAAATTAAGCCACCTGCGTTTTCCCAAACAAATTCAAAGAAAGATCCACTTTATATTGGGAAAAACTCTTAGCTCCCTCTCTTAGTTCTCTGTAGCTGCTTCCTGTGGATGTAGGACATTTTTATGCAAATGAAGCAAAATGCAAAGCATGCCATTTTGTGTCCTATTTAAACCTTGCAGCATTTCTTCATGCACACATAGATATTCATTGAGCTGAGGTTTGGACTCCTGAAGCCAGACAAAGATGACCTCAGCAAGGAGGCTTTCTGGAGAAGTTTGAGGAGTTTTGGAGCAAAAAAAATGCTCCAAAAGAGAGTTAGAGAATAATGATAATGGTGTTTCTCTGTTTGATGCAGAGTAAATGTTGTAAACACAGTGAAAAAACAGACGGAAAGTGAGACATAAGGGTGGACACTTGCTGTTTTAATGAATAGCTAGAAATACACATGGACCCAGTGTTTCTGCCAAAGAACTGAAACTGTTTTTTGTTTTTTTAATTTAGTGGTGTTTCACTGAATTAACTGTATTTATGTTTATAGTTTTTAAAACATAGCAAATATTGATTTGCTTCCTTACAAAAATGTGAAGCTAAAAGATGAGACAAAAGTTCACATTTTCAAAAATGCAAAGAAAAAGTTTAATGGTTTTATGAAGCGCCACATTCTATTTTATTTATGTTTGATTAGGCAAAATAAAATAAAAAAACAGTGTTCATGAAAACAGAAAAAAGAAAAACAAGAAATTCACCTAAAGAAGGACATGGCTTAAAACATTTTATTGTTGTTTTTCTAGTTTTGTCATTTTTCCTCCGTATCACTAAGATACCAAGATTTCAACTTGTCCAACATTTAACTGATGCACAAGTGGCAGAATCTCCTTCGTGTCACTGAACCCAGATTCTGGATTATCAGAAACAGTCATGATTCAGCTGCACTTCGCTAAAGTCCAGCAGCTTTTGGTTTTACACCATTGCATATGATATGATGATGTAAAGTTTGCTTGCAGCAGCTGAAAGTCTCGACACACAGTCATCCAGGCTGCCTACGAAAGGAGGTCCATGTGCAGAAGCTTTTGTGGGATTTCATCATTGAAGCATCTGCTTCCGGCTCTGCAAAAACAAAACAAGAGAAACCACTCCTTTTTTTTTTTTTGATTGGCAGGTTAAACTCTTCTAGGTCAATTCGCTCTCTTCCTCTGTCTCTTATTGTGGTAATATCTCCTGTTGTGTGTCTCCTTCCCCCTTTTGACTGATTCTCAGTTTACATTCAGATCGAAATATTGTGTCCTTGCCGTGTCGTCTGGTTCCTAAATAAGCGCCTGCATAATTTGTTGAGCATCATGATTGTTTCCCTGTGTGTTTATCAAGGGGTGAAGAGGCAGAATTTCTCCATGTGAACTGTTTTTATGTTGGGCTTCGGACGAGATTTACTTTTGCGTCAAATGAAAGATGCTTCCTGGGTTGCAAATGTCTACTTGAAGTGTGAATGATGACGATGGAAACTATCTTTGCAGACAGGCGCATGGAAAATGATTGTTGGACAAAGAGAACGAGGAAAACTCTCCGCACAAAAAGAGAGGAATGAAGGAAAATTGTTACTATGAATCACAGTATTTTGTGGTGAAAGCTGATGAGCAGAAGAATTGGAGGAGAAAATGTGAAAACACAGCAGGAAACCAGCGCCGTGTTCTTTGAAGCTTCACAAAGGAACTTGCGCAGATGGCTGCCAAGACCCACAAAGGCAAATGCTCGGCTTCAAGCGGCTAATATCACGATGACTTGCACATTGAGTTCTGATCATGTTATTTGTTTAAACATGCACATTTCGCAGCGCGTTTTCGAACGACGGTGCGTCATTGATTTGTGCATGATTGTGATGGCACTCGCTGTCACCACAGGCTGCAAACTCGAGATGTGATTTACAAGTGAGGACAGCTGGAAAGGCTGTGAAAGTCTGTGCAGATTTAGCAGCCTGAACGAACCCTACGTACAACGAATACCTGCCACTGACACAGAAAATAGCCTCAGTTTGCTGCGAAGCAAAGCTGCGCTAGAGCTGATGACAAAAAGGAGAGAACCTATTAGCGTTTCCCAACAATAGTTAATATGTAGTCGTTTAGGTGTATTTAATGCTTTGTTTTGGTGCTGAGATGGTGAAAGAAAGTAAAGCAGATATTTTGCTATCTTTTAAAGACTTGAAGGTAACTGCTGTTACTATGTTTTGCAAGGTAAATTATCTCTTATAATCTTATTTGTTGTTTAAATGTTAGTAATTAATAGAAACCTGTTAATCAGAAATGCTTGCTGCTTGACAAATTCGGATGAAAAATATTGTTTGATAGTCACAAAACTCAAACAAAAAACATTTTAACACAAATATACAAATGGAAATCTGAAATTCTGCTTTGACTTTTAAAAGCGCCAATCTGCTTTAACTTACAGAAACACAATTTTTAGACGCAGTGTCTGGAAAATGTATGCAGATCTATAGATAGATTTTTTTAGTCACACAATATGTGCCTGGAAACTGATCCGCATTTTCTCTATGGGGAACGAAATCGTCTTTTGACTGCAGAATAGATCCTGTGATTGTAGGAACCGTTCTATCTAAAGAGGAAGACAAAATTAACTGTTCCTAAATGTGCATGATTTTAAGACCTTTCAGTTTGATAAATCTAATGCATTTTTATGATAAATGCCCTGTTGGATAGGTCCAGTAGCTCTAATAGGTTGATTTAAAATTATACGGCCTTTGGAGAGAATGTAAAGCCTATGTTTACCGCTCTTAGATCTGTAAAATACACAATTTTGCCTTGTGATTTACCATGTTTTACACTAAATTAATATTTAATTATGTACTCCAACCTCAACTTGACACATGGTGCTTTCAAAGTAAATCCATTGACTCCACCCTCCTGTAGTCAGATCTGTATTCAGCCACTAGTTCTGGTTCAGGAAGGGTTCAGAGCCTATTTACTGGGGTATTGTGAGTGATTCTGGCCTTGTTAAATCCCATTTTGTTCTGTGCAGCGTGGAGGTTGGCCTCCTCCAGGCATGTGAAGGTGGAGGCTGAGGCCGGCACACTGACTGCGTGAGCCAGAGAGCGGTCCAATTTTTCATCCTTATTGCCCGTGACATATCCAAAGTGGCAGAGCGCCGTCCACGGAGACACAAAAGATGGGCAAAAGGGAGGAAAACGTGGAAGTGTGCAGCTCAGATGGATTGAGGGGAGTGGATTTCCATTTCCGTCTCCACACTTCTGAGCAGGGCTCCAATTTCCTTGGCGAAGAACAATGCAGCTCACCTGTGTCTATTAAGGGAGATGAAGTTAGTGCTGCTATTCCATAACGCACGCTGCCTCTGGGCTTGTTGTGTAGGTGTACAGAGTGTTGAGCTCCATTAATTCATGTCATCTATGTCAAAACCATTTGTTATTTTAATTACATGTGATTCAGTTGTTGTTGGACGGCAATTTGCAATTATAAAATCTCTACCTGACATGTTTTGTTATCTTAATTCCCACCTTTCAGTCTGTCACATGCAGGCAGAACAGTTCTAGTCGCCAAGGGCAGCATCAAGGTTACCTGTGGGGGATGTGCTTTCCTGGAGTAGCTGGGACTTCACACAGCTGGGAAGATTTTCCTTGCAGAGAGATTTCCCCTCTCACTTTTCTTTCGCTTTCATTCACGTAGCTGAGATTAAGATCTCTTGTTGTAATTATTGCTTTGTGAAGTGGCCTAATTCTGCCAACATGATGGTATCACGCGGTCAGGTGAGGTGGAGGGTTTCTGCCACCAGCTGTTCATGTCCTTTGCATGTTTTAGTGGGCAGCAGTGAAAGGCACGGTTATGTGACATGTGCTCGATGATCGACTAGTTCCTGGAAAACTGCCAGTGCCTTCACTTTTTCCTTTGCCTCATCCCCTCCCCTCTGTAGCATGTGGATGTGAAGAAAAAAAATATAGAAAATCGACACTAAGCAAAAGAAAAACAAAAGTAATCTCCTTGGCTATTGGGGATTTTTACAGCTCCAGCTGCACAATAAGGGCATCATTCAACCTTTGCAGGCCCAACATATGGCTGTCAGCCTCCCCAAACACAGGTGCTTGACAGACAGTCAATTCTGCTTAATGAGCAATTGTTATGTACCACATAGCAAAGTGTGGAAACAAGCAGACTGTGTCCTTTAGCACACAAACATGCTCAACTCGATGAAATGCTGTCAGGAAAGGCTGGAAGGTACAACCTGGATTCAGCCTAGAGAGGCATTTCGAGTATGTCAGTAATGTATCCAAGGTTAATGAACTTTAAAGAATATTAGACTGATACATTTTTCTCTTTTTTTTACATATAAAGGATGTAAACCCTGTTTGCACTTTCTTGACTTCAAGTATTTGTTTTAGAAATATGCATCTTATCTGTTCATTGCCTGTTCTCTAACTGCTAAGAACCTAAATTAGTGTTTTCTAGGAATTAATATAAGAAAACTCTTTTCCATCCATTACTTAATATCTAAAATTGACAAACAAAGAACTGATTTTGTCACTAGACATGAAAATGTCGGGCTTCGTGTCACAAAGCGTGGGACCTAAACAGTGAGCCTTGGAGAACTCCACAGTTTAAAATGAACCATTATACGGCAAGACGTGCTTTTCTATGCATCAATAAGCTGTAATATTCAGTAGTTTAAATGACATATTTACTTACAGTGTGATTAAATATTTTTTCCAGTAATTAATCAAATTAATAACAAAACTTTTCGGGCATCTCAAAGAAAAATGTCTGTTGAAATCAATAAGTTTTAATAAACTATGACAAACGTTTGTTTTTAATCTGATGTTGTAGTTTTGCACAAAAACCTGTGCTAACAAAGGACACACTGAAAAATGCACAACTGTCTGTATTTCAATTCTTTAGCCACTTTTTTGAATATGATAGCAACCTGAAGAGTGTCAGGGGAAAGTTTTGTTTGAATTGGCAGCAGAAACTGGAAATGGAAGTGGAAAATATAACCCGTTGTGCCAGTGGACAGGCGACCTTGTTTCTGTTCTAGGAACCAGAAACTTTATGAATTTGCATTTATCTCAGATGAAATTATGGTTTCATAAATCAAATCTGGTGTCTCCGACTCAAATCACTCTGTCACTGTCTGTAGCTTAAACCAAGGCAGGTTTTAAAAATATATCTTTGTATTATTTGCTGCAAGAAAAACTGAATTGCATCTGCGCAGCCGTGATCCACAGAGGGATTATACTTTGTTTTTAGCAGACGCCTTTCCCTGAGCGAATAAATTCATTCACTTTGATTTAGTGGCTTTTCTTGGCAGGGTGACTGGATAATTGGTTATGGTCAACTCTCACAAGGTTTACTAAAACAATAGCAGGCGTTCTGATGAGAACAAGCAGAGATTTATCATAAATGTTCAAGCAGAAAACTGACATTGTGTGATAAAAATGGAAATCTTCCAGTGCGTTTGGGAAAAGCAGATTATTACCTTTCAGACAATATGCTATTTCCTTTGGGGAGTCAACGACTTGTTTTGATTTTGCTTAGTGTTTATATGTTTTTTCCACACATTTGAGGCAACATTGAAATGTCAGGGTGATGCACACATGCTTGTGCAGCTTATTCAGGATGGAGGGTTTGGGATTTTATCTTGCTGTTGCAGCTTATGGATCTACCAAAGCCATAAAGAAATAAATTGTGTGTTAGAGTTCATATTGTGTTTAGTGAGCACATGATCGCATTTCTGCATGGGATTTGTTATTGGCTATGTTTTATATATGTCAGTTTAGGCAGAAACATGAGAGCTGCTCAGCGGTGGATCGTGACTTTCAGTCCTGAGATGCTGCTACTCCCACACAACCGCCTCCCTCCCTGTCGCTCTTTTCTCTCACTCCAAATTCTCTTTAATTCCTCTCTTAACCTGCTCTCTCAACTATAACATGTATTTTAAATTAAAGGTCTTTGGCTGGTGGTCTAGAGGAAACTCAGAAAAGCATTAACAGTCTTATTGTTTGAGTGGAAGCTGAATGAGATGAATGCATACGACTCAGTGATTAATAGACCTGCATCCACTTATTGAAATCAATTTTACTAAAGTATAAAATGTTTTATTCACTGCTGGTCAGCTGGCTGAAAGAAGACTGCTCCACTTTCCATCACTTCCAAGGAAGACAAAGTTGACAGGAATAATTACACTTGCATGAAATACAGAAACTAATATAAATATATTGTATTTAACTACAGTTGGAAACTAAAAGTGTCATAACTTCACTGTCTTTACTGTTTTAGTTTAAAAGAAAAACTTTAATTTCAGTGATTTTCTGTAATTGCGGTGATAGAGTAA
Source organism: Poeciliopsis turrubarensis (assembly GCA_010277015.1). NCBI lineage: Eukaryota > Metazoa > Chordata > Actinopteri > Cyprinodontiformes > Poeciliidae > Poeciliopsis > Poeciliopsis turrubarensis. The sequence continues at coordinate 1,581,663 of VMRN01000066.1, forward strand.
AGCTTAGCAGAAGGTCTGTAGTTTGTACTGAAACTCAGTAATTGCTTGGTAAAATGTAGGTTAATGAATGAGATAGTCCATCATATAAGAGTGGGTTCTTGAGATCTTTCTGATAACGTAAAAAAATCTTAAATACCAAAAACTGTGAAATTAAAGTATGTGTGTTTTTAAAAATAGACTAAAAGCGGAAAAAACAAAGTAGGGCTCCCTTATATTTTTATAAACTGGAAAGTTTGAGAACCGCTGACACGGTGCAGTGTGAACATGAACCACACCAGCTGAAAATGTAACAGGTTTTGGTTCCCAATCCAACTGAGTCTACGAGACTGGCAGGTGTGGAAACACCTTTAGTTTTTACTCTTAGTGGTGTGTCACAAAAATATGACCAAACCTGTGCAGTTCAGACAGCAGACGACGACAACAAACCAATGTTTGTTTCAAAGTTTCACATTTTTGTTTAAAGTATAATTCAACACAAATGATACCCACCAAACACATAGTATGATGATTATGATTTGCAAAGAAACAAAAAGTGTTCAGTCAAGACAGAAGCAGAACTTATTTCTTTTTTGTGAACAAATTTTGCATAGTCTGGCATTTCCATCTATCTGACCTTGGATGTTCTGTGTGGCCGGACAGAAACGGCGTTGCTAAGGTAATTCAATTAACAAACCCTCAATGGGCAATGGTAATTACTACTCACTAAATCCACACTAATCTCCCCTCTGAGTCTCCTTTCACACACTCGGCTCCAGGCACTCCGACATGCAACGCTGACTCTGCAACTCCGTCCCAAACAGGACAGAAGACGCATTTTCTATCTGCACACAAATATCCAGATCCATCAGGGGAGTGTGTGCTTTTGTTTCCGCCATGCCTCATGTATTTTTTGTCCAAATCCCAGTTCTGGTAAATTCCCATCACTCTGCTCTCTCTCTCTCTCCTAGGTGTGTGAATCAATGGGGATCTAAGGTCAAAGGTGCTTCTCTTCTCTCCTTAAAGAGGTCATAATTATCACTGCAGACAAGACTCAGATGTGACCTGTGAGAAATAAGAAGAGATTACGTCTCTCTGAGCAGGTTAATTGGACCTGAATTAGTACCAGAAACACTTTGATTTTTAGCGCAAAAAAGTCACAAAAACCCTGGAGGGACTGAAAAAACAATATTAATTAATTTTAAGAATTCATTGATATTTTAACAGTTTATCAAGAGCAATTTATTTTTTCTTCTTACCAATAAAATAATAATTTCTTCGTACATTATCATATGTATATTATTGTAAAAACAAATGACTTCTTAGTGAAATTGTGTGTTTTTGATATAATGACAGAAATTATTATAAAAAAATAAAATCAGCTTCACTGAGGGGGGCTCAGCGACTGCTTAGTTTGCTTATGCCTTGGTCCGGCTGTACCATAAAGGATCATTGAGTTCATTTAGCCGCTTGTTTCACCCAGAAAATATACAGAAATGTGTAAATGTTTGTGATCTTCTTTGAATGTCATGAAACCAGAGAAAAACCTCCAAATAAATGAAGAACAGTGGTTGCTGGAGGCTCTTAGAAAGACAAATGGTAACATTTACAGTGTTTGCAAGTGAAATCTTTTGACAAAGGTTAATAGAATAAACATTGAGTGTCTAAAAAGTCAGCTGCTAAAAAAGATAAAGTGGGTGGAAAACAGCCTTCCCCTGGGCTTCCTATTCGCCACTTCAGGATGAGTTTTGGATTTCAGCCAAACATCTGTGAGACGTCCGTGTCGTTGGAAAGTATCCCTGACCCCGGCAGGTGTTCTGCGTGCATCGCTGCGGTCTGTTTGTTTGTGAGTGTGTGGGTGGGGAGTTTGTGTACAGTATGAACCTCGTGCCTGCGAGTGAGAGAAGCCGGCTGGTGGTGAAAAGCTGCACCTGCATGCATTGAGAAGAGTTCCCTGAATAGCTCCATATTTGAACCGCCACTTGTCTACAGATAACGCTGTAAGCGATTCGTGGCAACTTCCTGCCTGCGGTTGAGAAGAGTGGAGGAGAGAATCAGAAAAAGACTGAGAAAAAGAGATGAAATGAGAGCATCAGCTGTAATTACGGCTTCTTTTCTCCATTTGAAAGTGCATTTCTTTGTTTCCAAGAAAATTAGTTCTGGATACTCTGGGTGGGTCAAAGCAGCATTTGTTATTCATGCACTTTAGTGTCGATTTTTTTATGACTAAAGGTGCCACAATCACAATCAAACCTACATTGGCAGTTTTAAAGAGTCAATCTTGCATCAAAACTTCATTTTGCATCATTAGACCAACCTCTCATTCAATGCATCATCTTGTCCAGACATGCTGATCTCTGATTTGTTCTTTTTGGTTTCCTCTTATAAACAGGTACATCGTTTGATTTAAGGTGGATTTTGTCACCTAAACTAATCAAGTCATAATAGAAAAGTGGAGAAGCAGTCCTGCAAGTATTTGCAACTTCTTTCCAACAAAGGAGACTTTTCTGTACACAAACTTTCTATTGATTAATTAAGTCTGAAAATTCACATTTGACGAATGTTTAATTATGTTTAAATATTTGTCACTTTTAATGTGAGTAAACTTACATAGCAAGAAAACGTATTCATTTTACACATAACCATGCACATTAAACTGTACTTGTTCTTTTGAAATATTAAGGAAAATTTGAAATATAATACATTATATTTATTTTTTCAGCCATTTGGCATTTACAGTTTTTAAAAATTAGTCATCAGTTAACATCTCAGTTTGTGAAAACATTACTTCTGACTCTTGAATGTTTTCTGTTATAGGATGAATCAGACCAGTAATTTGCTGTGTCCAGAGTGACCTCTGCAATGCACCTGACATTTGGAAAATTGTCCTTTCTTTCACCTATTTCCTTTTATTCTGCTGGTGTTTTTCCTTCTAAATGCCATTTCAACCTGTTCAGTCCGTTCTGCTCTGAAATCTCCCCGTTCTCATCTTCCTTTCTTCTTCAACGGAAGTCGACCATTGATGAGTTTCCAACCTTTGCTGGGTTCACATTTCCTGTCCATTTCTTTTGAAACTAAGCGTCTCCCATCACATGGCAAAAACACTCTTAAAAAGTTCTCAGTTTTCATAACAAGAAGAAATGTGGCGCCTCATGCTGCACTTTTGAGGGGTAGAAAATATTTTCACAAAGGCCACATTGCGCAGGTTTAGTTACTTGTACCAAAATAAGTTTTGCATATTTTTGGAACCATAAAACTATGAAACATACAGCCATACTTGCAGGGATTAAAATAAATTAAGCACTGAAAACATTGTGAAGCATTTCTTTTAACTAAAAGCAATGGTATTACTTCAGAAACCTTCTCTACTTTTGAATATTTTGTAGCAAAACTTCAATAAGATTATAAAAAATGACCAGTAGCAGACAAGGTTCTGTCTATTTATCCCTTTATTTAGCAGCAAAACTGAAAATGCTGCTTATTTTGTTGATAGTTTTTGATTAAACCTTATTAAATGAGCTTACATCACTCTTATTTCAACATCCTAGCACTGATTACTTGTTTTAAAATTCCTTTTACGTTAATTTTAAAGCTCAGTTCTGTGTTACTGAATTGCTAAAGCGTCATATTTGCCCGCACCAAAAGTTACTCTTAGTCAGGAGGACCAAATGTCCGACTCACTACATTGAGTCCTAGTAAAGCGCTGGGATGTGTTGAACCGACTCCGATATTTTCTTTACATGGTCGCTCTCCTTCCTGCTCTCATTAAGGTCTAGCTATAAGACTACTGAGCCACAAATCTGCAGTGGGAGCATCACTCGAGCGAGTAATAGAGCTGCCCCAAACATCTGCAGAGCGCATTACCTATACCAGACGCAGCAGCAGGGAGGCAAGGCTTATTTAAAGGAGAGCAAGCAGCGTGGAGTCCGGGCAGAGAGCTGGCTGCCAATCATTAACAGAGACGCGCTGTTTGCTTTGTCTCTGTGTGTTTCCATGGTCAAAATGAGCATGTGGCTCACTGTGCAATAACAACCTGGACGCTTTATTTATATTCTTATATCATGTCATATCGGCATTAATGCATCTAAAATTAGCAATGGTTCATAATAGGATGGTCTGCTTTAGATATTTCTTGATCAACATAGGTAATTTATCAATTAAATGGTATTGTTTTCACATCAATGGGCTGCAGCTCATCCAAAATGGTAAAGTCACTAAACTGGCGCCCAGTTTGTAAAATGACCGATTTTGAATTCATGTTACAGATCTGGGCTCAAATACTTTTTAGAGTTTCTCATTAGGTTTCCATCTTGACCTCTGAGGTCATCAGAGGTCATCACTCAGTCAGGACCTGAACTGAAAAAGGTGAACCACCATTTATATGCTCCTCTGCTCTGACCCAAACTCTCTGAACGTCTGAGATGTGCAGAAAATCTTTGAGATTTTCATCAAAACTGAAAGAAATATGAGTTTTTTTGTATTTGAAGTTATTTTTTATGTCCTCCCTAAGTTTACTGTTTTTATTATCATCATATTTACCTGTCTAGTTTGGAAAATCATGTAAAAACCACTGCTGGCATCTTTGCTCTGGCTTTGTCGGCTGAAGTGAAAGAACGACGGTTTGTCAGGTTTTCACTGCTGGTCCTCCTTCATCATTTGCCGTCCCCTCTTTGGGAGATCCGAGTGCCACATCCGGTCAGGCTGAGTGTCTGGAGGATGCTAGGCAGCTCCTCGAGGAAGAGCATTAGCATACACTTACTCTGGGAATGCCCTTGACTGGCTGTCTGTAGAACGGGACGTGAGCAGCATCAGATACACCAGCGACTTCCTGGGAGAGACGGAAATAAATAGAATGAGGCACAGAGGGGGGAGAAATCAAGACGAATAAGCAGGAGCAGCAACCTCAAACAGTCATCATATACACTGTGAAAGCCTCATTCAGAGGACTCATTAATCCCACCATCTAGTGTTATTGAGCTTGCACAAGGGCTTTGTTTCATTCTCTCAGACAATATCCACAGAAATGGTCCATAAACCAAGAACAAGTTTGTAAATGATGTGTGGAAATGCACATCTAATAGTACCACCGACTGATATTTGTTATCATGGAGCAGAAGGTGTGAGTGGGTGGGGGAAAAATGTCAGAAAATAGTGAGCTGAGAGATCGAGGGGCTGTGTGCATTTTGTCTGACAGCGGAGGAGCAAGAGAGGGAGCGGTAGGGAAGAGAAAGGAGTCGGAGCGGAGGAAGGGGGAGGGGGCTGGAGTAGGTGGGCGGGAAGAGAGGGAAGGAACGGCGAGCCGCTCGCTCGCTGGAGCTGCTGACTGGGTGTTCAAGTGTGTGATCGTGAGTGCTTCTTGAGCCGTCGTGTGAATAAAAGGACGTTTCTTTTCAAGCCACTGATGTTTGTTTTTCCCCTTTTTCCTTCTTCTCAAAGTGCAACATCAAGCAGAAGTTGTCTGAAGCCCTTCCTGGGATTTTGAAGAGAAACACAGCGAGCTGCCAGGTAGGAGATCAAACCAGAAATCATTCAGACATACATTTACATGAAGGCAGAGCTTTTGTTTGTGTTGCTGCTTTGAAATGAATGCATGCCATGGCCGGCCGCTTGAAATGGAGATTTTTTTGATATGTGTGAGCGCGTCCGTGAACACAGGACACTGAACTGTAACTAGAGAAGTCAGGTTGGATTTTGCTCTCATCATAAGTGACGGCTGTCAAAGGGTTTCCCATTTATTCCTGAAAAGTGCTAAAAAAAAAAAAATGTAAAGGCGAGATTAACTTGGGAAAAACATTGAAGGTTTTTTCCACATTTCTGCACACGTTTTTTTATTTATTTTTTTTTTTTGTGGTTTATGAATAATTAGTTTTTGGTTTCCATTCTGAGTGGGACCTGGCTGAATTGGGCTCTCCATGGTGGTTCGGAGGAGGGTTGGGCTCGGCTCCTCAGTGGAGACAATAACTCACAACAGATGTGACATATTTACCGCTTGTATCCAGTTTGGATCTGGTGTTGCTGCTTCCCGTTTGCCTGTGTTTGCTTTCTTTGTCATGTAATGAGAAGTTAACAGTGTAATCGAATCACTGCGCTGCCTTCCCCGCTGTTTGTCATTTCCCCCCTCTGTCATCCCTTGTCGCTTCCCCCTCTCTCTTTGGCCTCATTATTCGCCTGAAATGAACGAGTCAGTCTCTCTGCCTTCCTCCATCCATGCATGCTGAGGTGCCATAGATGTTTTATCAAAGTGTCTGGAGCTGAACGAAGCTTCCCAGCCTCTGTTATTGTTTGAACTTTTGCTCACTTAGAAACACAAGCGAGGTAAAATCCACTGTGAAGTTTTCAGACTTCAAACTAGTTTGGTATCAAGTCCACTTTTCTTTCATCTTTTAAATCCTTTCTTCAATGCTTTGTGGCTCCTTAGAAACACCTGATTGTGTTTTCAGCATTCATTGTGAAATTGCAGTTTCTTTCTCTTTCCTTTCATCTTTACATACAGCTGCACACGTCAGAATCTCTCCATGTCTCCTTAGTCTGTGTGGTGTGTTTCCAGCAGCATTAACAGTTAAAGAACAGAGTGTTTCTATTGAACAGCTGTTAAGCCATGAATGGTACACTGTACTACAGCACCATGCAGCAACATGCTGACCTTCACCCAACCTTGCTGAGCAACAGTGGGTGTTTAGACACTAAATAAAGGATGGCATCATTTACAAATCACATATTTTCTCGTGAGAAGTTTGAAGGTAAGCGGCAGCAGGAAGCAATGAGATGCAGATATGCTGCTTTTTTTGTTGAGTGGACCTATGTGTGGACCTCCAGACGGGTTCAGGACATTAAAGCGTCCCTGGAGGTGACAGCATCTCTGCCCGGAGCGGCATACGGCTTCTCTCGCTCCATTGGATCCAGACCACTCTCTCCGTGACTCACCGCCTCGTCCGCTATGATTGGTTGTCCTTTCTACTCCAGGGAAAGACAGGTTGAGGTGGGATCAGCCTTTTCTTTTACAGTTCATTAAAACATGAGAAAGCACAACAAAGTAAGGGTTGCGTCCTTTCACGACGAGCATCCCTCCTCCCACTCAACTCCTCTCCATCAGTGCAAGACGCTGTGACACGTGTGGCAGCTCAGAGAGCAAACAGGGCGTGGAGCTTCCCGCCTGCTGAGACTCCAGCTTGGTTGGCGCTTTCAGACGGTCCCAGCTGAGCCGAGGTCCGGACCGCTCCACCCAGGCAGGCAGCCGACAAAACGATCGTCTCATATCAGTGAGAAGAGCTTCTGGAGCGCTGGTTCAGAACCACGGACAGCGCTGCTGCACAGCAGAGCAGGAGAGACGATGCTGGGAATCAGCCCCTCCTTTTATACAGACCACAAGAAATGACATGAATGTCATGCAAAATATTCTTTTTTTTCTTAAAAGCAGTGATGTGGTGATTGGATTATGTAATGTGCAGAGGTGGCAGGTTCTGGTTACGAAGGGAGCAGTTTGTTTCTAAAGGGCCTGCCGCTGTGGTGCAGCTGAATCCTCAGCATTTCTTCTCGTTCATTGCTGCATTACATTGTAGGTGATCTGTGCTTCATTACTTTTAACACAAACTGTTGAAGAACAAAGAAAAAAGCTTAAATTAGACATTTTTGTGCCTTTTTTTTCTTGCTTTCTGTTATGTTTTTAATCATTGCATCCTAAACTAACTGCATAAAGTTTGTGATAACTTTGTATGCAAAAATCATATAAAATTTAATGTTATTTTTAGATGCGGTTGTTTTATTCCTTATGCTGCACAGTCATCTACTTGCTTCCTGTGAGATATTTGGCTGCATTTTCCTTGAATCAAAACCTCGATGTGCTCGCAGCAATGTTTTGGGTGAGTTTGTGTTTGACTATACCGTTTAATTATGTTGTCAGTGAAAAGACCACTCAGGTGCCATTAAATCCCAGCAGAACATTAGCATGCATTTATGCAAAATGTGGCATTTCAGTTATATTATGGCAGTTTATATAGAAGCATTATTAAAAATGCACTAATAGTTCATGACAAACACATAAAATATTCTCCTTTAGATAATCAATCAAAATTAAAAGCAGATGGTTGACTATTTGCGGCAGTTTTTCTGATATTTATTTTTTAAAAATGGTTCTCAAAATGTTTACAATTGTGTGTTGAGAACTAGACTAACTGCTTTGCCAAATCCTAAAAAGAGGATCATGGTAAATGGAACTTTATCATAAATTTCTTGTGTAAAAAATAAATATTAACTATCGTCTCTCCTAAACCAAAGTGCTAAATTACTGAATTTGTTTACTGCTTTTGTTGAACCATTAGCTCCAGTGTTGGAGAATCTTTATTAGTTGAATGATGCATCACAAAGAATAAATTTAATTAGGTGCAAAAATAAAATAATTTCTGTTAATCACCATTTGTTTAAAGATTACTGTCCCTGATTATCATACATTTACAACCGAGTTAAAGCCCTGAAAGGGGCTCTTTAACTTGATCATTTCAATTTGCCCTCATCCACAGGACTCTGCACACATTTGCACAGCAGGAAAGTGAAACCAGTCTGGCCCCTGAGCTTTTGTTTTCCACAGTGGACAGCAAACCAGCCGTTCTCCATGTACTGTAATTGAGAGAGCTAATAACCAACCAGGGACATTTGTATATGTACCCATTTGCATAATCGAATCGGCATAAGTTAAGTGTTTTCCACTAGTGTGTTAATAAAACTGTCTGCTAACGTGTGCGGTGTGTTTCATGGCTCATCGCTGCAGTCAGATTTGTCTATCTGTAGCTTTCTACCTGGGATGATTTTCTTTTTCCAGCTGTTCCATAACTGATGCCGGTCTTGTTCTGTTCTTGTTTCTATAGGACGTGTATCTGTGGCTCTAATGTTGAGATCTCATGTTAGACAGCTTCTGGGCTGCAGGTCATTTAATGTGTCAAACAGACCAGACTGGACACGTTGACTGCAAGAGAATGGTAGAAGGAGCTGAGCATATGAAATATAGTTGTTTTATTTTTGAAGAAGAAACTAGATATTTTTCCCAACTTGGTCTGCTGGGGCTGTCTCTGTTGCTCCACTGCTTAAATCCATGTGCTGTCTGCTACAAATGTGATCTGAGCGGCGCGTTTTATCACATATCTCTGACTCCACGCTATGCAAAGTATTCACCAGAGACCCCTGTTTACTGAGAGGGAAGAGGGCAAAGCTGACAGCATCAGCAAGAGTGCAGTTTCTGCAGCACTGAGTGCACAGGTTACTGAAAGGTAGAAGGAAACTCGAGAGAAGCTCACCTCAGATGTATTTAATAGTTGCATAGCAACAACTCGGAGCTTTTCAGCAGATATAGCACCAAGCAAAGGCTTGTTTTGTGTTTGACAGAATGTGGAATAATGGGTAATGAAAAGAGGAAAAAAGCTGTGCAGGAAGACATCTACTTTAACTACGTTTATTATCTTTATCCTCATTTGGTTTTCTGTTTAATTAGAAACGAAAGCTCCCTGCAGCCAGGTGCAGTACAGCAGGGTCCAATGGGGGGGATACTACTGGTCCATTTCTCTGACAACATACAAAGCTTGTTGGAATATAAATGTATTTCACTCAATGGTTTTCATTTGTGCCTGATTGATTAGAAATAATGCAAATATAGTTTTGAGGCCAAAAAGCAACATTTTTGGTCTTTTTTCTAAAACATCAGCGGTTGAAAGAAGATCACTGATGTTGGTCATGGATGTGAAGGGAAAAAACGTCTTGCAAATCAGTACACAAGTGGTTAATATTGTTTTCATCTCAAAAACTCTGCAAGACAAAGTCTGAGTTGTTTGCAAGTTTACATTCTGTTACATCTGACATAAAACTGACATGTGCAGCAGGAAAATAATCCAAAGCACACCAACAACTCTACACCTGAATGTTAACAAAGGTGAATCATTTATTGTAGTAAAATCTGAAAAAACCCTAAGAGTGTTGTGGATGTAGCTAGTAAATAGGATATTTGTTTCATGTTTTTACTTTCAGTGTTTTATTTAAAAGGCAGAGGAGGATAAGATCAGCAGCTGCTTAGAAATTGCTTCCTAAAAAAAGCTGAAATTTGTCCTGTTTTCTCCAAAGTCCTCCTCAACATTTAAGCAACAAACAGATGTTGTCTTTGTTTCAGTAGCTTTGTTTTCTGTACATTCATTGGGGTTCGTGGTCTCATCTTCTTTTCGCCCCTGAGAAGATGTGTTCTGTTAGGAGACCAAATCACAGAAAGAAGAAAGTCACAGGGTTATCCACAAATCAGACATGTTCTCCCACCTCGGCCCTTTAATGCACTGACGCACCCTGAAGCGGAGCAGGCTGTGTTAAATGGAGGGTGATCACTGATTGTAGACGTTATTTTTTTCCCCAGCTGCCCCATCGAGGAGAGTCGCTGTAGGAGAAACGGATCCCATTACAGATGTGGCTTAAAGCACAACTACAGAATTACATGAGTAAACATTGTGTTTGTGTGCAAAGTTTGGATTTTTATGCAGATGGAGTTCAGGGTTTTTACCAAGTGGGTCATAGACAAGGCAATGAGGAAGAATAAATCTAAATTTTTGGGTGAAAATCTGCATGAAAATCAGGTAAAATGCAATCAGTTCTTTTGCTTTTCCTCATGCTTTTCCTCCCGCTGCCCTTCTCCCCCCACCTCTCTGATTCAATGCATGTCTGTGTGTTGAGATGAAGTGAGAAGATGAAAGTGAAATATGGAACTAGTGCAGAATATTTCTCATTTTTTTATTCATTTAGCTGCGTCTGACTTCTCCTCACCTGTGCTTAGATCAGCTAAAGAAGGTGAAAGTGTTCACAGAAACACTCCCGACCCCCGTCGTTAACGGCAACACGTCGAGCTCATGCATTATTCATCCCCTCCACCTTCACCTCCTGCCAAAAGTCGTGACTGACTTTTGGAAGAGGACGAGAAAATCTGAAGCCATGTGAACCCGATTTGCCCTTCTGCATTTAAATCAATTACCTGAGACCACCTGTGTGTGAGAAATGGTGACACATTGTGATAAACAACTTCTTACTTCCAGTCTGCTTATCTGCAGTGCAAAGTAAACATCACATGAAGATAATTGACAGAGTTTTTGCAGCCAGGTTTCAAGACAAACTATGTAATTTGGATCATAATCTTTAAAATTAATCATAAATCGAGAATCTCCCTCCACTCAAAGCCTCCTCAGTCTCTCTCTGAGCCAAAACTGTCAGCATGAATAACCTCTCTGGGTCCTGATGAGATGAATCCCCCAGAGAAAAAAATGACCCAGGATGCACACATAGAGAGCGGAGTTCACGAGGAGAATGAGCTGCATGGTCACAGTTCGTTCTCTGCACTAAAACGTCTCCAGGGTGAGAATTCAGCCACAACTGACCTGTTTCACTCCTTCAGTAAACCAGAAAAAAACATTAGAAAGTTTGTTTCACTCACAGCTGCAGACTGGAAGTTTACACTTCACAGAAACATTTCAGTTTGTTGCTTCAAATCACAACATTGAGCAGAAGCAATCCTGCAATTGAGATATTCTGATCTGACCGTTTATAAACAGAAAATGAAACAAAACACTGGAAGATGTACAGAATACAGAAATATAAGTGATGCCTATCCTGGCTTTTTTTCTGCAAACATAATTCAGGGTTGAGGATTTTCAGGATTCTGCATTCAGGGTGTTTGCAGTGTCAGTTTTCTGGCTCTACTTCCAAAGAGCAGGAACTCAAAGCTGATGACAGAAGACTCCAACAATTTCTCTCATTTTGAGAAACCGACCAGATTAATGTCTCGGACTTTTGGCTTGTGGTCCCAACGACCCTGATATGACGTCACTGTTTAAAATGACTTCACTCATTAGATTTCTTTGTGATGAATTACACAAAACGTTTTTAGGTTATGTGACTTGCAGAATTAAATCCAGCTCACTTGATAAAAATGTTTTCAAGCTTCCTCAACCGGGTGACATCTAATTAATCACATTCTGCAAATTTGTCTTGCAAACAGTCAGTAAAGATTTGAGATGAGGAAAAAACGATGACGAGAGAAACAACCAGAGATCCGTGTTCACGACGCCTCTGTAATTGGACACAATCTCAAGTCAGTCACGTTATTCTCGCTGTGCTTTCACTGGAAACGAAGCTGGAGTTTGTTGCTGGAGCTTAAGAGCTTTTTCAGTGAGCTGAATTGCACCTTGGGGGCATTTCTTTTTCTTTTTCTTTTTCTTTTTCTTTTTTTTTATTCGAACACACCAGTCAGATCTGTGACAGCGTCTAACCTCAGGCTCTCCGCTGCACCCGTCTCTTACCCCGCCCAGCTTCTCCCTTTTGGCCCATCAATCACTCCGGCCTGCATCACGCTCTGGTAAGCTTGACTGGCACTAAGGAGTGAATCTGGCTTCGCCGGCGCTGCGTGTGTGGGGCTGTTTACATCCTCATGTTTCTGTTTTCCTCCTGGAGATGTTCTGAAAGGAAGCAAACTACTCAGGATCACTTTAAAATTCCAGATCAGAGCCGCGCTTTGATTCTTGTAGCTTTATCTCATCCTCCCATCCTGATCTTTATCCGCTCTTGCTCCTTATAAAGGCCAAGAGGCTGGTCACATCAGCTGGTCAAGGACCGTCCTTGTCAGGTCATTTGGCGTATAAACTGCCCGTCTCCTTTGTGGCTTCAGTGCTCACTCCGTATCCGTTTATCGATTCCAGCGCTGATCCCTTTCAGGCAGGCCTGAATGTGCATCTCAGACTCGGAAAGCATCCCATCATGTCGCTCTGCTCATTACAGCGTCTGAGCGGCGTCTTTCTTTGTGTCAGCACGATGAGCGGTGACAGCACTCCGAGTCATGTCCTTTTGTTGTGTTTACTGGAGTGAACTGGGAGCCGTTTGCCAACCAAAGGCTGAGCTGTGAAGCCGAGTTGGGTCCGAGGTGGAGTGTTTTTTTTTTGTTTTTTTTTCCACATGGCACCAGAAAGGTGCACTCCCTCTAAAATCATTAAACGCATCGTGAGTTTTCTCCTTCCTGCTCAAGGCTGATTGATAACGACGCAGTAATGGATGTTTTTTAACTAAAATGATAATTAAAATGTTGTGGAAATCCAAACTAGATCATTTCAGGCCTCGACTGTTAATTTTAATTTCTGAGCCAGGAATGCCTTGAGAGGGTAATGAACAGCATGGCCGTCCACATTTATAAACCAGAGTAAATTAGAGCTGTGACAGCCTCTAATTAAGTCTCCAGTCACAGCGAATGATTATTTTGCTGTTTTGTCATGGAAATGCGGAAGGCAAGGACAGAAATAAGGAGACGTAATTGGAGTGACACACGACAGGATGAAGACAAAGTTCAGCAGGGAGGTTGAAATTGAAAGTTTTCGCTCTTTTGAGGAGGTGGAAATAGGATGAAGGGTTTTTTTTTTTTTGCAGAGGGAGCAGATGGCCCATCTGCTCCTGTTCTGGCCAAGAAAGGCGCTTTGCCTTCTTTTATCCTGCTTTCACAGTGTTTGTTCAGTCTTTCTGGATGACTCCCCACCCACCTGCACTCCGGTTCGCCTTCTTGTCCCTCACAGAGAGTCATTTCCAGACATCAAGCATTTTCCACTGACAGGCTTCCTACAGCGGATGATGATTGAAAAAGGAACATTTCCATATTTAACGTCCATTCCTCCTGTCTGCAGCTTCTTGCAGCTTTATATCATCACACCTCCACCACCGTGCTTTGCAGTACAATATGTTGCTTTGATATATTGTCTTGGCAAATTTAAGTTGTGGTTTAATTTCCACTTTGATGAAAGAGTTATAGACTGAGTAACTTTGGAAGTGGCCTTTTAAGCCTCCTCAGGTTGATGGACAGCAGCTGATTTTCTAAATCACTGCAGATGTCTCTGCTTTTTGGTAATTCCTTCAAGCACCCTTACAGGCTTTAGAACGGCAATCTGACAAAAAAAACTTAGGCTTTTAAGAGCTTCTCAGACTTTATGATGACTAGTTAACCAAGTGGATTTGATTAGAGGTGCCTGGCTTCTACGTTTCCTCTTAATTCTCACAGAATAGGTTCTTGTTTTAACAAATCTGGTTCTACATTTTGTGCAGCTTTTGCCGGATCCATCAGGACTTCCTTTGAGAAAATTGGATCAATGTTTGCTGTTATAAAACCAAGACAAAAGTCAGGACTTCTGTTGGTTAACTAGGGTTTAACATAAAGTTAAGCAAACAAAAACAACAACTAAAACAATTGGACCTAAACTTGTGGCTTATTGGACATACAGGATACATTTATGGGTGTTTATAAGAGTTTACAGTTAACATTTTGAACCATTACCATGTTGGTTATGTTTCCCAGATTTTTCTGTAAAATTGTTCTGGTATTAAAAGGTTAATTCCCACCTGACCAAAGTGTTTGGATTCACTTAAAATCTCAGTTGCATTATGTTTGTGATGGTAGGATAGAGAAAACATTTCTCTGGCGTTCCCCCCAAACATCTGATTGGAACTTATTTCATAAAAACAAGCCATAGATATAATAAAAATAATAATTTGTTATTCCAATGATGATAATAAATCTCTCCTATTCTCAGATTAAAGTTTGTATTTTTTTAAAAAAAGTTCAGAGTGAGCTTTTAAATTGCAATAAAGTCTATTTTATTGCTGTTAACACTTTATTTAGTACTTTTTGAGCATTTTACAGATATTTTCTCTCTAAAACAGCCTCACCTTATACAAGAAAATAATTATTTATATTAATGCTTAACCTTATCACAATCTCTGTTCATGATATGCTCTCCCTTGAGACACTGTAATAGAAATGGCCCATTAAAAAAAAACCTGTCCATGGCTGTATGACTAATATAAGCCATCCTGTGTTTGCAGCTGTTAATTTTTTTTCTCTAATTTGAGCAAAACCTGCTCAGTTGGAAGCAGTTTCTTTTTCCTGTTTTTATTTATTAACCCAACATGTGGCTTAAATATGTGACAAGCTAAGAAAAGGTATCCTGACACAAATCTGTTTAGAAATCTGTCCCTGCGGTGTTTGTGGGCTGCAACATCTGTTAATTTAAACAGGCGCCTATAAGTTCAGTTCAACATGGGAGGAGAGATTACAGGCAGGCTAATTGTGCATGAGGAGAAATTCTGTACGAGTCTGCAAGTATCTTAACATGCAAACTATTCAGAAGTGAGATAAAACAGAGCAGGGGTTGTGTTCCTGCTGCTCAGATAGTCTATTAAAACTAAATGTGCCTCTTTGCATTCTTAAGAACAGAATCCGTCTTAAGAATGGATCCTGTCACGTCTCTATTTTAAGGGTGGCTAAATTTTCTCGCTAATTCCCAATGTTCTGAAATGTGTAAGAGACGGCTTAACACCGTGCACCATCTCCGGTTTCCATGACGACCGTGATCCCTGTATAATAATCGGATTCCCACCGTAGCTGTGAAAACACTCGTTCCCGTTCGATCTAGGCAAATTGCAACAAGAGGATCTGTGATGAGGAATCTCGACTGTTCTGGTAAACAATTGTGTGAAGATCTGCTTATTTTTGGATGTGGGGTCCAGCGTGACGGGTCAGACCTCAACGCGTCCCTTCATAACCACAGCTAGGCTGTGGTTATGAATAAAAAGAAAGATTTTCATTTAAGAGGAACAAAAGGAGAAAATGAAGCAAATTTACATTTAAAACAGTGTAGTTTTATTTTTTATTTCAATTCAAATTCAAAATTACTTCATCACAAAGTTGTAAGTCATCCAACTATCTTCAGTGATTTGTTGTGCATGGTGATCCTGTGGACAGATCGGGTCTGCGGTAGCAGTCAGTCTTGCAGTGAACGTGAAGAGACCTCTGACTGAAGGCTGTAGCTTAATCACATAATAGTTTCGTAATTATTGGGGCAACAGTGACACTGTAAGTTGTTGCCAACCACTGCTAATCCTCTGATAAAGTCAACATGAGGCACAATTTACTGGGTAGTGTGTTTAAAAGCAACAAGCTGAAAGAGAAACAAACTCAATCCAGTGGAAAATAGTTCAGTTTGAATTAACACAATGAGCCTTTTGTGTTTTCTCTGACTACATCTGGTGCTAAAAATAGTTAATTTTGAGAATTTTTCTACCTGTGAAAACTTCCACACCGAAGAGAGTTGCTAAGTATCAGTATTGACTATTAGAAATGAGTGGAAATTTTACATTTCCCAACAGAATGTCATTGTCGTAATTAATACTCTGGTTTCATTTTCACACAAACTGTAGCTGTTAATAAATAAATTGCTAAAAAAATAAGAAATAACCGTTTTAAATGTTTTTACGAACAAAACAGAAAACATTGCTCCTCCTCCCTGTTGCTGGAAACGGTGCACCAAATAAAATTCCTGCCTAAATCCTTGGGCTGCATCAACTTTCTTTACAAGTTTCTTTTAAATGTGATTTGAAATTTGACAGAAATACGCGACTCGTTCTGCATATTGTGTTCACATCCAGCTCCGCTGTACCTCCCTGTTGCGCCTCAGGGTAGCGTTGCTTGCTTGAGTTGTTTTTAACCCAGGATATTAAATGTGAAAGCACCTGAACACATTTGTAGAGGAATCGCAGACAGAGTCATGATAGTAAATATATTGCAGATGATGAAAATAGGGCAAGAAGAGACATCCACCCAGGTTTAATTGCATCCTCCATTTCCAGTCTCTGGGTTTTGTTTTGTCATTTTTTCTGTCTTGCATTACGTCTGAGAGCAAAGGGGCTGAGTCCATTAATTCTTTTCACTGGCACAGTCTTCGCCTTTCGCATTTATCTCCAGCTCAGCGTATGACAACTATAGATCCTCTCTCCTTTGCTCAAGACAAATGACCTTATTACCAAGGAGGCCCATTCAAAGTAGGATCATGTCAGGCGTGGCGAAATGCTTTTGAGAACGTACGGCGCGGCTCCGTGAGCCGTTTCTCTGGGAAACCATCAAAAGGCCGTTTTACAGACCAAACGAGTTTTTAGAGCTTGTTTGGGCTTTCAGCTCGCATCAAGAGGCTCATCCAGAACCAGCACTAAAGCAGACAGCAGCCTCTTTCTCTATATAATCCAATACTCTCCAGACATTTCTAAACGACTACTGTCAGCAGAACACAATTGTTTCACCATAATGAAGTTTTTGGTTTACTCACAAACATAGATACTTGACTTTGTGTGTAGTTTTGCAAGCACTCTTTCCCCTCCATATGTTGTCATAGCACTGAGGGCCAGAAAGATAGGCCAGGCACGCAATGTTCTCCCTTGTGGGAAATTAGCGTCTTCATGCATAATTGCAGGATAAGATAGCAGAGGCAGGATGCATTTTCCTCAGTTGTGTACATATAGCCCCGAAGCCCTGATGCATTTTCTACACATCACTGTGAGGAACTTTCTTTGCTGAATAATTCATGTTCACAGCTGTTTGTGCAACAGTTAGAAACCAGGTGAGTTCAAGCAAGTCGAACAAAAGACGCCATCCTATCAATCCGGAGCTGTTCTTGTACCATTTTCTTTTTTTCTTTTTTTTTTCTTTAGAGTTGAGCGAGAGATAAACAAGGCCGCTGTGTGTAAGTGTCCAATCACAAAGCATCAAGGCTAAACCATGATGGCAGATATTAAAAGCATGACTGATGGGCTAATAAACCTATCATATTTGTGTCAGTCATGCAGAATGGGCTCCCTGTCCCCAGAGTGGTTTCACTGGATTTGCATGAATTCAATATTCCCACACAGATCACCTATTACCGAAAAAAAATTAGATATTTATTAGTTCCTAAATATATTGGAGAATTACAAAGATGGCTTTTGTTAAAAAACAAAAAAAATTATTTTAAAATCTTTTCTGGAGATTCTAAAAGCATTTCTTTACTAGACTGAAATACATTTTTGCTCAAGTTCAGTCAGAAGATTAGATGGATCTGTTTTCAGATTTTTTTTCTCATTTGGATGCCAATTCGAACTTTGACTAGGCCATTCTAACTCATCAGCGTGCTTTGCTCCAAACCATTTCACTGTAAGAAACTTCCCATCGACTATAATCAGCTTTTCCCTCTCCGCTGAAGAGAAGCATTCCCACAGCATAATGCTGCCACCGTCAAACTCTTTTTTTTTGTTGTTGTTGTTTAGAAATGCTCTTCATGCCAGTTTCCAATCTTTGCTGATTGGGGCACCAAGTTGACTCTGTGCTGTGATACCAGATAATTTGTTCATTTTCCACTCTAACTGGTTTTTTTGGTTTCATTTGATTAGGGGGCATTCTGATTGGTGTACTGGCTAGACAGTGGTTTAAATTTTGGGAAAAATAATCTGCATTTTCCTCCAGATTTGGACCCAAACAAGAAATTTTAAGCTTTTCTTTTTTTTTTAAACATTTTTTGGAGGACAAAAATTCAGATTAGTTGTAATGGCTACATCAACTCTTTGTTGAATTTTAAAGGAAACTGATGCTAAAGTGGTTTAGAAAACCTGCCACGTATTTCTGAAGTTTCAGATGTGCAATTTGGCAACAGCGTTCAGGACGCCTCTGTTTAATTACTTCAGTCAGAACTTGATTTTCTTGGCACATTTCTTTTCAACACTTCTGATTTAAAAGTGAAGCACTTGTGATGATAACTGCAATTTTTGAGCCAACACTGAGGACTGAATGCTCAAAAGCGGCTGAGAAATATGCAAACAGAATAACAGAGAAATTTTTGCATTTTTTTTCCCAGAACCGCCTTTACGTGTTTTCCGTCTTTGCTCCCATTCTGGGTGCAAAGTGCAAAATCTGTGAGGAACAAGTAAACCCTATGCATGCAAGCATCTTCAGCACAGCTTGTTGATACCACAGGTTTAGCCTAACTGAACTTGTTCCCGCCTGAGTGACTTGTCGAATCATTCATCCTGGCTCTTTGCCCCTCAGGTGAGCTGCGTTCCTCACTCGATGTTTATGCAGGTTGTCAACATTTGACAGCGAACGAAACGGGGCTGGCAGTTGGTTTCCCCTTCGCCTGATCAGTGTGGACCGTTGGCCCACAGCTGAAGGTCAGAATAGGGCACACACAAACACCCAGCACCCTGACGTGCATGAAAAGTTGTCCATTTGAGAGCAAAATTTATCCCTGAGTAAGGATTGTGCAGTAATATTAATATAAAATGATACTTTTTCCCAGAAATCAGTCATTTTAAGTTGTTTTTGATGGGCTGCAGGAAATTCTTTGAAGGATTTTCCCCACATCAGTTGTTCTCTCAGCTCACAGAAGGAGAAAAGCTGTTTTATCTCTTGAACAAGGACCAAATGGTTGTCATTTCCCACGAACAACTCATATTTTCTTTAAATGCCACAGAAATGCATTCAGCTGGAGCTAAACGGAGAGCAAACACTGTCAAATGTTGTGATTCTGCTTTCCTCCCGGCTGTTCTCCTTCTGAAAATCAATAGCTCCACGTTGCTTCTGCAGATTTTTTCCACAAGATAAAACCAGTAAGGGCAAATTTGTCTACATAAGGTCAGAAATTCACAATGTTTTTTGACACAATCTAAAGTAATGATGAGTGGTGCCTTTTTAGAAAGCTGCAGTTTCAGCTTCAGTTTCATTAAATTAAGATTTTTACCTATTTAAATGTTTGCATCTAAAACATTTTATATTGTGAAATGAGTATCAGGCATAGATAACCTGTCAGAACAACGAATGAAGCTTCTTAACGGCTACAAAAAGTGAGTAGTTGAAGCAAATAGCTAAGGGAAAATTTAAAATGACTTGGAAAACGTATTTTCCTGAAGCTCGCTGAGCCTCAGCAGCTGCTATGTCTAATTTTGAAAAGTTTCCATTTTCCAATTTTTACATCTGAGCAGACATTTCTCACTTTCTGAACTGAAAAATGTCTCCCCTGAATAAGCAGGGATATTTCTTCACATTCCCACATGGAAAAATGCACAGCTTGTTCAGTCAAGGGCTATCAGCTGCAGATGGCTGAAGACAATAAACATGATCAAACATGGAGGCTGGTATTTTCAATGCTTAAAGATGATGTAATCTGGCTCTTTTCTTTTTTTGGCTCCATTCTCTTATTTTCTTCCCAAAAGGATCTCCAAAACTTTTACATCAATGTGACCTTTCATTTCAGCGTATGATTAAATGTCCTGATTCATAACTTCCTTTCCAGCCATAAACAATCTAAGTTGTGTAATGAGATGTGTGGGCTGCCCCTCACTATTAATGGCTTCAATAAATCACCTATTTATCTGAGCTGACGAGTGGTGCTGAGTCTGAGCACTTCCCTCTCCCAGCAGCGAGCCACCTTCAAGCATCCCGTCCTGTAATCTTGATTAATTCTGTTTACCTTGGAGCAGTCGTTATAGAGAATGGCTCCTGTGATTTCAGCAGACTTCTTGTTTTGTCGGTTGGAGTTTGACCTCGATGTTGTTTGGCTCCTCGTTTTCCCCCAAGGTTACAGGCTTTTGTCGGTTTGAAACGGAGTGAAAACGTTTGGCTTTCTGCACATTTGCTGGATTCTCATCTGCACCACAAACAGCGTTAGATACAGAGCCTTTAACGTCACAAACACAAACCTTATTACATTCACATATTTATATTACAATTGTGAAGTCAAATGACAGTTGCATCTTAAAAGTGTTTCCTTGATATTGCCATTTGAACGAGGTACATTTGTGTCTTATCTATCTACGTCCAGCTGATCTGTGAAGACCTGAGATGTTTGTTGAGGAATAAGCATCATGAAAATCTAGAAATGCACCAGGCAAGTTATGAATGAAGGGTTTGGAGAGTAGAAGTTAGTCATAAAATAATATCCCAAGCTTTAAGCTCCTAAAAGGTAACTTTGGAGGAACTGCAGAGACTTGCAGCACAAATATTAACTGTATTTATAAATATGACCATTGAGGAAATGGAGCAAGAAGAAAAACGTTGTTGGGGAAAAAAAACTGTTTGGAGGTTGTAAGTTTGTAGCTTGGCATTTTATTCCACAGAGAGAAGATGGTTGCTTTCATGCATATCTGCAAGAAGAATGATGTGTCTTAATTGCTTGATTGACTTTATTAAATCAACACTGCATCCAGCGTAAAGTAGGCAGTAACCTGTGTTTGTGTAACCTTCAATAGTTTGGCTTGTGTGTGTATGTTCTGTTTGTATGCAGAACACTTTGTGACAGAAAATAAACTTTTGAGATTTTGAACGCCTTCTATTTCAAAGATAAGTTCTGCTTTGTAGTGATCAGTTTGGTCGGTACTGTGTGTCACCAGGTTGTTGTTGCGATGCGCCGTTATAATCTGAGGAGGAATATTTCTTTTAGCATGTTGATTACAGCAAAGATGACACAGCATGCCACTTTCCCCTAAGTCTGAGACATGAATAAAAATCATGGCAAATGGCTCTGCCTGCTCTCCATCTTTGCGTCTCTATTTGCCTAATGATCATGCAGGAGAGGGTCCCACTCCAGCTACAATGCTGCCTGATTGTATGGTCCTCAGCATTAGCAGAGATAGCATGTGCAGTGGGCTTACTTCCCCCCATCAGGTCATAGATGATGCCTCATTCTGTGTTCACTTTATGGTTTTACTACTAATAGCCTTTTTCTCACAGGTAGATAAGCGGCTGAAACAAATCTGTGCTGTTTAGCTCGGTTGGATGAAGGTCAGTGATTACATCTGATTTTGTGTTCTGACAGGACGTTTCTCTGGATGTAGTGAGTGCAAAAACAAATAAAAATATATTGCAGATAATTCTTTGGCTGCAACACTTATCAAGCAGTAATGAAATAAATTTTAGCTCGGTATGGGAGGTGATGCATCTCTTTATCTTGGTTAGAGCTGGGTGTAATACCACCAGCAGTCCCACGTACTCAATTTGAGCGAGTAAAGTTGATTATGTTCTACATGAAAATTTTATGAGCTCTTGTAGAGTTTGTTGCAACAGGGGGAAACTCATCCTGCTTCAAAGTTTCCCTCCACTTTTACTTAATACCTGAAGATGACAGCGCTTCTAATAGTGGACTAGAGATGGAGGAGATGGAAGAAAAGCAGGAAAAAAAGAAAAAGCCACCCCTTTCAAATGGAGCGGTGTAATAGAGCAATTTCAGCTCTGCCTGGAGCAAACTAGTCCCTTTATTCACATTCTCTGGTCTCTTCCTCTTTGGCTAGATTGCCCCCAGTTCCTCCACCCTTCACCCCCTATAAAATGGAAGAGGATGGTGCAGCTGTAAGCCATACAGGGAGGCTCAGCAGGGACAGAAACAGCCCACATCAAGAACGAAGCTGCTGCATTTATATGTGTTGTTGGTTCTGCAGGCTCCCAGGGTGCTGGACCTTGTGCTCCAAGGTGACAGTGGCTTTGCAGAAGGACGACCTTACAGTATATGGGTCCCCCTGGTGGAGTACTCGAGGTCCAGTCACATATGTAGCTAAACTGATCCAGCTGCACACTGACAACAACTAAACTGACTATATTTTGGGCTTCAGGTCATGTCGATATCATCTATTTTTCCCCAAATCCTTTTCCTTGAACTACAGAAAAAATGTTTGTAGGTCTTTTTTTTCGAACTTGTTTCGAGTCAGTGATTTCATAACCCTCTGGCTCATATTCAGCCTAGTTATTAGCAGTTTTACTGGTCTTGTTATTGCTGTCATGGTTCAATAAAACCAAGTCTGTCACGGTTTTGTGCTTCTGTCCCTATAGGAATAATTTGAGGCTTTGGATTAATGTTACAGCTCTTGCATACTTCCAGAGGCAGTTGAAGCTCTAGGCTATCATGTTTCCGCCATACATCCAGCGAGATTTTAGCATTTAGTTATACATTGAGAAACAGATCGCCCCTCTGACGCTGCTCCTGTTTGATTTAAATCAGATATGAGGGAGTCAGCATAAAGCACAATAAAGCCCAAAGGGGCTGCACGTAGCAGAAGGCAGCAGAGGCACATCTGCTGTATGAGATATGACATACGCAAAAGCCACATGGCAAGAGATGCCATCGGCGAGTGCAGGAGAGTAACTATAGCAAAGTCAGGCGGCGTCTGACATCAATCGGCACAAACCAGTGGTCACAAAGACAGGATGTTAAAATAATCTCTAAAAATCTGATTAAAATAAACAAAAATGACAAGTAGTAACGTGTTTACTACAGTGAATTATTATTATGAGTTTGAAAATGACATAAATGGATTATAAAAACAGTTTTTGTCTTTTAAAGTGCATCTGTGAAAATTTGTCAAATCCAAAACTCTGAGAAAAATGGGAGCCTGTCTTAAATCATCCTTTAAAAAAAAAAAAAAAAACATAAAGATGAAGCTCTGGAAAAATCACATAAATTCCCTTAAAAAGTGGCACCTGTCCGCTCCTTGCAGCGCCTCCTGGGCACCGTCGATAGGGAGCAGCCATGAGGATCTGGACAGCAGGCGGTTGGTGCTGTGACCCCAACCGGACTCCAGAGTTTGGCTCTGGACGGAGCCAGTCGGCCTCTTCTCTGTCTGATCGGATCGGGCCGCTTTGGAGAGACACAACTGCTCATCGGTGCCCAGTGGGGAGCGACTGGCATTCTGCTCGTGCCAAACTGGCCCTCTGCTAAGACGTCCCTCCGGTCCAACTCCACCTCCCAAATCTCCTGCTGTTTACAAAAAACAAGAATTATCACACCAACCCATTCTCCAGATTGCTACTTTTCATTATCCAAATTACCAAATTGGATCCACGCAAAGTTCATTTAAAAAGCTCATTTAAATTAGCAGTAATCTCAGTAGGAATATTCAAGAAATCAAGCCGAAATTAGCTAATTTGGTGCATCAGCCAACTACAGTTTGTTCTGCCTTTCATTTAATTTATTTACTCCTCATGCTCTCTCACTTCCAAACAGCGACGTCTCCTTCAGCGCCGCTAAGACTCCTAACTTGTGTTTGTTTTGCTGGCTGGCTGAACTGCTCTGTCAGGAGAAATGAAAGGCATCAGGGTTGTTACTGGGGATGGATGTCAGAAAAGATTCCACAATAGGAGCCGGCGAGC
Source organism: Poeciliopsis turrubarensis (assembly GCA_010277015.1). NCBI lineage: Eukaryota > Metazoa > Chordata > Actinopteri > Cyprinodontiformes > Poeciliidae > Poeciliopsis > Poeciliopsis turrubarensis. The sequence goes on from VMRN01000066.1 coordinate 1,605,622, forward strand.
CCCTGACATACTACGCTCCATAAAAAGAACATAATTGGCTCCCTAATTGCTCTCAGAGGCATGTATCACTGCCCCAGCTAGTTCTCGGCCCTGGCTTAAGCCTCGGTACAAGTCCGGTGTCAGACTGTGTGACCTGAAAAACACGAGAGGCAAAAAGGATCTTTCTTCTCCTGACGGGGGGCGCAGCTCTGTTTATTGGCCTCAGGGGGGCGCTTGCTTCCCCTGCCAACCATCCTATTTGATGACCTGTTATTACACTGATCCCAACAACATGACACGTCACACAGCAAAACACACTTTCTTTGATTACTTGGAAAGCATTGCAAAATGTTTCTGAATCTATTTTATTTATATCTCTGGTAACAGACCAACGCTAAATGGTTTAATTTTATTTTATTTTCCTCATCTTTTAAAAATTAGGTTTTGGTCCCATCCGATTAGATCACCTTGCATTTCCTTCTATGTGAAATTTTAAAAAATGATGCTTCTCATGGCTTTCTTTCCTCGAAACAATAATCTTGCATGTTTATCTGTTGTTCCGTCAGATTCTAAGGAGCTCGGACTTTCACACACAAATACAGACATGAGCTTGTTTCTTTCAGCCTTGCTAATCTTCTCAGTGATCAGTCTGGATGGTGATAACCTTCTGGCCTCCTCTTGGTGCCTCTTAGCCTCCCTGGGATATAATTACAGAGAAAATACCGGCTGAAGATAGAAAATTGTTATTTGATGAGCTGTAAACGCAACACCTTGATGAGTTCATGGCAACCTTTGCACACATTCGAACTGATGTTTTGTTTTCATTCACTTTGTCATTGAGTTCGTTTCACCAGCTATATCTCCAAAGCATAGGTTTATAACTTGGATCTTAGACTCTGTTAAAGTCAAAGTCAGTTATTGCAGTAAATACACGACTGAAATAGAAATGTGGGTAATCCTCGGGTTCATAAGTCCCATGCTGATTGTCGGGTAGAAGAAATAACAGACAAAAGACATTTTCAGTGTGTGTTTGTCGTCTCTCTGCTTCAGCCAGTCGTCTGTGAACGATTTTGTTCTGCATCTGAACAGGCAGAGTCCATGTGGGCCCTCCATGTTTGCTCTCCTGAGGAGACGCAGCTGTGGATGGGAATCTGGTGAAGTTGGTCGACTCTGACTCATGAAGTGGAGGTTTATTCAGGTGGAGATTTCATCAGCCCACATGGAATCAACAGTTTGTGGTGAAAGTGGATGTTTTTGGTGTGTGGAATTGGAGCGATCTACTCTGACAGATTGGTGTGTCAGATGCGGTAATCTGAAAAGTACACAGATTGAAGTTTACTCAGACAAATTCTGTCGCTCAGCTTTTTGGGAGGAAAAAATAACTTCAATTGTTGTGAAACTGAGATGGCAAAACAAATAAAAAACACGGCCACAAGCTTGACTTTGTGCCAAAGATATACAAGCAACTTTTTATAAGAAATAATAAAAGAGGAGCTTTGCTGAAAATTGTGTGTTGATTGTAAAACAGGGGAACAATCACAGGAATTTTCAGAGCAGCATTTTCTTCCTTAAAGGTATAATTTTGTTTGATTAGGTTAGTTTTAATAAAAACTCATAAGTAACGTTTGAAAAAAAGATAACAATGAGTGTTAATTAAAAAAGTCTTCCTAAAAAGCTACAAACTTCACTGTTTTGTATCTTGGCTCCGACTTCTCACTAATTTCCACAAATAAAAACCAGATCTTTGCTGATTATTTGGTGTTGAGTCATCCAGTCTTCTATCTTTGCACAATCAAAACGTTTTATACGTTTTATATGCCAGAGTTTAGTTGAAATCACAGAAACTGCAGATTAACAGAAGCCAACCTGCATCGATGCATCACTTGAACATGGTGACATGGAAGCTGCGCCGCTGGCTTGGCTTCAACGAGCAACGATTATTGGCACAGGAGGGCTTCTAGAGGTGGAGGGGAGGTGCCATTACAATGGCTGTTCATGTTCGAGACCTTAATGGTTGTACTGGGCGCATCGTGATTATGATGGTGTCTCTAATTGTCCAAACCAGTGAGCTTGTTGTCGTGGAGCTGCAAAGGGTTAGAGGTTAGTGTCTCGCTGTTGTGCAGTGATTAATCATTGTGCATTTTAATTTTGTGTGCAAATAATGTGACGCTTGTGTCTGAGGACTGAAGAAGATGGAAGGAAGAAAGAGAAGAGAACAGGGAAAAATCACAGCTGGTGCTAAATAGAGTCATTAATCACTTAATTGATTAACGGTGATTTGGTTTGCTGCATGGTAATGTGTTTGAAACCACATATTCACAAACTGCAAGAGGTCCAAGTTTAAATCTTAAGGGACGATTTTCTGTTGTAGACGTCCAGTGTAGTAATTTGCTTTTTTATTTATTGATTATTGGAGAGAACCAGAATCTGGGGCATGTTGCAGAATCCTCATACAAAGGCATTACGCCCCATCTTCATCCACTGTTTACCCTGCGAGCCTCATCTCTGGGTTTCATCTGTGCAGGAATTGTTCTGATTTTATTTTGCATCATTCCAGAGCAATTCTCAGTTCAATTTTTACCTCCTGATATTGCTCCGTCTCGTCCTGCTGTCTTTTCTGAGCACAAATCTCTTTAATGGCACGCACTTTCACCACATGCAAGAGTCTATTGCCAAAACCTAACAAGCCTTTATGTGTTTTATTTACCTCCCAGTTATGAAGATTGTATATCAAAGCAGAGAATTGCATCTGCAACAAGTACTTCAGCGTTATGTTTTTTCTTCCCGACGCTCCGTATCTCTGGAGCTTCGCTCTACCTGCGATCAGGGCTGATAATGACGAGCTTGCAAATGAGTGAGCCGGCTCTAAATGAGAAAATCAAAACTCGTGTGAATGCACTGTCAGCCAAGCCTGATGACAAACGATAAGCCTAAAGAGATCTGGACACTGTATGGGCTTTTTTCCAATGTGTCACAGTGTTATCTGCATCGGCTATCAGCACCGTCAATAAGTTCTCTCACCTCGAGACAGCCTGCTTTGGGAAAGCTGTTGTGTTAATGAATCAGTCTGACACTTGAGGATAAGTCCAATTAAAATGACATTTTCTTCAATATTGTCCTAGTTCTTTAAATTCTTTGAATTACAATTTAGTGGATTATGAAAGACTTCTGATACGGTCTTCTGTATGAAACGATAAAGTGACCATGCGGTAATTTTATAAGAAGACTTTAAGATATGCAGTTAAGATGAAACCCTAAATTAGTTAGAAATTTAACAACTTACAGATCAACTATTTCCATCTTGGTGTTAAGAAACGCATCACATCTTCTGACATCTAACTAGCGTAGCAACTAGCATAGCAAATTCAGGACGGTCAAAATGTCAGAAAATATGTTAGACGTATTTAGTGGAAAGATTCTCCTGCAATATTTCTCAAACTGAAGTGATTCCTAACCACAGTATTTGTTCCCTCACATATTTATTCTGTTTGCTTTTTCAACTCATTACACACACTTTTACATCTAACAAAGATAATGAGTGTAAATACTGTGAGTAGTTTTCTAATGATGGTTTTTTAATGAGAAAAAGATTAGCTTGTAGGATAAGCTCTTGAAAACGGATGCTTATCCATCCGTTTGTGGCCTTTAGGTTATGCAGCTGGACAATGATCCAAAGCACAAGGCCTGATCCCCTCTGACTCAAAAAACAATTAAAACAGGATGGGTTACAGAGATCTTGTCAAATATGAGCCTTATGCTGTCTTGCGGGTCAAAAGTGACCCACTGGCATGTTTAGCTGCAGAAAAAATACCCAAAACTTTCTTTTTCCAACTTGAAATTTTATGACTTTTCCTAATTTGACCCCATCATCAGAAAAAGTGATACTTTATTTTTGTTTATGTTTCCATTTGGGCCGTTCACCACTGGGGTACAGGGATTGTCTTATGGGTCATTTCTGACCGGTGAATTGTAAAACCACTTAAACAGCAGAAAAAAGTTCAAAGGTCACACAGAAACTGTCTCTCATTCATACACACACATCAAATAAACTGGACTGATGTATGAACCTGCACCTGCAGTGAACCCATCACACGCGCTCCGAAACGCAACAAAAAGCTGTCAGACATGATAAAAACAAACGCAGTACAGAGGATGTGAAGGTCTGCAAGATGAACACAAATCCTGCGAAATTATTTCACACTAACATGAGATTTCCAACATCTTAAGGTCAACATCTTATGTAGAAGATTTCATGCTGAAGGACGTCGCATGAGAGAAATAGTTTCATAACTGACATTCTAAACAGTATAAAAGAATGACAAAAAGTTACTGATTGTTGACTTTTTTCTGCTTTCTGCATTGTTAATTCATAAGTAATTACTTCATATAATTACAATAATAAACCTTTGCGGTGTGGAAGAAAACTTATGACAGTTGGTTTGTCGTAAAAAGAAAAGAGAAGTGTAATCCTGCTGATTGTCTTTCTGTGTTGTGCAACAAAAAAATACCTGATAAAATGAATTAAATTGAGTTGAATTGATAAATAACAGATTGTTTCAACATGCAAAATAGATTTTGGATTTCAAATGCAAGTCAACTCCTTTATTTTGGGGCTTTTGTTAACAGAAATGTTAAGATCGTTAAGATAAATAAACAAATCAGAGGAAATGTATATGGTGGTCCATACTTCCAACTTGACTTTATTAATTCGTTGTCAAATTAAGACGCTATGGCGGCTACAAAGGGTTAATACGATAATCATCCCTTATCAGTTTCATTTTTCCTCCAGTGCTCTGCCATAATTCATTCACATCTGTTTGCAACGGCAGATTGATGACATTTGGGCCGTTATTTCTGGTGAAGTATTTGTCGCCTCTAATCACACTTTCACATCCACTCTGTGGCACCTTCATCAGATTAGAAACCTGTCAGCCTCGTGTGGGTGTGCGTATTTTGAGCTGCGTGTGGAATCTCAGCGATCCGGCCACCGAAATGCGAAATCAGACCTTCGATCTGTTGGACGTGTCAATTAGATTCGAGATGTGGGTGCGTGCGGTGAAGACGTCCCAAAACGAGCCCGGTTATTCCGTCACTTCGACGGCGGCTGATGTTTAGTGACCCACAGTTCACCCCAGTCAACAAGCAAGCGGGAGGCTTTCAAACTGGGTAATTCAGCCTGTCGGCGTAAACTTTCAAAGTCGAAAAGTCACGCGCTCTCATCTTCATTGAAGAGCAAATCTGATAAGGCAGGGCTCGTATTCCCTCCAAAAAATGTCATCTCATGTTAGAATTTGCTGTGGACGCGCGCTGTTGCTGAGCACAAAAAGGGTTTGCAGTCACAGAAAATAGCACCACTGAAGTACCTCATCCCCCCCACTGAAAACTTTTTTTAAGATGTCTTGGATGATCCGGCTCCTGCTCATCTCTTAGTCACTGAGTGTTTAGCCATTTTCTTGTTTGAGCTCATCCACATCAGCAAACCACACACTCTAAACACAACTAAAAGGTCAGCTGCCAAGAGCCTGGAGAGAGCACTTGAAACACCGTCAGCTTGAAGAGAACATTGAGAGCTCCGGGAATGTTTTTTTCTTTTCTTAAGATGATGAAAGGCAGCAAATAAAGACAAATAAAGAGACAGAAAAACATCATCTGCTGCCGAACAATCAGGGATGACGAGTCGGTTCTAATTCATCCTGATGAATATTTTAAAGTCTTGTGCTTTGATTAGACCATGTCGGTTGGGATTCCTGTGACTGCACCCTGCGGAGAGCAGGGTGCAGCGGAGGGAGGTGTGAACGAGTGGGTGGGGGAGAAACAAACCTAGAGGGGCAGGGCTAAATAAAGTCAAAGTTAAATGCAGTTTCTCATTATGCATCCAAGGTGAAATCCTTTTAAACAGACTTTTCAACTGTCCTGTTTAAAAGCTTGTTTTTTCACAAACATTTTAAACTAAAAATTCAGTTTTTCTTTAAAAAAGAAAAAAAAGTGAATTTTAGGTCATCTGGAAAGATTTTGAAAAGAAAGCATGTGACACATCAGGAATATGCACACATCAAAAATAAGCACACAAATGTATGTTTTCTAGTGAAAACATACATTTGTGTGCTTATTTTTTCAAGATGCATCATTACTGTTGATTGATTGACAGCAAACTACATCAACTCATTGGATCAATTTCTCAGAGACAAACACTAATAGAGTTTCACAGCAGGTCAGACTGACAGGAGAGTCATCCATTAATCACATTACTTTTATAATCCTGCATTAATAGAGCACCCTCTGCTGTTACTGGCCCCCTGTGGTTATTGCTTTTCACAGTCCTGTTTGCCAGTAGGACAGCAGTTAGCTTCTCCTAACATTTTAGAAAACTTGGAGCATAAAGAGAGAGAAATAATTTTTATAAAATGATAAGAAAAAAAACTGACTGAGAATGCATGTCTTTCTGGGTTCAATTTACCTTTTTAACATAAAAGCCTCGTCGCTAAACTGCTGTCTCTCCCACTCTGTCATGCTCTCAGTGGTTGCCAGGCAGTTTTTCCCTGCAGGGTGACCCTGAATGTACATACTGGCTGCACAAACAGCCTCCTTTCATCTCTATGACTCACCTACCAGTGTTTGCACCGCGGCCCCTGGCCTTGCCTCCTACATCACTCTGATTCCAGCAGACATAACTCCCCAGGCGCTGCTGTATTAGCCCTGGCCCTCACCCACCTCTGTGCTTTAACCCCCCTCAACGCACAGACCAAAGGTGAGAGGCACCAAAGGCAGGGGGTGGGGTTTGAAGATCATTCTGTCAGTCTGATAAGAGCAACAAATGGATGTTTGATCAAGTAAATCAGCGATCTGAGACACAGCAAACCAGAGGAAACCAAACAAGCTGCTAATCACTTCCTACTGGTAAAATACTCCCAGTTTGTGGCAGAAGCTTAAATTCCCTCAGCAGTGGAGAAAAAAAATCTTATGCATCAACTTTATAAAAGTCAAAGCTTAGATTTCAACCCAGGTCAGCGTCTAAGTGGTGGATCTGTTTCAGTTCCACGTGTTGAGCTTCTCTAGTGGCTTTCATACAGGCAGCCCTGCTTACGCCGATGTGTTTCTCCTTCATAAATAGACTGAACACACCATGCAACAACTCAGGTGGAGTATCAGACCTCCGCAGTGCGAGGAACAAGAGGAGCTGATAAGAGCTGCTCTGGAGTCGTTCTCTCTGACAGACTACAAGCCGGATTTTTCTAACTTTCCTCAGCGCTTTGGAAACAGTAATTGAAAATGGGGGAATCTTTGTGCTTTGACTTAATAGAGCTGTTCTGGCCTCGCTGGAAAGCAGGGTTAATAACTTTTTGCAGTTCTATTACCCCCTGAGATTGGCTTCAGGTGAGTTAAGAGGCTTCACTGGACAAGGAGAAGTGGCCTCAGGGCTTCTCAGCCTCCTCTTATCTCTGCCTGCTGCAAGCTGCTCACCTAACAATCATTTATGTCGCGTTATATACGGACAGGACTCCCCTTGTGTGCATGCATGTGAGAGGACTCTGTCTTGAGGTCTTTAATCAAATGAGCGGATTTTGGTGGACACTTAACTGGCGGGATGTAATTAATGTGTCACTTTGTCATTTTCTTCAAGTTATGAAGGACTGCTGGGATTAGTACTTTCAAACGAGTGCAGAGGTTCCTGGTGGTTCATCAGATGAATTGCTCTGATATTGACATGTGTCGTAGCTGCTCCATAAAATTGATGTTTTCTTGAAGCGAAGCAGCAGCACTGACATCTCAACTGCTTTTCTTTACGTAGAGAAATAAAGAGTTTGAACTGTTTTTCTCTGATTGTTTTTTTTTTAATGCAATAAATTTGTTAAAAAGACACATTTATTTTGAAATCTCCAATTAAAAAATGTATTTTGCAGTAATTGGAGTTGTTTTAAATAACCAACCTAGAGAAAACTTTTCTAGCATCTGTGCAATCATGTCCTAAAGGTGGAAATTTACCCTGGTATTGTCCAGAAATACGTCTGTTTTTAATGTTTTTCCTACCTTATATTCTGCTCCATTGTTCCAAAGGTCAGTTGGCTCGTCTGTCCATTTGATCGGTATTTTAGATTACATACATCCTTTAAAACTAGCTGATTACAAAATAACAAAACACATAAATAGATGAAAGAAAATCACATTAATAAACCAGTTAAGCATTCTGTTGATATCTGTTTGCTGCATCATTGTGTTATGCATGCAACATGAGGTCTAATTTGCTTAATATTTTTAATTTGTCATTCATTGTCATAACTCTGTTAGTACTCCCTTTGGATCTAAGCAAGTGTCCTTGGAATGATTATTAGTTTATCCAAATCTGCAACGCGCCGTCTGAGTGTCTGTCAGAGGATTATGCAAAAACCACAGGAGCTCCCACACTTTTGAAGTGTAATCAAGTCTGGTTTAAAACCTCCGAGCAACTGTTGACTGTTAAATAATCAACACGGTCTCACTTACGCTCAGGAAGGCACATAATACGACTTCATTAGATTTTAATTGTTTCGAAGGAAAATTCAGTTAACGACTCGAGATTCAAATTAAAGGCACTCATTTGTTTACAACTGCTGTATCTGACTGAGACGCTTCACTGGTGGAGTTCATTTCATAAAAGCACTCTTTAGTTTATCATAAATATTAGTCAATAACACGACATAAATGTTATCTGAAGGGTATGCTGTGATTGTTAGGACCCTCAGTAAAGTCTCAATAAATAAAAAACAAATTCTCCAGGTCTGACATGAAACTGAGGTTGATAATGTGGAGAAAATGTTTCATTTGCTCTGCTAGAAACAGCGGAGAGTTTCTTCAAAATGCATTGTGAATCTTGTTCAATAGATCAAAATGGGTGGCAAGAATGGATACTGAGTGGTTTTCTCAAGGTTGTCTAATGTCGATAAGCGACAGATAATTTTGCAGGATTAAGTGTTTGACAGTCCTAAATATCTCTAACGGTGTCATATGGTGACTGGTAGAAGTTGTTTTTGTTTTTTATCCTCTTAAGCCGCAGAAGCATCACAATAAACTTCTGAAAGCAGATTTTCTGTCTGTGGTTCAAACTGTGCAACCTTTAAGAGGACTTCAATGTCTGTATTCCTATTTTCAGCTAAAAGTGTTCACTTGAAATACGTCCTCTCAAACAGAGAAGTCTTATTTTGGCTCCACTGAACCTGGTCGGACTGGATTATGTTGGTACTAAATAACCGAGTGAAATTTAGCGGATAATTTTTCACGAGGTTGTTTCAAATAGCTTTAATTAGATGAATACCCCTGAAATTAAACAAAGCAGAGCCTTTGTTTGCAAACCACGCAGTTGTGATCATATTGTTTCACAAAATTAAGACCTGCTCTGTTCTTCTCCAAAATCATGAGGTGTAAAACCAACCCCACCGGAAAAGCAGAGGATTCCACGTGACACCAAGTCGTGCTCCAAAAAAATGGTTTTAATCACATCATTTGCTCTTGATTTATTCCATTATGTGCTTCATTATCAAAATGATGATGTTAACAGCATTCTGATCCACGCTGGTGAGATGGGAATCTGTTGGTGCGAGAAACCATGGAGCTGGTGGGGGAAAAAATAAACATGAAAGGATGATGAAGGAGATGGAACGAATGATAGAGGGAGAGGAGGAGGAGGAGGAGGAGAGCGAGGAAGCTGACCCAGTTTGTGAAGGAAAGCGAGAGGTGATGGGAGGGAGCTGTGTGCCAGCTTTTCCGCTGCGATAGGAGACCTGCTGGGCCATCTGGCGGCCCTTTAATTGGGTTGGGGTTTTACACCTGAGCGGCACGCCTCCAAAAAGATGGCTGGTGCAGAAAAGAGGAATCTGGAAGCAGCAGTGTGTCGCATCCTGCAGTGAAGCAAAGCCAGGATGACGGCAAGCGCCGACTGGGTCAGATCAGCTGATGCTCTTGTCTTGTAATATGTTTTTTTTTTTCTTGCATTTTAACCACAAACTTTGGATTAGATGTGGCAAAGCAACATAAATAATTGTGAACTAGATGGCTAAGTATTCATAGTTTTCTAATTAGTGCATCAATTATGTCGTCAACTTGTAATATTTACTGAAATTTCCTTTTTGTTGTACGTCTCTATCAGTGATTTTCTTTTAAGGGGAAAAAACTCAAGCTTACTCAGACTGGATGAAGATCTGTGAACATAATGTTGGTTTATTGTAACAGATTCTCACTTAGATTTTTACCTGGACTTTGACTAGGCCCTCTCCAAAACCTGTATGGACCAATCTGGCTTTGTTGCATTTATGCTTCTGGAAGACGAACCTCTGCTCCAAACCCCAGTCATATGCAGCTTCAAACAGACTTTCTTCCAGGATTTCCCTGTATTATTTCCTACATCTCTCTACCCGCAGCATGATACTGCCACCACCGTCTTTTGAATGATGTGTTCAGGGTAATGTACGATTAGTTGTCTGTCGCAAAGCAATTTGCTTGTATGTCAAAAAACTCCCTTTGTCTTCCTCGTTTATGCCAAACTAAACAGGACTTCTTATGAATTTCTCCATGAACTTGTTGTGAATTGGTGCTATATCAATAAAATGACTTGAATTACCTGAGCTGTGCATCTCTGCAGCTCATCCAGAGTCACCGTGACGGCTTTTTTTGTCTTTACTTTTTCTTATGCTTGTCAGATTAATGCTTGGTGGTTTACAGTTGTGCCACATTCTTGCTATTTTCAGATTTGTACTCTTAAAATGTGCAAAAATATTCCAGCCTAACTTCACCTTTTTCTTCTCCTTGACTACATTAGACAACATTGATTAATGTTGTCTAATGTAGCTGAAACCTTCACAGAACAGGTGCAGTTAGGGATTTCACGACAAAGGGGGGTAAAAAAATACAGTCCACACATTTCAGATTTGTTTAATTTGGGCTTGAATCACTTTCTGTGAGTGACGAAAAACCTTCAAAAATAGAGCGAAAGCACGATTTAAAGTGGATGCGATAGTGACGGGGTAAATATTGAGTCGCACTACACATACGGCGTGATTATCCTGCGAAGGCAGACCTACGAGAGGGAAAAAGGTCAACACTCTCTGGTCTTCCAGCACGATAAATAAGCCTCAATCCACTCCAGCAGTAAATGACTCTGGGTTTCAAGTGGACTGCCTGCTGTCTGCCACTGCAGACGACGAAGACAACATGGAAGTTATCTTATGCTTGACTGGGCAAGTAGTCATTAAGGCACAAATGTGAGCTGAATTATTGTTTCAGTTTTTGTCAGTAATATGAGGGCAACCATGAGAAGCACGACAGACACAGCGGGTGGTCATCGATGCACAGTTTAGTATTCAGTTGTCTTTTTTAAAGTAATGCAATGCTTGCTTCATTTTGTATATCTAAAAGGTATCTAATTCACATAAATACTCCCTTTTTTTTATTTTACGTTGTGCAGAATTAATTCAGAAAATTGCACTTCATGTTTACGCTCACACAGAGGGGATGATCAATTCTTTTCTCCACATCAGAAGCCTCCCACATGCACTCTGCAGAGCGTCATTGTGCTCCCTTAAAGTCCTCGCCCCATGTTGAAGTATCTCTGTCACTGCCAAATGAATCGGCCCCCACACTAACCTTGCAGCATTCAAAGGGCGGCTGAGCTAACAGGTACATGCGTGGGCGTTCATGCAACCATGAGAAAAGAAGGAAAGGTTTCTTAAAGCGCATTTTTTAAACCTAAATCACTTCTGATGCATCATCTTGTTGTTTGATCACGGGCTGTTGCATTTGTTGCTTTTTTTCCCTTTTGTTTTTTTTACATTTTCAACACCCTTGTCTTAAAAAGTCTCTGTTGATGAAAGATGCTGTGAAAGAAGTGTTAGTTTAGTGTTAATATCACAGCTGGAGAGTGTCGGGATATGAAACTTTCCCTGAGTTGTGAAAGAGCAGCAGAGGTCACAAAAAAAAAACTGTTTTGCTCAACAGATTCTGATGTAAACAAATTAAAATAATCCCTTTGCTTCCAAATCAATCCTTTGTTTTTCATATCAAATATGTTTAGCATGTTGAGGATCGATCCCATCTCAGCAGCCAACTAATAATAAAGACTTAAATTGTGTGTATTTTATGTGGCATTTTCATAGAAGTCCAACTAAAAGCCTTTATGAAACAGTTCTGTTCCAAGGACTTTCTTATTTAACCGTGAATGATAAAGAAAGAGAGAAATCAATAAAATATTGTAACCAACTGAAGGTAGGAAGATAAGACCTTCAGTAGTTAGTCTTAGTCAATTCAACTCCTTATTTAAATACCTAAAAAGATCCATCGACTGATATAATCATAGCAAACAATATTTAAAGTCAATGCAGTTATTTATTAGTGGAAAATGCTTCATTTTGATTCACAGACTGTGTGCATTTGTGCCAGACGAATGTTTCTTATTAGTTTTTGACAATTTGTCACTGGTCTAGGAAATGCAGAAGTCATTTCTTTTCCACATTTGCAACGCAGTCCAAAAAGTTAATTCATTGTCACAAATGTTTTCCTTTTCAGTCAGAATGTCCTGACAATCTTCCAAGCTTAAAATTCATTTGGATCAATACTGGGTCAGTTTGACATCCATCTTTCATAAAAGACATCGTTTATGCAGGAACATTGGCTTATTTTCAAACCAACCTTTTAAAAAAATAACAATTTAGCTGCTTTTTGGTAAAATTACTCTTGCAGGCAAGTCCATATCTTTTCAGAATAATATAATTTTTCAAAGATAACATCTGCTGGCAATTAAATTTAGCTAATTAGCTGAGACTGGTAAAATTATGATTATTTCTAATAAAAGGATACATAATAGAAGTCCTAACTGAATCACATGAGCATTAATACGAATCTTTATTTGACATAATTCTAAGTTTAACAAACACAAATTGGCTTTTCTGTCTGTTTCTCCTGTTTTTTTTTTAAAGAAATAAAAGTGATTCAAAGAATTAATCCTCAAATATTAAAGATTTATTTCAAAATGTTATTGCTTTTCTGCATAAGCAGTGACTCAGCTTAGTTCAAATTAACCCAAATTAGTTTGAGCTTCCCAGAATAAATGATCTTAATGCCAGTGAGGTTATGAAAGTGTAGGGAATAAAAGCAGCGTTGTCAACTCTCTGGTATCCAATCTGCTTCACTGACGTTTTAAAACCTCAATTTATTCAATGAAGAAAACTTTCCACATGAACTCTGACCTGTGTCTTTGTGTGATGGTTTGTGTTGGGGAGTTTTATGCTGGCATCTTGTTCTCCACTCTGAAGCTCAAATATAAATATAATTTGGTTATTTAGTCTTTCAAATTACTTTACAGAGAAACATTCAGTAAATCTTAGAGTCACATCCACTGTAATGCCTGGGTATGTTAACAATGAAATAAATGGGGAAATATGAGTTTAGTGAGCACCAACTGTGGGAAGGAAGGAAAATTAGGCCATCAATCTTTGCTGTGTGCTGGTTTTCTTTAGCACGCCATTATCCTCTTGAATTGCTATGGTGACAGAGCAAATTACAACCTGCGCACCATCGGCACACAAATAGTTCCTATCTGCTGCAGAACGGCTGCATGGAAATGCTCTGCATAATTATTGAATTTCACTTAAACACATCGAAACATTTTATCTGGGAAGTGAATGCATCCATATCTTGTCACTCACCTTCCGTTCTGTTTTTATTTTTGGGTCTCAATGAAAACATCTTTACAACAGAAACATGCTGAACTACTGACTACCACAAGTGATGTAAACATGAAATATATTTGTAAAGTTGACTAGTTTCAACATTTATTAAATCCCTTTTGAACTTAGTAGATCATCCTTTTGCTGCTATGACCTGCTGCAAACATATTTCATAGCCAGAATAAGCTTTATGCAACATAATGAGAAATTTTAGCCCCTTCCTCATGGCAGATGCTTCCAAGACTTATTGTGAAACTGAGCTTTGGTGGATGTTTGTGATGACTGTCCTGCTGTAAGGTTGAAGTTTTCTCAGTTAAAATATTTGAATTTTGGTCAAATACTTTTGACATTAGTGTTATGCAACTATTGCAATCCAGTTTGTAGTGGAAGTTGAGTAGTTTTCGGACCTCCCATTGTGATGATGTGCTTGGAGATGATTTATCTGGTAAACAGTGAACATTAAGCAGCAGACCACATGCGGCGCCGCATGAGCGCCTCTGCACAAAGAGCAGTGGATAACATATGACTCACTGTTTCCTCTGCAACCAAACCTTAAAATAAAGTAAATACACCTGGTGTGTGTGAAGAGCTGTGTGTTGCTCTGCAACATATGTCACAACTGGTAGCGCAGGATCATAATTAGAGTTCATCATCATTTCATTGCTACTGTGTGATCTTAATATTGAATTGTGACATTGAGTGAGGATCTTTGTTCTGATTTCGGAGAGCTGGCCAGTTTTCTGTGGACTCCAGCTGATGTTTACTAAAGCTGAGCCTGCAGCTGCTCACACATCCTCCGTCATCTGACGAGGCAGGCTCCCTGCCTCCGACATGCATCTGTCACAGAGACTGAGGAACTGAAAGAATCCAATCTCATCTCTCCGAACTGTATTCATTTTCCTTCTGCAGCGACTGCCTGGCTGCCCAGCGTCGCCACCATGAACGAGAGTCGAAGGGAAGCGCTGGCGGCTGCGGCCCCTTCGCTCACCACTGCCTCCTCCTCAACAGCTGGCTCCAACACCACCAGCATGGCCGGACCGGGCACAGGAGAGAAGGATGAAGCCTTCTCCAAGCTGAAGAACAAGTTCATGAACGAGCTGAACAAAATCCCATGTGAGTTTTTTTCCCCTTTATTAACTCATGCATGTCTAAGTATTTACCAAAAACATTCCTAAAAAGTAAAATCACTTTTGGCTGCAAAAACGACCAGAACTGAGTTTTCTGTCTGACTTTATCAGACTATCACAAAACTCCCTGAACCTCACACTGACCTGCTTCTGCACACCTGATTTCAGTTAATAAGCCTTTGTTAGACTTCCATCATATTTTTTACGAAATGATGGTGGGAAATCCCTGTATCTGCAACATCTGTACATCAGTTATATGGTAACTAGCTCTTGCTTTCTTTGCTTAAAACTGTCAATGAATAAAGCAGATGTTTTTAATCTGTGTCTTTACTAACATTCAGTCGTACCTATGACTCTCCACGACAGATTTTCTTCAGGGTCTGTGATTCAATCATTGAGAATCCTGTAAGAATCTCTTCATTCTCCACAGAAACCAAGTTTCTGAAAAGAGTGAGTCACTGACTCTGCTTTCAAATGGTTTCACAGATGCAAAATGTGTGTAATTTGACTCCTTGTGGTTTTAAAGCTGTTTATCTGAAACCTTTCAATGTGATCCTGATTGTATACCCCATGAGTCAGGGATGATTCAGCCGTAGATGTGTTACTTTTTGTAGCAGTCAAGGTCTGACTTGACCTTTGATGAAAACGTCAAACAATCGAACGCTGAAAAATCATGAACTTCCCATTTTCTGTTCGGCTGTTTCTTAGGAAACAATAGGAAAAGAAAAAAAAGCTTTTTTTACTGAATATCTCAGTTTATACTACAAAAAGGTAAAAAGTCATTTTAATTTTTCATGTTTAGTTTAGAGCAAAAGCAGAATAAAACATCTTACAGTTTAAGCAAAACTCCAACCCTTCATATTAATTCAGTAATTCAGTAGAAATGTATGTTTTTAAAAATCACTGTTGCAAACCCACTAGCAGGTTTGTTCCAGTGCCGGACTTGCTTTGGGTCGAGTTAGCTTTACGTTTGGGTCAAGATTTTGGTGCAGTGCATCTCAGTGTCTCTGCGTCTCTGTGCTGCACATATGGCTGCTCTGTGGGGGGGCCTGGTGTCTGTCTACCTGCTCAGACTTCCTGCCCTTTGCTGCTCTTGGATGCTGAGCGTTGCAGACTTTTTGCCCTTATCGCCGTTTTAACAACTCTGCACCACCAGGTGGCAAATTAGCAGCCAAAACACAGTTAAAAACATAAATACAGCTCTAAGTAGAGCTCCTTTAAAGCGAGTCTTCTAGTTTATTGCCTAAAAACAAAACAGGACAATATCTCATGATTGCGCTCAAAAGAATGCATTCATGTCCAACAATTATTGAGAATTTCCTCTCTCTGTACGGCCCAACCTCGACAAAACTACTGGAGAAAAGGAACAGAGGATTAAGAGAATTTCTCAGCAGAAGGGTTGATATTTTTCTAGCTTGTATCTATTTTTTTCTTTGTTTGAATCAAAGGATGGATGTTCTTATTTTTCACTGTGAGACTTCTGTAACATAAAATGCTCTGATCTTTCTTAAATCAAAACTTCTGCATTTTTATGATCAAATCTCCTGACAAATCACATCCTCATCTGTTCCTTGTATCAGAACAAATCTCTCCACGGAGGTCTGAAGGTTTTGTTTTCATCAATATCCTAAATTATACTTGTACACAACAACAGGTTTGTGTGTAAGTAATATCATCTCACAAAATTACTTCCTTTTGTCCCCAACACTACAATTGTCACCATTGCAGAGTTTCATACACAGGAAGTAATTTAGCTTAAATAAAATCCACTATTTATACAAAAAAAACCTCTCATGGCTGCAGAGCTTTAGCTGTGTGCTTTCATTTAAAGTAGAAACATGTCTGAATATCTGTGAGGATATTTGATTTCAGAGGATTTACAACCAAGACCTGACAAGTTTGATCTTCCCTCTGGCTTAATAATAAACGTCTATCACAGAAATCCAGGTCCAACTTATTTTCACGTCCCTTTTGGAGGCAGCTTGAGTTTTCAATTTATTTTCTTTTCTATCATTTTTGAACTTATCTTTACCACACCTCTGGGAGAAAAAGTTTTCTAAAATCATCCAAAAAAACCTGCTGACCATCATGCAGGTTGTCACTGCCGGGTCAGACCTATTACTGTTTTCTATCACCTCATCCCCTCTATCGAAAGCAGGGACTTTGCTCTGCAGTGCTGCCAAGCGGATGATGAATGCCCAAAAGACTTGTTTACCTTATGGAATATCGATGGGTTTTGGGGGAAAGTCATGCAGCAAATTTAACAAGAAAATGTGAGAGGTGAAGCTGCATGCTCAGCACCGCAGCTGCAGAAGATCTTCTTTCAGGCTTATAACCCAATTTAAGCTCCACAGGCTTTGAATGTGTGGTGGCATGAAGCTGTCACAAAGGCCTAACTCGCTGCTCAATTTCTGTCAGTCATCACGCTTCAGAGCCGGGGATTTTTGTCAGCCCATGCCTCCTGCACAGCAAAAACTAAACCTATATAAATCATGACAAAATTACTTTTTTCCATTTGACAATTGGTGAGACGCTCCTTCTTCTGGCTGAGGCTACAAATATATTCTCTGAGAGTTTATTAGACATTAATTTAGACTTTTTTCCAAAATAATACATTCTAATTTGTGCAGAAACGTCACTGACGTTGTATGATGTAAATTGCTCTGCCTGAAAAATGAACAGATTCAAAATTATATTGATAAATTGATGACAGTTGTGCATCTGAATTTGCAATGCTTCTTTACAAAAACAAAGAAACTACATATCCCAACATTATTTATTCACATTAAATCACTACAAACATTTGTAAAATAAGAAACAAACAGAAATCCTTTTCATAAACTCGGTAAAATAAACAAAATTGAAAATTAGTTGAAAAGTTTGCTTTTTTCAGCTGTTAAAATTTAGTATCTTCCAATAGCATCCTCTATTATTGATTATTTAATGCTCAGATTTTTTGCTTCTCCATGATAATAAACACTTTGACAGTGAGACCTGAAGTCCAGCTGTAGTCACACTGAAACATGCAGCTACTGCTCACTGAAACACAGCAGCTGTTTCAGTGAGCAGATTACTAAACTTCTTATTTCTGAAAATCCCTTGCAGATAAGAATTAATCGATAAACGCAAACTGTTTGAGTTAAAACTACAAACATACAAACTGTTTCTCCAAATAGCAGAGAGAATAAATGGTGCATAAAGAGAAAATCTTTCTCCAGTTGAAATATAAAACTATAATCTGTTAGAGGAGAAAAAATGCTATTCTGCAGAGCTAAAAAAAAAAAAATTAAAAATCCCAGCACAAAGTTATGTTTGTGTTTGAAAGTGTCTGGTCTGATTCAACACTGTGACGACTCCCAGACAGACAGCAGGGTTTATTAAAGAGGATTATGGTGGAGGATCAGCGGGACCCGTTGGGTCCTCCTGCCTGCTGGTGGCAGGCCTCACCGTCACCTCAGGAACAAATGTGAAGCTCTGAAACCCTCAGGGATTGGTGGAAGCAGGAGTAGCCTAACGCGGTTCACAGAATGACCTTTGCACTCTGACTGTCTCTAAAAACAAGCATGAACACCTCGATTTTCATGTTGCAACCAGAAAATGAACTTTGAACAGTGTTTCTGCTGCAGCTCAGTGTTTGGTGTTTACAGAGTAAAATCTCATTATCATCTGTTTTCAGCTCTGATGCTGCTGCTGCTGCTGCTGCTGCTGCTATATTGTCAGCTTAACCAAACCACAGTGGGCTAAAGCCATGGGCAGAGTGTTGATCTCATAGGCATAACAAGACATAATGTGAAGGTTAATTGACCAACAAAGTCCTGTCACACTGAATTAGTGCGCTCTGCAAAGTGGATATAACCCAGATGCAATATAGCACATTAATAAACACACAAACATACCCAGACAGCATGAACCTCTCCTTCTGATGCAAAGTGCTCAGTATTGCAAGTGAGAGGATGAATAATAATGTGATGATTACATTGAGACAGAGCAGGCAGCTCGTAAAGATCACTAAACACATGAAATGACAAAATTATTCACAAAGTTTTGCACAGAGCATGTGTGAATCTATTTATCTGTTTCACTGAAATATTCCAAGTAATCAATTTTAAGTAACTCAAGGAATCAATATTTACAAATAACATTTAAGTAAAGCCATTAAACAATTTTTAAATGTAGTTCATTTTATTGTAATTTTTTATTCTTCAACACTTTAAATATAAACTTTCTTTTGCACTAAGACTATAATAAAAAGTATGAAAAGCTGATTTCTTTATACTTAAAGTCAGACTTTGTTGTGATATTTCAAAGTGATCCTGATCATTAGATTGTAATTTCTATCATCTAATTTTCTTTAATTGCGCACAAGATTGTTTGGACTTGAAAATAGGTGATAGAAAACTTGTTCAATATGCAAATATCATCAATTTTTCATTTAAGTGATGTCAAAATAGTTGAGTTCCAATCAAAATATCAAAACAAAACAAAAAAAAATTTTCACATTGACTTATATGAAGACATCTGTAGATAGCTGGTTTTCTTCTTTCATCATTTTGAAACCCAAAAAGTGTCTTGAGCCTCAAGGGACAGCAAACGGATCCACCATGCATGTCCAGCCCATCAGAGAAACTTATTTTCCATGCCACGTCAACAGATAAGTGTCGGGAGTTGGAGTTCGGTGTGCGCTCACCCCCTTTTTCACTCCATTTCTCTCCCGAGAAAAGACACTCAGACAATGTAGTTAATTAGGGAATGCTTTTATTGCTTTCTGGGACTCAGGTTCCTTTAATTAAGGAACACAGAAGCGCCTTTCACTGGGAGATGTGGGCCTGATGAATAAGATAAAGTCGGGGAGTTTTTGCCTGGATTTCAGTTTAAATGTCATTCCATCAGGCTCTTTGAGCGCTGATGAAAGATTCCAGCAGAGTGACATAAGTATTTATGAGATTCCTGTTAATTAGTGCTTTCATTTGGGGGGGGAAAAATAAAATCACTATTCTACAGTTTCCAAAGAAAGCTGATTGCTTTTTCAGAGCACTTTGCCAACTCAAGACCTGCCACATCTGTGACACTTTGCTTAAAAGCTCGTCTCCTCCCTTCCACTTGTGTTTGCATTTTGTGACTACAGGACAAAATATGGATCTTGAGTCTTATTAAACATTGACACTGCAAGTTGAGATGAAACATATATTCATGCATTTAAAATCTAAAGTTTGCTTGAGTTGTTAATGTTTTGTCACAGTAATAAGAAGAGAAATATCCCCAGTGGAAATTCCAGTATCGAGAGTTTAAATCGGACATTATGAACAGTGCCTGCACTGCAGTTTGTTCCATATAAAGTTTTCGGAGGCTGATTGCAAACGAGGCCTATCCAGTGTCACCTCCATTACCGCGGCGCTCCGAGGCAAAGCCGGAGCTGTAGATCCAAAGTTATTTCAGAGCATCACTCACTGTTTTTCCTTGGAGGAGAGTGCTTATTGATTTTGTCAACAGGGAATCGATTTGTCTTCTTTCTCTCTCACCTCGGCAAAAGAACCACAACTGAAGGCTAGTCAGCACAGCCGCAGAGTGAACTGCTGTAATTTAAAAGATTTTCCTTCTGTTTTGATGGAAACTTCTGGGGTTTTTACAAGATGGTCTTCAGAGGACTGGAGCTCAACCTGCCTCGTGTTTTCAATTGGCATGTTGAGTTTATGAGGATGTTTGGATTATTTTTTGAGATATGGATTGTGTCGAGTTTTATATGAGTTTTGTTAGGGTTGATTTATTTCTCTCTAAGGAAATATATCAGCTAAACTCATGTTCTCTGACTGTTTTATTTATCACAATCTCTACATCCCTTAAAAATACCAACCAGTTTAAACTTTTTACTGGATATTGTTGGGGGGTTTTTTGCTTCTCATACAACATATTATTAAAGTATTCACCTTTTAAGCAAAATTATAAACTTATAAGTATATTATTGGGCTTTTACATAATAAACTGTGTTTGTTTTGACTTTTAATCAAAGAATTGGGGTGTGGATTTATATTTCACCCCATTTTACTCTCACAATGACTAAGACAAATGGAGCAGGGGACTGAACCGACAAACCCCGATTTAAAAAAGTAATTAATCTTTATTTTTGCTTCCTGATTATTTTCTACTTTCTGTTGCTCTATCACACATTTCGGGGTGTGAATACCTTCGTTTTTCCAGGCATTTTGATGTTAGTTAGACGACCTTGATCGCTGGAAGAAGTCATCTCGTGAGGAGGTTGAACCTCCCGACTTTCCTCACGTCATTGTGTCGGAGACGCGGTGTTCCTATGTGTCAACAGGAAGCAGGAAGCTCAGGCTGACGGCTGACTGCAGCACAGATAGGTGTCACTGTGTTTGCAGCTGGCTGTCATTGTGTTGGTTGAGCTGCGGCTCTGACAGTTCATATGTGACAGGAGGCTGACTGCTGCTTGTCCCAGTTTTTCCAGTCAAGGCCATGAAGGAGGCCAGCAGCATATGCTGCAGGGAACAAACAAAATCAACCTTTTTCAGAACAGAAGAGCATTTTGATGAATGTGTTGCAGGTTTTAAAGAGGTAACATGAATATAAATGAGTAATTTTAAATGTCGGACGCAGTTATGTCTTTTTATAACGGTATTTAAATATGCCAGCCAGTGGTGTATTTTTTTATTGTTTCGATTTCACATTTTTTGTGAAATCCAAAAATACTAAGGAAGATTTCAGACCAGATTTTACAAGTATTTTTAAGCTGTTCATGCACTGGATTATATTCAAACATAAAACTAGCAAATGGAAATATTTTCTCTGATTCACTTTATTGTGATTTACTTTGGTTTGTGAAGATTAAGAAGAAGAAAAAAGACATAGACAACAATGTATTTTCTCATTTGAATAATTATTTGCCTCCTAAACTTAATAATTACTTGTGACACTCATTAGCAGCAACATGTAACATGATAACTTATACTTCAACTCTTTGCAGATTTTTTAAAAATCAGCTATGTTGGATTTTCTTTTTTTTTTTAAGAATAATTTGTTGATTTCTTCTTTTGCAACGATCTGGTTCTCTCGGAGAAATTTTGGTGAGCTCTTGTTCCCCGTTTTCCTCATATTTCTGGCATCCTAAAGCTCTTAAAACCTCCCTTGACCAACAGTCTAACAGTTTCCTTGTCGCAGTAATTAGGCCAAAATAAATCAGCTTTGCAAAAAATGTTAATTCATAATATTTTCTTTTACTTCGTCACAGAAGGTTGGGTTGCTTTGGATCACTTTATTTGCTTCAGATAGAAACTACTTGCATAAAACTGCTTTTTGTGTTTCGTCTTGCTGTCTCTCTGAAACTGAAATCTAGTTCAAATGTTTTCAACGCTGCACAGAACCCCGGTGTATAACAGAGGATGTGGCAGGTCTCAGAAAGAAAGAAAACCCCATTTGAACCTGTCCAGGTTGAGTGCATCATTGGATTGTCATGGTCACACCTGAATTAATGCCCATCAGACACACCTGCAAAATCACCACCACCTTGACTCCCTGTGCACTCTGTGCTGACGCTGATTGCCATGAAAGTGTCAGCTTGACTCGGAGTCTTTTGTTTAAATGGCAAGTGGAAAATGCCAACATCTGTTACTTCCACTAAATTGGCTGAAGGTGTTTGGTCAGGTTTTCTCCCCATCGCTTGGAGTCTGCCACTTCTTGATGGGCCCAGGCGAGAGCTAAAGTGAAGCCCCACACCATTTCCTGCTTTTATCTCACCTCTTTGTGTGTGTAATCACTGCTTTTCAAAAACGTCCCTTCGTGTGCGGCGTCTAACCCGAGTTCTTTTTATTTAATTTTTTTCCCCGCAGTGCCGTCATGGGCCATCGTCTCGATTGCTTTCGTGGCCATCATTCTGGCGTTGGCTTGCTGCTTTTGCGTCTGCAAAAAGTGGATTTTCAAAAAGAAAAACAAAAAGAAGGGCAAAGACAAGGGCAAAAATGCCATCAACATGAAGGACGTCATGGATGGGGCCAAAACCGAGGTACAGACTTTAACCCGCTTTTATCTCTTATAAATTAACTCTGAATCCTTTGAAGAGGCTTAGATTATGCTCAAGCTTGTTCATGTGTCCACATACAAGAAGTTGAAGGTATTTCTCTGGAAATATGTCTTGATATGTTGTTTTTGCTTCTGTTTGGCATTATTTCATGCTTGTTTTCTTTTGCACATGATGACAAAGTCGCACTAGAATAGTGAATTTAATAATCAAATGCTTCTACTGCTTTATTTTGTATGAATTCACTCCTTAATTATTACACCCAAATTAACTTAACAATTCTCTGAATATAGATAAAACATGAAAGTTTTGGTTACTCAGATGACTTGACTTAAACCTCTGTCATCTCCTGCTGTGATTGCTTCTTTCTTGTCATATGTGGACCTGCTCACTTGTTGAAGAGTGTGAGTAGCTGTGTAATGACGTGGTATCCACCCAGAGAAATGACATTACCAAACTTTAAGCTATTTTTTTAGCAGTGCAGAAGGGGAAGTTGTGATGCGCAGACAATGAATCGTGCCTTTGTGGCTTCATTAAAGGTGCCATCTTCAGCGGCCAACAAATGAAAATGTGTTTAAGAAAATGCAACAACGCCTCTGCCATCAGAGGTGGCTCAGAGTCACAGGCAGGAAGTAACAAATATGTTTTTGGAAATATCAGTTGACTGAGAACTGTGCCACCACTTTAAAAGCAATAAACTTATTTCCAGAGTTTTCCTGTAAGTAAGAGTTACTATTCTGCAATTTTTCGATGGATCCCTGCTTTGACACACCTCTGTTAAATAACTAAATTCCCTCATCTGCGTGCCATTGAGCTCTGCAGATGCCTCGTAAGCAGCCATTCATTTGATTCAGGTGTGTTGCAGGATATTTGCAGCTAAATACTGTAGAATAATACCGCTTCAGGACTGGATTGGAGTTCAAAATGATCTCCTGCTAGACATGAAATTGCACTTGGTTTAGAAACATATGGTTTCAAAACACTGATGGTGTTTCTGCCTTTTTACTAAGGTTGGAACTGATGGTAGATGTGCAGAAACCTCCAGTCTAAAGAAAGAAATGCTACAGATTGTGAGGAAGCCTCCTGATGCAATGGTTGAGTGGAAAGCGTGGAAGCAGCAGCATTGTGACTGCATTGCTCATCGACTGTTTCCCTGATATCCCTGCTGCCCTTCCACAACCAAGAATTTAGATTTAAACTGCTATTATTTGCAATAAAGAGATGTGAACTCTCTTTTTTTATAGAGCATATCTCTGAGCTCTTTGAATCTGCTTCTTTAGAGGCAAGCAGTCATTTCTCCTGGTGTGCCCAGACTCTAGCGTGTTAACTCCTGTGTGTGGTTGTTTTAATTTGTGTTTCTTCCTTCTATGTCCTCCTTATCTGTGTTGTGTCTGATGACTGTTCGGGATGGTCACTGGCGGTAGGTTCCCAATTGCTGTTGGATCTTCTTAAGCCTGCTGCTCTGATGTTTTGGTTTTTTTTTTTAATAGCCTCTTGACAACAACTACTGCTCCCATAGAACCAAATATATGTAACTATGCATTCTGTACATGTATATCTACTGTATATATGTGCCTACAACCTGCATATGCACATATATATGTATGAAAGAGACACTGGGTGCGCATTGATGAGGTTGACCCACACAGGCTTTTTTTTGTGCCAAGCTGCCAAGGTCTCCAGCCTTTTGAATCATTTGTATTCCAAATGAGAGCAAAAGTAAAATGATTGAGAGGCTTTATAAGTACAGAGCTGTTTGTGATAGACATACACAGAGCAGTGCAAAATAGTGAGGTGAAAGAAAAGAAATTCTTTTTTTTTTTTTTTTTTACCATTCAAATGTGAAAAGCATGGTGAGCATTTGTATTCACCCACCTTGATATTCCAAAATTAAACCCGGATTGCCTTTAGATTTAGCAAATAGAGTCCACTTGTGTTTAATGTGACAGAAATCCAGCTCTTCTGTGAAGGCCTCTGAGCTTCATTAAAGATTAATATTGAGTAAACGACATCAAGAACAAGGTGGGTTTTTGGAAACACTGCAATTACATTTTATTTTTTCTGCATTAGCAGTATATCGACAAAACTTTGCACACATTTGTAATGGAAACGCAGCTACTGAGCCGTGTTTATTCCGTCATTTGAGCATAAGTCCAGCTCTAAACATGCTGTTTGACTTCCAGCAGCTCAGTGGCCCTAAGTACACAGACAGAGCTGCAATGAAATGTAGATCAAAGCATATATTTTAGTTTGGTGCTGTCAAAGTCCAGCCCAAAATCCAATTGGGAATCTAAGCCATGGCATGAAAGTGGACGCTAGCAATTCAGAAAAGAATAATGAGGAAAACATTCATGCAACACTTTGTTTGCTTCAGAAAACTGCAATTCTTTTTACTTCCTCTGCATAATTATCCACGACTTTGTTTCTCACCCTTGGTTGTATTTTGCAGTGCACATTTTGCAGCTGGTTTAGACGTAGCTTAGCATAATTTCTTTTCCCTGTCAGCACAGATAAAACTGATCACACTTTTTCTCCTCAATCATTTTACCTGCCGCATTTTTTTCTCTCTTTGTCTGTAATATCAAATCGCTCTAATTGGACAATTTTCCTGCTAAAGGCAGAGACCAATCCCAGCAGCAGCTTCCTGATCCAGTCTGTGTTGTTCAGCCTCCTGCTTTCACATGATTAATTTAACTAATAGAAGCAGGCCCCGATGTACAGTACATTACAACCCCCTTTTTTACCAACACCTTCCACCCACCGCTGGCATGATGCTTCTAGCTACATCGGCGTAGAAGGGCGTACAGCTTTAGGGCTATGATGACAATGTGACTGTATGTCTGAGGTTGTAACCAGACATGGGAATGAGGAATCACTAAAGAGCACTGTTTGTATGACAGAGAATGCTCTGCATGCCAAACGATGAGGCACCTCGGAAAGGCAACTCTTGACTCTGAATGACTGCGAACTAGTCTTTGCCTCTTTAATCGCATGTTGTTGTTTTTTTTCTTATGGGGAACTCCCTCTCTCCTACCACCCTACCTCTCCTCCCCCCACCAGTGCCACCACCTGCCACCCTCACCTCAGTGCCAGCCTAGAGAAAGGCCACGTTCACCTCTCATCCACTGCCACTTCTCACATTTCCCAGTTTTGTTTTTTCTTGCCAAAGACTTAATCTGCCATCAAAGGAAATTGTCCTACTGCTATATTTTCTGAAAGCATCTCTCTCTCCATCTTTCTGTCGTCCCCAAGTATCTCTCTATCCTCTCATTGCTCTCATTTCTGGCGCCATTATTTGATCTTTCCTCCCCTCAGACTCAAACACTCAGAGACTGACATAAAAGCACCAAAAGGGACCAGGCCTGGGGCTTTAGTGCATCACAGAGCATGTCCTGATGTTAACTGCCGTGTTTTAGTGCTTGCTCCCCTTTATCCCCGCCTCGTTTTCCCCCTTTTACAGTTTGAAACAAGTGGGGGCTTTTGCAGGAGTAGGTTTTCGCAGGCAGGACCTGGGTGGGCGGGGGAACGGCTGGCTGGGTGCTAGCGCCCCGCTACGAACAGGCGGCACTGACTCTTGGTGGGTGTCTCCTTCAGGCCTTGAAGGATGAGGAGGATGCGGAGACAGGGCTGACTGAAACGCAGAAAGAGGCCGAGCCAAAGGAGGACGAGAAACTGGGCAAATTACAATACTCCCTGGATTACAATTTCACAGAGAATACGGTAAGGATCCGTTCTCCAAATCACTCAGTGTGTGTAGACTTTGCAAAAGACCCTCTTCCCGTAAGTATTGTCACATCCAACTTTAAGGCCGGCTGTCTGACAGCATCACTGTAAAGGTTTTATAGAAACCTTCAAACGTTTGTGTTGCACCAAAAAGCAGCTCCTACATCGTACTTATGTTCAAAAGACAGACATATTAAAATCCACTAAATAATTCTGCTTGCAAAACAATAGAAAGAATTAACATAATACCCTCACTAAATGGTTAACTTAAATGAGCTTGTTGTATTTACTCTATAATAGCAAAAGAACATTCTGCACAATAAAAGCTTGAAAACCTTTTTTTCCATCAAGGCTTTTTAATGCAATTGAAAAATTATCCAACTCCTACTGTGAAGGAAATTTAATGTAATATGATTTATTAGGCATAAAATACAAGCTGTTTGTAGTTAACAAATCAATTTAAATAGCTAGTTGAGGTGGGTTTTTTAATTTAAAGCTGTCAACTTTAAATGGCTATTGCTGTCTCAAAATAGTTTAAGCTTTTCATAACAGTTTTTTGTCAGTAGTTCCTCTGTTTCTGCTGTAAATATAAACAATTAGATTGTGCCCTTCAGTTTTGTCGTACTGAAAAGTTGGCTCACTGTGAGGAGTCGTGTTGAAATCCTGCTTTAAGATCTGCAAAAAATCAAACTCAGCATTTCGATCAGCAAAGAATCAAACTCAGCATTTCGAGCTGCAAAGAATCAAACTCAGCAGAGCATTTTTGCTCTTTTTGAAATACTTCCTCTGTAAACCCTTGTTTGGAGTTGATGATTAACTTTCTATATTTCCAACTGAAACTTCCAATCCTGCCGGGATTCAGTTTGTGGTTTATCTGCTTTGCTATTCCATTTCTGCCTAATCAAATGTGGCCCCTGCAGATATCCGTCATCTTTACAGTTTTTCCAGTGAGTGAGTTTTGAAAAAAATCACCTTCTTTTCACCAGATGTTGTGCGACAGATAATGGAAGTGGTGCATGAACACAGCGTCCCTCGCTGGGCTACCTTACTCCCTGTTATAAACAGATCTGACAGCCTGTGATTAGGCAGTGGAGCTTCCGGCGTCTGTGCGCCAAGCATGCCTTTTTACATGAATTCAGACCTGATTGTTATACACGGGTTGACGCATTTCAGTTTGTTTGTTTTTCCAGGTGAAACAATTACGCAATAATCAACTTGAAATAGTTTTAATAGTTCAGATCTGCAAAATCAGCCCCTCCAACAAACAATATTTTAAACTATACACAACGCAGTCCTTTACCTGCACTCTATAATGCAAACAACGCTCTCTCCCTGGTCAATATCAATATGTTTTACAGCTTCACCTGTGAATTATTCCTGACAGTAATGCTGCTAATGAAATTACACAGTGCTCACATCGTAGCTGATCAGTCATCCATACCTTATTTCTTTCGGAGGAGGCAGCCTTTCATAAAAGGGATATTTTATGGACGATATTACATTTCACAGTGCTGATCTGTCTTGTACAGATAGGCGGTGACAGCTCTCTATGAGGTTCTTGATTACAAAGGTAATGAGCTCCACCATGGCTCTGAAGTGTAATGAATAGATGACAGTTTTCACATTTGTGTCAGTGACCCCAAAGAAGCTATAGGCTGAGCTCACTGGAGACCTTGGAAGTTAAGAAACAGGAAGACACTGGATTCATTTAGACACCTTTTAAAACCTTCAAGAATCAGGAACGAATTTAAAACCTAAACAACTGTGCTGTGAAATGTTGCAGTAATAATTTGCTTTATGCTCAAATTGCTAAAACATTCCTAAAAAATGAGCCTTTGAGGTGTCAAATAAGAGTCTTTACTCACAAAATGCTTTATTTTCTTTTTGTTGTAAAAAATAAATACCATCAATAATCATAATGTCACAACTACGCTTCATAGACATGCTGTACAAGCAAACTCTTTTGTCTTTGCTTCACCTTTAAGACCCTCACTTTAAGATCTCCCCGCTAATTGATGTCAGTGTGTTTAATGGGACTCTTGTCTGATGAAGGCCCCAAACTTAGTAAATGTCAAGTCCTTCTGAGGAGAAGCTGTAAACACCAGTTTGCATGTGTGCAAATACTAAATCAGGGGGATCAGGGTGCAGAAGCACTTGGAGATTAATGTCAGGTCCACACGGCAAAGCATTGTTTCTCTCTGTTAAGCACTGCAAATAGCTGCTGCCTGATGCTGGATTTATACACTAATGAGAGGAAAAAAGGTTTTGTAAAAGATCCAAATTGTTCGGGGAGCAGCGAGGAGACAACATGAGGCAAAGACAGCAAATGAAGCACAAAGAGTCATCTCAGCACAGCAGGAAGAACCACTTTCTACATCATTACCGTATTCATTGCTCTTATCGCAGGTCAGGCACAGGCATACAGCACTGTGTCCAGTCAGAATAAGTGGAATGGAAACTCAATATTTAGAAGAGGTGAATTTAAAAAACAATCATGTTCATTTTATTATCAGACAGTCAGCTAATTTTCATATTTACTCTCAAAGCCATTGTGGTGATATCACCCTGGACAGCCAGTTCTTATTCTGTGGAAGTGTTTATCGATGCATTAGGGAGAGAAAGTCCTGGGTGTAAGACGCCTCAGTGTGTGTGCTCATTCTGGTCAGCAGGCTGCTCACAGGACTGCAGCTCAACTCGCAAACAAAGGTTACACCAGCAGTCCTCTGCTGCAAGCAGCTAAACAGGAAAATCCCCACAGATGTGCAAACACAGAGCCACTGTTGTTCCAGTTCTGACTCTGAGGTCTGGTGTCAGCCAGATGGTTAAATGCAGTTTGGGTTCTTTTTACCGTTTTAAATGATGAAACACAACAAAGCCAATTAGCAGAAGCAGCAAACTGGAAATCAGCCTTTCCAGGCACATCCTGCTCCAATCTTTCCTCAAGCATCAATGCCTTCCACATTAAAGAAGGTGTGTCTCCTGCTGACGGTGCTGATGGATGGACGGATGGATGAAAATCAGGAGGACAGCATGCATTGAGCAATTGTTACACATAAAGTCTAAGTGCCACTTCCTGTCTCCGGTGCTAAGCGTACTTCTGTGAAGGTTAAAGTACATGACAGCTAGATTGGCTCCTTTTTGTCTTATAAGATATGCAAATATTTCCTCAAGGAGGCTTCTACGTGTTCTGTCAGAAAACTTTAAGAGCTCAAATGTATTTACCTGCCAAGAATGGAAATATTTCTCTAAACCTGGTCAACAGGTGACTGTTGCTCGGTTAGATTGACTCTGTTTTCTCATCTGGAAGTACAAACTGCTGATTTTGGAAAAAGCTTATTTATTCATGCATCCTTTCATAACTGTTATTAATACATATAAATATCGCTGAGAAGATGCTGTTGAAGTGATCAAATAAAAATTTTGTGCCCCACTAATTTGTAATAAACTTCCACAAAACGGCAAAGCTTCAACTTGTGTTTTCTTAAATCTAAAAAAAAAAGAATAGAAAAAGAATAGACTGTAGAAAACATCTTTAAAGACTGAAACTTTCAATTATTTTTTAAAGTTTTTTAAGATATGTTAGAACTTTAAAAAAAATAAGATTTAGAGTCCAAAGAAGGTCATTCTTATTTCAGGAACTGGCTGATTTAAAACAGAGAACTTTTCCTTAAATATATTTTACTGTCATGTTTTTGTGCTACATAATTTTAAACGTATCTACACAACTGTAGAAGTTTTAGTAAATGGGTTCTTTCCCAAAAAAAAACCCAATAATAATGCAAAGCCACAGAAATAGTCCATGAACCTTTTCTTTCCATGTCTCGGTGGTTGTTTTTGTTCTCCACATGTTTATTTGCTGCATCGTCTGGGTGGAGCTCCACACAGGAAGCTCCTGTCAGCTGTGGAGCTCCGCGGCTGAGCGCCACGGTCAGCCTCCAGATTGCGGTTTGATGGCTGCCTGATAGGAAGTTGATTGACTGACTAGCAGGACCTCCTGAGAGGCCTTTGAGTCGAGCCTCTGACTGACAGGTCAATCAGCCACCCAGGACCCCTGCTGTGGTTATCAATTGTCAACCGTATGAGGGGAAAAAAACACACGTCTCATTCCTGGTGTGACACGCCGTGACCTTTACGGACTCTTCAGGAGCCGACATGTTCTGCCTTTGTAATATTGGAGCTATCTCCCTTAAAATGACACCAAATTATCTTTAGGATACCATTAATACCTAATGACTGATGCTGACATTTGCAGGAAGTTTCCTTTAGGTCCATACTTTGGTGGTATTTCTTTATCTAATATATGATTTGTGTCAGTCGACAGGCAGAGTTATAATTTGTGGACTCCCTTCCTTCCTGTTTCAGCTCATGGTGGGGATCATCCAGGCTGCAGAGCTGCCTGCCATGGATATGGGAGGCACATCTGACCCTTATGTGAAGGTCTACCTTCTGCCTGACAAGAAGAAGAAATTTGAGACCAAGGTCCACAGGAAGACCCTAAACCCAGTCTTTAATGAGCAGTTCACCTTCAAGGTACGTCTCGCATTAGTGGTTTGAGCTTTGGCTGAGAGCTCCAACACATTTGTTCAGTTTTGTAGCTGGAAATCTTTCACTTCTGTTGACAATCTGATTTGCATGCAGCCTTGAAATCTGGGAAGGTGTGCAGACAGCAACCAGCTGGTGCATTAACAAGCTCCTGACAGAATATCTCTCTCACACACTAACACTGTGTGTTAGGCTCAGTATGATTGGGATTAACACAGGCAGATGCACCACTACACCCGGGCCTCCACACAGCCGTAATGGATGCATGGCTGCTGCTTCGCAGTGGAGAAAGTTTTGTCATTTGTTTGACAGTGGAGAGCTCAGGCGTTTGATGTACATTGAGCATAATTCATGTTAGTTTTTATTTTTAACAGGTAATATCAGAAAGTTAAATCCAAAAGCATCTAAATCTCATTAAGAAACTTCCGTTAGGAAACACAAAGAAGAAAAAGCCCAGTTCTGACAATCTCGATAAAGTTAATGCGTTTCAAACAATTTTACTCCAACGTGAATAAAATCAAAACAGAAAGCAAGAAAGCTCCTAAAATGAAAGACAACCATTCAAACTGTCCTTGCTCTTGGCAAAGATGTGACTTGCATAAGAAAACTGAAACATGGAAAAAATCAAGCTGGCATATGAAAGGAGGAACGTCAGCATCTGTCAGGCTTTCCACAAGTCCAAAGAAGATCCTGGGAGGGAGTAAAGTCTGAACCATCACAGCTGCTGTGATTATTTTGAGACACGTGGAAGTGGTAAATTTCCAGCGTCTCAAAATAATCCTGGCAGCTGAAATCGGGCCGACCATACAATGACAGAAAATTCAGATTTTGATACGTTGTTTATTTTTATGTTTTGTAGAACCGGAATAGAAACCATGAATGAATCCAACTGTACAAAACTATATTTAAATAGGAATGTATTATGAATGTCCTTCTTGTTTTCATTACATCTTTCTTACAAGTTTTCCAAGTTATCCTAGAAATCAGCCTAACATTGTCAGATTTATTTAAGTGCATAGTCCATGAATTTAAAAATGTGGGTGGTCTCTACAGAGTCCTAAGAAGAAACTGCACATATGAACCACAGAAAATTGGGAGTTTTTCCAAACCGCCTTTCAAATGCCAGATATACCTGGCAAATTATTAGAGGGAAGACTTCAAATTTATTTCACCAAGAGGGTGGAAGATTGGGCTTTGCATGCATCATGCCTTATTATTCTGAAATATATGCAAATCATAGCACAAGTTTCTTGTTTAGGATGGATGGCACATTGTGTATTACGCAGTATTTACATAGAAAAGCAATCTCAGCCACATCTTCTCATACCGCTGTGGTGAAAATCTTGATGGCTTTTGCACCTACACAGCAGGTAGGATGTACTGAAACCTACTGATGGTGTTTCCGCCTCCAAAATGAGGCTGAAACTGACTGTGGACGTGCAGAAACCTGGAACTGGATGGCATGGAAAAATGGTGAAAAGGAATAATTACACAACAATTTGTGAATACAAAGGGAGAAGTAGTCATTGCCTTTACACTGAAACAGGAGTTTTGAGGTTTGATTTGACATTTGATTTTGCATCCAGGTTAAGTTGATCTTCATCCATTGCGAAGGGAGCCATTTTTAGCCTTTTTCTGTACCCATGATATCCTCAAAATGGGGCAAAATCTGATTTAAAGGTTAGTTTAGTTAAACTGCTTGTTTTAACAGCCCTGTTTTCTCTCTAGGTGCCCTACGTAGAGCTTGGTGGCAAGACGCTGGTAATGACGGTGTACGACTTTGACCGCTTTTCCAAGCACGATGCCATTGGCGACATCAAGGTGCCCATGAACAAGGTGGACTTCAGCCGCGTAACAGAGGAGTGGAGAGATCTACAGAGTGCTGAGAAGGAGGAGGTAAGACTTCACATCTTTGCCATAATTATACAAAACTATTACACAGACATGTCTGCCATTATCTCGCTTATGTTGTCTCACAGAACAAGGCTCAGATTTGACGTTGTACCTCTTGTTTCCATTGTAGAAGTGTTTTTATTGCATAAGTGACGTCGCAGTCATTACTTTGCTGCTGCTTGTTCCTCCAACACGCTGGCATGGCTGATGAAATCCATTTCTCCTCGAAATGTCACTTAATCATATGTCCACACTTCCCGTTCAATTAATAGAAGTGTGAGTTTCCAGTCTCCAGCTCAGGAAATTCAATTTTCATGGTAAATGTCATGGCATATAGCACATGTTGGCAACCTTATTTTTAGCATTACAGTGGGTTGATTTGAAGGTTAATTATCACACCTGAAGTGGTTGTTTAGTTGAAGGGCATCACTTGTCTGTGTTTTGGTGTGGCTGCACAACTGTTTATATCGACATACTGCATCAGAGTGACACTTTGTATTTCTCACGCTGACCATCTATTTTCCAGCTAAGCCAAGTAATTTGGGGTTTCCTACACATTAAACAATTCCTTCTTGCATGTTGCTGTGCTTTATATTCATGGTTCTTCATGTCCATGCATTTGAACAAAACATTTTTCAAATATTGACTCATCAGTTGTTGTTGTTTTGTTGTCTAAAAGGAAGAATAAAAAACCTAAATCTTCTCTATCCCAAATGCTTCGATTATATGTGTTTTTACGGTTTGCAGCCTCTGGTGCCTTGTGCTAAATAAAAGTATTATTATTTATTATTTTAAAGCTTTTATATCAGATACAATCTAAGGTTGCTGTGCAGAACAAAGTAAAAGTTGAGGATTTTGGACATTTTAGGCAGCAGATCCTGATTAAATCCTGATGAAAACCGTCTAAAAGGTCAACATTCAGGACAAGTTTGTTGATTTTGAAAACCTTTTCTTAAAATTGCTACACATTAAACAGCTGTGTGCTGCATTTCTTATTTCGATGAAGGAGAAATCCTGAATATGACTAACTCTTTAAGCCCATCATGACGAGTCAATGTTATGATGCTGATTTGTGAGAAGAGATGAAGTGATTGCAGCACTTTTCCCCCAAAGACATAAGTGCAAAAAAGCTGATTTTTAGAAGCCGTATAAAGCAGAGGACACTTGACAGATGCAGTTTAATCTCAAATAGACTTAAGTTTAGCAAACTAAATAGCTTCATTTCACATATTTTTACTTGACCGTTGACTTACTGTATTTTAACAGCTTTTCACTCTTGGTGATTGACACAACTTTTTTGATCGTAAACATTTCAAACATAATTGTTTGTTGTGTTAACACATTAGCTGTGCTGTAGATTTTTCTTTAACAGTTTCCATATATGGAAGAAAAAAAAAATCTGATCCAAAACAGGTTCTGCAAAAAATCCCCCTTGATGCTTTTAAAGCGACGATAGAAAATGTCTGCAGACTTTTACGCCTTCATTCGTGCTGATTTGAGTTGAGCATTGTTTAATAACTCTGTCAGCGTTCGGTAGATTACACTTTGCTACAGACGCATTGACGCTTCTGAGCATCCAATCTCATTTCTTCTGCTGGTGAGGAGCTGAAATAAACAGGCATAAACATGTCTGCTGTATTGCAAGAGGAAGTGACAGCTTTGTGTTTGCTCAACTGAATTGTTTCTTTGTAATCTCGCCTATCGACTATCCACTGAGAAAGCACATTTCGATTTAGTTGTCCTGTTTTTGTCATCGTTCTGTAAAAGTTTGGAATCCTGTTTAATGGTTTTATGTCAAAATATGCCAACCATTCGTTGGTTTTCGTCAGGTTCCGTATTCAAAACCTGACAGCTGTTGTAACATCCGACATAAATTAATTAGAAAAGCACGGGATTCTGACATAAACGGTATCAAGTGTATCACTATCTGTGCTCTCCAACAGCAAGAGAAGCTGGGTGATATCTGCTTCTCTCTCCGGTACGTTCCCACCGCGGGCAAGCTGACCGTGGTCATCCTGGAGGCCAAAAACCTGAAAAAAATGGACGTGGGCGGCTTGTCAGGTGAGCAGCATAAATGGTGTTATTTATTTATATTTTGAAAATTATTTCAGTTTTTACAGGACTCATCTCTAGAATAAGGTGATGGATAAGAGCCTCTATATTTTAAAATCACTAGTTATTACCTGTATGCTTTAAAGCTTTTAAGCTCTGAAAACCTTTTCCTGGATGTTCGTAGATGTCATGGACTGTTTCATACGTTGGATTTGAGGCTTGGAAAAAAATATTTGTGAATTTCGCTGGTTTTGTGACACTAAATTGCACTGGAGTAGAATAATGAATCACCTGGTTACACTGCTATGCCTCTGCATTTTTTATGTAGAGAGCTAGTAAGTAATCAGGACTACATTAGAGGTTACATAAAATGTTTGTATTGAATTTTAAATACAACCTCTCTAAATAAAATTAAGTTCTAGTTTCCTGTTTGGATATTTCTCCTCCTCATGGATGGATTGTGCAGTTTAATGTGCACCTGCTCTCATATTCATCATTTCAATTCACTTTTAGGAATCAGTATGTTCTCTATCAAATTAGTCTATTTCTAATGTTTGACTCCACCATCTTTTTGGTCCGATATATTTAAAGATGCACATACTCTAAAAACACAAAATCACACTGCAACCTGGCTGTTCCTCCTTAGATTTTTCAATTCACATCATTCCCCATTGTGCATTTCCCTCCTGCCGCAACTCTTTCCAGCACAATTACCTCACACCTGGGTCCACTTGCCTTGTGCTTGACAGGCCAGTCTCACTATGTGCCTGAACAACGTGCAAGACAGTAACACAGTGCGCATTAAAAGCTCATAGCTCTCTTTCATCTGTGAAACCAATGTGAGCAGCCATTTGGCCACAATGGGTGGGGGAAACCAACCCCTGCTGCCATTTTATGATTGCAGCATCAGCTCTCGCCACTGCCGTTTTTGCATCCTGAGATTGTGAACATTTTGAACTTTCACCACATCAATAAGCCAAGGAAAAATGCTGCCATTTTTTGACCAAACCGGTTTGTTTGTCACATTCAGCTTTTCCTCTGACCAGCTTGTATCTTACGGTCAAATTTCACTTTAATTCTTAAAGTTTTTGCTGCTTTTTATCTGTTAAAAAAACAAAACAGTGTGTAGCAGAGGGATGAAATAACGGGCAGGTCTTCAACAACAATAATTAACTTCGATGCACAGCCAGAGCTTAAGAAGGAGGACATGTAATTGATGGCCTGGGATCAGCCTTCTCCCCTTTTGTCATCCTGTTTACCATGCCTAATTATGGCTCACAGTGGAAGATGTGGGAATTATCATTAACCAATGTATAATCAGACATTATTCTTTTGATTTGCTCCTCATGAAGCAGACTGTGAGCCTCCTGGCATACTGGGTTACTCAAAAAAACAGGCTGCAAAATGTTTTTAAAAGTTGTAGGTGACTTTTTCTGTTTGTTCTTCTTAACCGCCGTGATGTTCAGAGCACCATGTTCTTTAGCTGTCGTCTTAAAATAATCCCGCCCTCATTGCAGACAACTTACTCCTTCCTTCTCTTTGCAGGCTGCACAGTTTCTAGGGACAATACAAAGCCAATCAGCCAATCAGATTTCGCTGAATTGTTTAACTCCAGGGGGCTTTTTTTTTGTCCAACAACCAAGAAAATGACTTATTCACTCTCATAACCTCTAAAACACTTTCAGTCTCCCACGGATGTGTCATTCTATTTTGTGCAGTTCATCTAATTGCAGTGCAAAATAGAACATCTACATTTTTCAAGCGAATGCACTGTAATACTGGTATTAACATCTGAAATGATTCAGAGGTTTAGTGAAAGGCTAACTTCCTGAGATTAACTCAGTATGACGATATTAAGAGTAAAAGTGTTTTGTTTGCCTCGTTGTGTACTTCCCAAAGTACAAAACCAAGTAATGGCCTGCAAAAAGTGGGGTTATGATGGCACACAGGTGCCGTTTGGACGGTAATGAAGCTGTCCTGACCCGAGGCGATATCTCCACATCACGTCTTTCTGCTGGACGGTTTATTTGTCTTGTGTTTCTGGCTGGTTCCACAGGGAGGCTTCCTCCAAGTTTCTATGTAAGCCAGTGAGTCTAAAGGATCATTAGTCTGACGTGAAAGCAATTTAGGTTTAGAGAACACTTTTAAATTGGTGTCTTTTTCTTTTTTGAGAATTATTTAAGCTTCAAATTGTGATTCTTAAATGTTCACATAAAACTCAAACTTCTAACTGTTAAAGCTGCCATTAATAGATTGTCTGACTACTTAGCTTTGGCACAGATGAACTATGCTGATTTCAATTAAAACGATATTTTACCATTGAAGCTTTGGCTGTTATCTCTTATTGCCAAAATAGTTTGAACCCTTACAGCAAATTATTCATTTCACTGCTGATCAACATTCAAATGTTTTGTTTATTAAGTTATAGATCATCAACTGGGAGTTTCCTGCTTTACATGTGTGTTGATTTTCATCTTCTGGATGTACTTTGAATGTAATTTTAATGTGTGTGTGTGTGTGTGCGTGTGTGGGTACTTTATTTTCTGACATTATTGGTTCAACTCTTACTTGGCAGATCTCATTGGGTTATTTAACATTTCTAAATCTTACTGAACAGAGAAGACATGAGGTGATCTTAAAGGTTTGATTCTCAGGCTTTCTCTCTAAATCCTTAGAAAACACTCAGATTTTAAGATTTCTGGTCAATTTCTAGCCCATTTTTAAAGTAACAGATAGTTCTCAACAGGAAAAAAGGTGGTGGTTCTTCTTCTTCAGTCTCTTTCTTTAGTGTAAATTTGTTCTCAAGAAGTAAAAGGATTGAGTTGGAGATGTTTGAAATGCTCCAGTGAGCTGTGAGGGAAGATCTGACCAAAAGAGTGAAGCTTTTGATTCACCGGTTCGTCTATACTGACCCTCATAATATGTCTCATGACTGAAAGAAATAGACCACACAGACATTTGCTTTTCCTGTTGGTTGGAAAGGCTCTGCTTTAGAGATAAGAAGCTCCATTAATGAAGTAAAGCCATCAAAAAAGGTTTGTGATTATTTCAGGTGATTAAACGGCTTAAAAGCTTCCACTCTGAGTGAGGCTTGTTCCAGTCATGCAAACAAGACAACACTATGACAGTAAAGGCCTGAACTCGATAGTGAAGAGCTTGTTAATGTGGATGTGGACCACAGAGGAGAGTTTTTACTGTAAGTGCTCGCGTGTTTGTTGGAGACGTATGATTCACCACTGAGCTGAGTGTGTAAAACTGAACCGACAGCCACCCCTGGGTGCACCCACCATGGCAAATCCTAAATGATGGGAGGAAAACTAAGATGACAGGCGAGCTATATTTAACTGAGCAGTATTGGTGTTCATTTGGCACAACTCTGCAGGCGCCCACAGTGGCCACACTCGAGGAAATATCTGAAGATGTTCTGTATCTGTGTACAAAACCTGTAGTGCAGAATCGATTTCAGGCATCTCCACTGCAGCGAGGGAGAAAAGGAGTCACCACTTTAGGCACTTCCCGGCTTGAAATTCA
Source organism: Poeciliopsis turrubarensis (assembly GCA_010277015.1). Lineage (NCBI taxonomy): Eukaryota > Metazoa > Chordata > Actinopteri > Cyprinodontiformes > Poeciliidae > Poeciliopsis > Poeciliopsis turrubarensis. The sequence goes on from VMRN01000066.1 coordinate 1,644,189, forward strand.
AAAAAATTAGACGGTTTTAGGAACTTGACTCTCCTCTGCCATGGATTTGGATCAGAGCTTATCCACAATCCTGTGTCTAGCTTTCAGAGGAAGATGTATGGATCACTGATGATGCACTGCCCTCCCAAAAAAAAAAGACCTGGGCCGACATCCAGGACGCAGATGAGTAACCCTCTGGGCAGAGAAGACAAGTCCCCGCTGTACGCATATGTGAGGAAGCACTCTTGCATCACAAGAGCTCCCATTCAACCATAAAATGGGAGCGATTACATCCGTCTGGGAGGAGACGGAAAAATGGGCCGGATATGAGGTACAACGAGCCTCCCGAAACCCAATAATGCCAAACCGTCATCTGCTGGCTGCAAAGATAAGAGCATCTGGATGGCCCTGATGTGGCATCACATGTGTTATCATGTGTAATCCCATTCAGCTGCGTCGTTGTATTTTTGGGGCACAAAGAAACCGTAGAAATGATTGTTGTAGCTGTGCTTTATTTCTGGATTTAAAAGCATAAATCAGGGAATCAGGCTTTAAAAAGCAACAGTAGGATACCATTCTTTACTTCCTGTTATGCCACTAAGGGAAAAACCAGGTGCAAAAATTGATGACAACAAAAACACAAAACTATTTGAACAAAACCATAATAATCCATTCTTGTCAAGTGTTTAAAATGTCATTAGATGGAGCACAATAAACTAAAAAACTAAGATAATTTCTCCTTTAAATTCTGTAAGCGTTAAGTATCTAAATTAACACCCTTTTAAAACGGTGACCATTAACTATCCTAGCAACCTGAATTGAGTTTTTATTGCTTTATAATGTTTGTTTTTGACTCTTGGAACAATTAGATACAGTTTATTAAAAACTGTAAATTTTGTAAGTCACATATTTATTTCAACTTTTCTTGTATCTCACATTTTATGACCTTCAAACATAGTTCAGTGTTTAATTTGTTAAATCCACTGTCCAGGCTCAATGTTGCTGTTTAATATAGTTCGTGTTTGTGTAGGATAAGCTGCACATGCGAATACTTTTGGATGCATTCATTTCCTGCGACAATAACAGTCTCTTCCACTCCCATGCACTCAGCCCTCCTTCACAGTTTTCATCTTCCCGGCGCTTCAGCTCCTCTCAGCAGGAGAGTAATAATGGACACCCACTCCATTAGAGGCCTGTTACCTTTTCACTCTCTGTCATCTATTTATTCTCCATCCCCAATTCTGTGTACGCCGTTTTCTCTCTATTTTCATGTCAGATGCCTTGCTCCAGTCCGCCGCTCTGCAGTCAGGCCCTTATCCCTCTAAATTGGATGAAAGATTAAAGGAGCTAAGCTCATTCAGTTGTTGCTGCAACTGGAAATCTTGCTTTCTCTTCTAAGAATATTTTCTCCACCATCCAAACATGGCCTCTCTCAAACTTTATAAAGACTTTGTGCATATTGAATCCAGAGATAAATCCAGATTATCCAAGTCAGTGGAGTGTCATCAGCTAATTATGAGATCTGATTCAGTTTTGGTGCTTATCCATTCTGACGCTCTGAGCCTTGGTGGAGGATATTGTTAGATCTCATTTGATCACGAATATCATTGTGGGTGTTTGTTCCTTCCTCACATGCTTCAAGTTTTACTAATTAGTGAATTACAAAGAAAATATTGCCATAATTCAGAAAGAAACTTTTTTTTTTTTTTTTGCTTTTTTGTTTTTTTCTGTTGGGACATTTAAGGACATTAATTTTAATAAATGAATGTTTTGAAACCAGATCCACAATGTGAGAAGTAAAAAGCTCACAAAGTCCTCGCTTTCCTTGGGTTTTATTTTTATTAAACAACTTATTGAAAGTTTGGCTGGAGTTGCATTCTCTCTTGCTTACAAAATTGTTTAAACTGAAAAAGATCAAATATTTAATATGTCGGACAGTTGCATAAAGATTATGTCAAACTTAAAATTTACTGGGAGAGAAAATTTTTCTTCAGAAACGTTTTGAAAACTATCTAAAAATTTCTGTTTTTTTCTTTAACTTAAAAACCAGAGTTTCTGTTGCATTTTACAAAACTGTTTTTTAAAGGAGTCTGAGTTTCTTTTAATCTTTTAAAAGTGATTTCAGCAATAAATATGCAGCTTTTCTGAAGCATTTTGCTTATTTTTTCCCTGTTTCTTCCTTTAAATTTGATAAAGTATATTTTCCCTTTCCTAAATGTTGAGAAGAAAATGTGTAGCAAAGTTTTTTTTCTCCAAACTCTTAGACCAATAAAAAAAAGACATGTTAGAATTACCCAGAATGAAATGTAGGAGTTAATTAGACACGTTTGCGGTATTTTAAGTTTAATATTATAATCTGAGATTAAACCAGTAACAGAAATGACCGCAGGAGTTCAAAATCTATGAATTACACTGTAAATCTATAAATCCTACTAATTCAAACATCATTAGACTGATAGTAATGCTAACTTGCATACAGTATTTCTAGTGTTAAAAAGTAAAAAATAATGAGAGTTTATGGGGGTATATTATTGATTTCAGCTACCAGATTTGAAGGAAATAAAAAAATTTGATCCATAATAAGTGTAATACTGACTTTCTGCGATGACATTTGCTGGTTTATCAAACAACTTTTGGGATAATTTTCTCTCAGAAGAATAAATATTCCTTCATTTTCCTCATTTTTAGAAAAGAGACGAGCAGCAATGCTTTGTAAGAGATGGAGAGGAATATAAATTGACAGGAGCGGTGCATATTATACTCAATACTGAATCCTTTTTCCTCTTTTTATCCCTTTGTGTGTCTGTAGAAATTGCAGTGGACCTTGTTACATTCTTCTCCTGCCCATAGTTTAGTCTCATTAGGCTCCCTATGAATGTGCAAATTAACTGCCTCACCTTGTCGCTCCTAATGGCTCGATTAAAGCCAAAATATAAAATAAAAAGCCTTTATTTCATCATTTGAAAAGACGATTGTTCCCGTCTTTAGGAATCCAATCTCATTTGCCGAGCTCCCCTCTTAAGTATAATTTTGGTTACAGTTTGGAGAACATAAACAAATTGGATGGATGCATAAATGAAAGCAATAGGTGGCTTGCGGTTTTCAGGAGGACACTCAGCATGATTGCCAGAGAGTGGGAGAGAACGGACAAAGCAGACCAATTGGGCGCCACTTCAGGTGGCGTTCGGACAGATGACAATGAGGCTCTTGAGAGGAGAAGGTTAACTGACTGATGCAAACACAAGAGGCTGATAGCCATCATTTGTAACCTCATGTTGATCTATTGTAGCATACATTTTCTAAGGATTTTGCTCCTTTTAGCTCATGTATTTAATGGCTTTTGGAAGCCATTCTAACTGTGCAATATTAGCCTTCTGTAAAACAACACAGCTGGTTGGTGCAGGAAGTTAGAAAAGTAGCAGTAATCACAACGTCAGTGGGCGATGTTTATTTACATGTATTATTTTTGAAAGAAATAGGCAGAAAAGATAAACGTTAATATTATAAACTTTCTGTCCACATGACCTGATCCTTGTTTTTGCGGTGTTCCTCAGAGTTTAGTTCTCTGCCCTTTTATTCTTTCGACTTTTCCATCGTATCGAACAAGAAAGTAGTGTGATTTAAGTGTTGCTTTAAAATACATCAGACCTTAAACAAGAGAAGTTTGGTTTGATTTAACTTCAGACAATGAGGACAAAAAGTGTCGTCCTGTGTGTGGTTTCAATTGCACACCGTCATTGTTTTGCAGAAGGTTTCATTCTAAATATCAAACTTGTCTGCTCCTCTTTTCTAGATCCATATGTGAAGATCCACCTCATGCAAAATGGAAAGAGGCTGAAGAAGAAGAAAACGACAATCAAGAAGAACACCCTCAACCCTTATTACAACGAGTCCTTTAGCTTTGAAGTTCCGTTTGAACAAATCCAGGTGCGTTTCTTCTGTCTTAACATCCTGTCTCCTAATCGATAAGTTGCCAGAAAGTTAGGGGGAAAAAATAATCTTTGCATATTAGCTCTAATAAATAGGAGCTCATTTAGCATCTTTTTCATCGTAACAGTTTAATCAAAGGCAGTTCAGTTTAAATCGGCCTCGGTTCCCCAATTAGACGAGCCGGTGGCTGAGTGGTTGTGATTCTCTGCAGTCTTGTTATTGTGTGCGGCATTTATCTCATTTATCTGTTTGTAGAGTTTCTTACAGCGTAATGATCATCAAACCTATCGACATCAGGCTGATTTTAACCAATTGTTTCACCAGCCATGTTGTTCTTTGGGCTGCAGGAGGAAGGAAAAAATCTAGTATTTCATTTAAAACAGGTGAATCCGTTGACTCGGAAAGTATGAAAAAACAAACAAGATTATCTTCTCTGGCAGGTAATTGAGTGAAATTAATTAAACCTGTCACAGCTCACCAATCACGAGTTTGATACCCCACAATCAATGTAATCAGATCTGATCCCAATCAGCTCTGTGCAGATAAATACTCATACCTGCTACCTGTTTATCACCAAGGTGCATTGAATTGATTGAATCAGAAGCGTGTCATTGATTGAATTTATTGAACACTTTTCGGACGGCACTAAGCACACTTTAAAGACCTAATTTGTCTTGGACACTTTGAGCTGGCTGTAAGCGTTAAACTAATGAGCTGTTTAAATATCTTCTCCATCACCGATGGCTCCTGAACGCTATGAAGTCTGCTGACTTTAATTGCGTTCTCACACCCACATATTATCAATGTCTTTGAGGAACACAGTTTAAATTGTTGATCGATCTCTCTCTCTCTCTTTTTGCTTCAACTTGTTTACTTTTCTGTCAAGTTACACTTAATGAAAAGTGTTGAATTCGTTTTATTTCTGGTTTAACGCTGAGAAATGTTTCTGTTTTGTTATGCATTATTTTTTGTTACACCTAAATGATTAACCTGAGTAAATACAACAAACAGTTTGATTTTATTAAGCCCAACATATTTAATTTTCTTGCTTAAAATGTATTTTCAAGACAGGAGCGTGTCTCCTGAACTCAACAGCCCCTAAGGAAAACTTGGTTAATCTAAACAGGAAGCAATACAGATTTAGAGCAAACATGCAAGAACCTTTCTAATTAGAGTAGCTTCTTTATCTCTGATTGATATGAAGAGTCAAAGCAGAAGATTTTGACTTTCCAGATGAAAGATTCATACTTAGGAAGAAACCTGCTGATTTTCCATATTAATGAATCAAGGTGTCTGCTGATTCAGAATCAAAGGAAGCTTTATTTCAATAAGCAAACTGGAGGTGAACTGCAGCTATAAAGCTGAGCTAACCCCAGCTGGCCTGGAGGGAGCCTTATTCAGTGTTTCATTACATGCTGTATTAGCCACGCTCTTTTAAAGCAGTGGCTTGGATCGCACCCGGGTGGCGGCGGCGACGGCTCCATCTCAGTGTGCCGCCGGATCGAAACTTAATCAGGCCGGTTGGTGCATTAATTCATATTCTGAGCTGTGGATTGATGCTCAGGTCACTCTTCTTTGCAGCTTCACTTTGAATAAACACACTAAAGCTGAGGGCTGGAGGGCGAGGAATCAAACAATCAAGTAGCAGTCAATAAAATCCCTCTGCTTCTCTCAGAGGAAACTTTATGGTTTCTGTGGAATAGAGAGAAGCACATGTAGTAAACATTGTAGACTTGTTCTACGAACCAGAATGATGCTTGCAAAATGGAAAAACAGCAGCAGGGATTGTGTGCAGAAAGACATTTCAATGATGTTGGTGTTTTTAATTCATTTTTAAATGGGCATTTTTATGCAAATATTACTTTTTTATAAAAATTCTAATGTTACTCCCTCATCAAAAACATACCTGAAGTGTTGCCCTGATTTTTTTCATGCATGTTTTTTGAGTGTGAGAAAACTCCTCCCTCATGACTCCTTCAGACTAGCCAGCAGGAATTAGCATAGGTGGATCTCTGCATGTGCTGAGCTCATTATATGACAGACTTCTTAGAGCAACACTGGTAAAAACTTTTATAGTTAATTGAGGAGTGATATTGTATTGAGTTCAGAAAGAGCTTGACTTTCTTAAAGAGACAGAGGCCTAATTTCAATGCATTAAATTAGAAAATCAAATTCCTTTTGTCAAATTTGATATATACAGCATTTCTATGACAACAGGGTAGCATAGTAGGATGTGGTATAAAATGATACAATTGCTGGAAAACACATAATCCTGCCCCTTTAAAGCCAACAGGTCATAGTTTGTGGTCCTGCAACAAAAATGTTGGATTAGGGATTCCTAAACCAGCTGAAACAGAAACTGGAGCGTTTCTAAAACAAACTGTACGTCTGCTGTCTTCCCCGCCTCCTGTCTCTTCCTCCCACTGCAGAAAGTCCAAGTTGTTATAACTGTTCTGGACTATGACAAGATCGGCAAGAACGACGCCATTGGCAAGGTGTTCGTGGGCCTGAACAGCACAGGCACAGAGTTGCGCCACTGGTCCGACATGCTGGCCAACCCGCGGAGACCAATCGCCCAGTGGCACGTGCTGAAGCCCGAGGAGGAGGTGGACGCGCAGCTCGCCACCAAGAAATAGGCAGGGCCACTTTCAGCTCCCTGCCTTGTAGTACTCTTTAGCCAGTATGTGTAAATACCTCAGTGATATATGGGTCCATCCATCTGAGCCCTCCCTTTACCTTCTGATTACAGAGTAAATCAATCAAATGTCCCGCTTTTCTTTGTCTGTTAGGTTCTCCGTTTCTCTGATTTGATTGGTTTCCTTCTCTGAGCCCTTCACCACCACGACCAAAAGCCCCCTTCTTTTAAGCAATATGATCTGTATAGATAGCGCATGACTGAAAGAGTTTATTGTACCACAGTTGTATATATAAGTATGCAGACAAAAATGATTTCTAGTTTCTGTGTTTGTATGTTGTTACCCGTTTCCTAATCTGTGTATATCTCGATGTTTTTAATAAGATGTTCTATTTTAAATTATGTAAATGCAGATATAGAGGAAAGCTAATATTATATATCCCAGGATTTAAAAATTCTACCTTATTACTTTATTGCATTCCAGAGTAAAAAGACAATTAACTCCCAACCTGCGAGTGAGAAAAATGTTCAGATCGTAAAGGACGGCGTCTGGCTTTAAGTTCAGCATCAAGCATAGAAAAACAGATGAATATAAACCAATATAAGGCCATTATCTGCTATGGTTCTGTTGGGGAAATTATGCTGGATATTTTACAAGCACATGACTCCTAATGATGTACTTAGTTCTCTACCAGGACCTGCAGTATTTGTTTGGGTTGAACAGATCATAGTTGAGTCTGTCTTCTTTTCATATTTGGCCAGATATTTTTTTTTGTTTTATGTCAAAATTTGTTGAGAAACAGACCTGATGTTTGGGGGGGGTAGGAAAAAAAAAGCACCAAGCTGTAGCCATTGTGCCCTTAATCTTGTTTGACAATATTTTGTTTAAACAGCCTTGTTGTACTTGGAAGAGTCACGTTTTAAGAAGGTTAAAAAAAAGAAAAAATGCAGATCTGGACTTAAGAGGACTATTTTTTAGCGCAAATCAGCGTGTTTGACTATTTTTAGTAAAGTGCATGATACTTTTTATTTTTACGATCTTTTACTTAAGGCCGGCAAACACCAGGGAGAGCTCTTCTGTTGTGATTCCCTTGCCTTCTAACAGTGGAGTGGCCTAAAAAAAGACAAAAAAAATCTTAACTTTTCCTCAACAGAATGTTGAGCTTCTAAACACTGCCATTCAGGGAGACGGCTTGACTTGAGACCCTCTCTTCATGCACACTCCCACTCGCTAGTGGTCGTAGCTTCGGTTTTTTGGGAACAATGTCTCTGGCTGCAGTGGTGCCCTAAGTCGCAGTCTTTGCTTTGCGTTGCCTTCTCACAGTGACAATAGAGCTAGCCATGTTTTACTGCCAATTTTAACTTTTATGTGGCTGCTGTTTTTGCACTGGACGTCTTTGAAACTCGCTCGTTGACTTCTCTAGAGAACATGTTTGCTTTGTGTTGGGTCACCTGCAGGGGGAGCCAGAGATCCTCACAAGGACAAATTGCAGGTTTTTTTTTTAAGCAGGCAAGGAATTAAAAATAGAGGTGTGGGGAAATTGGCCCATCAATTTAGTAAACTGTACATTAGTAGCATTAGTTTGTTTTTACGAGACATTTGTAAACTTTTTATGCTCAGAATATAATTTCAGATTGTTGTTTTTTCAGTTTTATTCTGCTGAAAGGTTTAAGTGAACATTTCAACTCCAGTGCTCAAAATTTATGCCTTTTTTCTTGTTCTAAAACAATAAATTATACTTTTCTCCTAAACTGCTCTCAAAATGGAGTGTAAATCATTCCAAGAGTGCTCAAAATAGAGAAAATGGGCTTCAATCCATATTCCAAGGGTACAATTTGAAGAAAAGATTCCTTAATTCCTTAATATGAAGGATAAGAATATAGCATACAGCTTTCTACGCTGAGACAACAGATTGTGTGGATACAGTTTGTATAACTACTGTAACTGGTTGCAATTTGTACAGAATATTCCCTAAACTGGGAATATTTGTACAGCAGCCGGTACAAATGGTTTTCAAACTTGCAGGTTCTAATCCCTGCATCTAATCTGAAGGCATGGATTGCAACCCCACTGTTTGGTTTTCAAACTCCTGGAATAGATTCCAATCTGTGCTTCCTAAACTGTGGAGAATATTTTCATTCCATGGTTTGGTTTCCTCAACTAAACGCAACTGATTGCAATCATATCACCCTCTAAATTGCAGGAACAGATAGCAGTTGTTTATGGAGTTTCTTATACTGATGAAACTGACTGTAATCCACACATGTAGTTTCCCAATTTTAATAAATAAATTGCTGTATGTGTTTAGTTTTCCAAAGTGAATGTTTGAATTTCAAATTGTAGTTTCTGAGTAGGTTTGAAATCTGATTACATTCAGTGCATCTGGTTTTCTCAACTGTGAAGAAACTGACTGCAAATTCCTCTGTACAGTTTTCTAAACTGAAGGAACAGCTGGTAATCTGTGTATATTTTTTATAAACTAAAGAACGGAACGATAATTATGCACAGAGGTGATGAGTTGCATAGGTTTCCTAACCTAGAGCACACGTTGCAGTCCATGCATAACTTTTATAAACTGAGAGAACAGATTTCAAACTGCGTACAGTTTCCTAAACCAACAAAATGTATTTCCCCCACCTCCATTCTTTTATTCCACCTCCTTGCCTGTGTTAGGCTCCGCACCATTAGGCCAACAGCTTCAGATTACTTTTGTCGCTAACCTGGAGAGCAGGTAAACAACCGTAAAAGTTAATGGTCTGCTGTGTCCATCGTGTCCTTTACTTACGGGTCCAATTAGGAGCAGAATAATCCATGAAAACCATGAAGTCTCTTATCTTGGAGGAACCTCTTGCATATACTCGATGCTTATATTTCAGGAGGACTTTCTAAATGTTTTCAATGTTATTGTGTAGTTGATAGCACTATTATGAAAAAGCTACTTGTCATTCCATAGGAGTCTCTGAGGACTGCTTTGTGTATCACTGTGACTGCCGTGTGTGCTTAGAGATGTAGATTTATCAGTAGGTAGCGAGTTCGTTCTGTAGTGATGTCGTAGCGTTTAACGCCATCCCCCCTCCCCTTCTACACGCAACCAGAGAGACAGAGTGAGCGTGCACGCCTCCGCCCGACGTCACGCGTTTTTATCCGAGCGGGTCGCTTTCACACAGCATTTTGTTGAGCACTGTGCAATACTTGTATGTTCATCCCATAGTGTAACAATCAGCAAGGATGGCGTTTGTCCTTCCCGGCGAGGCGGTACGGACCGTAGATCCAGCTTGTTCACCTCCTTTTAGAGTTTTCCTCCCTCTTTTCTTCTTCTTTTTTTTTCGCAGGTTTGTTTTTCTCCTCTTGCACACAATTCCAGCATCAGACGCTTCAGGGAGTCTCAGTTCAAAACCAAACAAGATAAATATCCCTAAAAATGCCATGTATATATCCACATCATGTCAGAAGTAAATAAAACAGTGAGATAAATATTTCTATTTAGCAACTAGTATCATTCAACATTTTAAATCTCATCATTGTTAATTTTCTGCCTTATTGAGTCAAAATCCCTTTTTTATATTTGAGAAGAAACTCTGAATGTACAATACAAACCGTGTTGGTGTAGATTTCTTCAATTGTGAGATTATTAGATGTACTTTGCACTTTTTGTTGTAATAAAAAAGTGAACATAGTAACTTAAATGATTTTTAAATATACATTCATAACCTGTGTGAGGTGAAAGCTCTCCCCGTCAATAAATGTCCACACAGCTTCAGCCATGTTGAGGGCTAAAAGTGTCACAATTCAATCAAACCAAATAAATCAAAAATGTGACTTAAATGCATGACTAAATACACAATAAAATCAATGTGAGTATTAATTTATATTCTGAGTAACAATCAATCATGAAATGAATAATCTGCACCGCAGCTCAACTCTTACCCAATCACATTGTGTACAGCTGGATTAGCCCCGCCCACTGATTCGAATTAATTTAAATAGATCTTCAGCATTCAAGTGAAGTTTTGGTGTTTAATACATTTAAATGTTGTGTATTTATTGGATTATTGAAACAGTTGAATATTTTTAAAGACATGTATTTTCTATTTTATTTGAATTATCACACGGATCATTTAGTTATTTTTGAGAGATACATAAATGTATACGTTTATTTTATGATAAATAAAACAGCAAAAACATGTCAATTTGTTAAATACACAATTAAACTTGTAAATATGGAAATTACGTAAAACTTTAATTTAGCTTCTCTTAAAATTATGTATCGTATTAGTCTTTAATTATTTCATATTTCCTGTGCATGAAATAATTTAATTTAAATTTTATGTAATTCATAAGATTAAAGAAACAGTGAACAAATTAATATTGAATTGTCTCACTTTTGGCCATCAATACATCTCCTCTCTTGGACTTGAGAAAAATTTTTTTTATTTGACATTTTTCACATGTTAGATCCATTAAACCAACAACAGCTTCAGATTTCAACAAAAACTATAAAAGGATTAAAGTCCGAGGCCTCTGCGAATCCAGGCCTTGCTGAAGAAATTATCCGATCAAACAGAGACACATCAGGGAATTCAGTGACGGAGGGCAGCGTTGCAGAACCCATCGGATCGTGAGGTGGAAAAAAAAAAACCTCACTAAACAAAAAGCCATTATTACCTGCACTGCAGCGCCACGCCCTCCCCCGCCCCCGTAATACGGTTTCCTACCAAAGCGTGCAAGTATAATCAACACAATAAAAAATCTCCCCTGGAAAAAGCTGATCAAGCTCTCTGTGTGACAAGATTCTCTCCAGCGACAAAGCCACACTGACCTATCAGAAGCAAAGCTGTGTAAAGTATTAGAATCTGATGCTGTAGAAAGATCCTAGTTGCCTTTGTGTATATCAACTGCCTGCTTGAGTATTTTGTGTGTGGAAGTTTTCTCTGTAATCTCGTAGAACTGTTTGGGGTGTTTTTTCCTGCCATATCGCTCGCAGCCAGAGCGGGCCGCTGACGGTTATATTTGCTGTGTATACCTTCATTTTCTGATGAGGTGTTTTACAGTTTCGTTTCACTTTGTGTAGTGATTCACTCTGTGGAGTTTTCTGACTGTTGTTATATAACTTCATATACACAAATGATCAATAAAAATGTTTTATTTCCTGTTGATACGTCTCATGGCGTGTTTTTATTGCTCAACTGATACGCAAAAAATGCTTTTTCTGTATGTTTTATGTGCGGTGCATGTTGGCCAAATTGGTAGAAGTGTCGCCTTGCAGCAGGAAGGTCCAGGGTTGGAATCCATGGGTTCTTTCCAGGTACTTCGTTTTCCAGTGACCACTGAAGATAGCCACTGACCCCCCAGTGACCCCACAAAAACAAGCAGGCAGGCATAGACAATGGATGAAAGTCTTACATCTACCAAACTCCAGGCAGTGTATTAAAAAGACCAACACTGCCATCTACTGGGAACAGACAAATCCAACCACCTCCATGAAAAAGAATATCTCCTTCCAAACAGAAATCTGAAAGATGTTGCCCCTTTGCTCTGATTATCTCAAGTAAAATCTGGTGTAACCAGAAGTCTTCAGGAGTCATCTAGTGGCTAAACGAGGTCCATCCTTCAGTTTGTCACCTCTAAACAGTGAAAATGGGAAAATACCGCAAACCATTCATTTTCCTGGAGGACTATTTTCCTGGAGGAGTTGCAGAGATCCACAGCTCAGGTGAAATTCCCCTAGTAAAACAACATTATATTCACCAAACTCTGGGCGGTGAGGATTCTTTTCTTCAGGAGAAACAAAGAAGTCGGTCAAAGACGTTCAGGGAAAGATGGAAGCGGCTAATTAAGATATTATGAGAAGATCAAACACAAGTTTATTCAGGCTTTTGCTGAAGGAAAACAAAACTGGATCTGTGCACCAGTTGATCTGATCTGGTCTGACTTTGTGACCGCAAGTTGCTAATCCTGCAACAAAACTGGTACAATCCAGTTCTGTGATTAGGCGTTCTTACTAAGCAGTCAACTGAAGGAGGAGCAACACCGAGCCAAGGGGACGAAAGGAATAAAAGAATGACAAACATCTTGTCATAGTGCATAAACTAAAATGTTTATTACTACACCTATTTGAGGTCTGCAAAAGACTGTTCAGAGGTTCACCTTCTTCCAGGACGATGACTCTCAATATACAGTCAGAGGAAATGTTATTGTTTCAGAAAGGCCTAATTAAAGTCCGGACCCAACCAATGAGAGTTGACAATTCTGAAGCATTGATGTTTATATCTTTTTCAATGATTCAATGTTTTTGCAAAAGGTTGAGGAGAATTACGGCACACTTTTCATGTATTTATGTGAAACACTTTTAAAACGGCACATTTGGACTACATAGATTTGGTCTTCATAAAATCTAAATAAATGTACTGAAGTATTTGGTGTGATGTGATCAAGTAAAGAATTGTTTGCAGAGCTAACTTTTCAATGAACTCAAATGTAGACCCACTTTAGCTATGAAGTAGCTTACAAAAAGTCACGTTTCTACATTTTTCTGTGGCTTTGTATTTATGTTTTGCATAATTTCCACAGAATACTGTGCTAATCTTCATCAAATGAAAGATAACTTACAAATGTTAATACCAGGACAACCTACTGTCAAGCACGCTGCATGAATTTGTTCTGACTGCAAAGTTTAAAATGACAAGTGAAGCATTTTGGCTGCACAGTATATTTTACTGCAAGACCAAAATGTGACATTTGTTCTTCCATGTGGTGGTTTGACACATAAGGTAAGATAAATGATGTGTCGGAGCTGCAGGAGGAAAAAATTCATATGTGTCACTTATCTAGCAGCGATTATTAAGCATGTCAGCTAAAATAAAGAGAACCGGGTTCTGCATGAACAGAAATATAAATTGGGTCAGAGTGCATCTTCACACTGTGCAGTTTTTATGTTGCTAAAAATTAAATAGGAAATATGCTTAGTTTTTACTTAGTCTTTACTTTTAGGAGGTGTCTGTGGAAAAAATCAGCAAGATATAACCAAGAGTCTTCACATTTTATCATTTTATACGTGATTGGATGTTTTATTTTTCTTTGTTTGATTTTTAAATCCATGTCTGTAACAAACTTTCACTTTCCAAGAAAGTTAGTTTGAAGGCAGGATCTTATACCGCCCCTCTCTGGTGAAAATGGTTTATTACAACATCCTACCAATGCAGAAATCTTTTTAACTTGCATAATTGCTAAGCCATTTTGTTATATATGTATGACGCATTTTTTTATTTTGATTGTTAAAAAGGAACCAAGCATGTAGACAATAAACAGACTATGTCGGATAAAAATAAATATTTATTTGTCATTGAAGAGTAAAGTAATGTATTTGTACGGGAAAATGTGTGCACATTCACATGCAGAGTGGCGGTATATGATGTGAATAGTCAAAAATGTCATTTTAAATCTACCTACTCGACTAAGTCGAATGATTTGTGTCTGTAGATGGTTTGACTAATCACAAAAAGGGATTAAATATGGTAAAGTTGCAGCGTAACGCCTGTAAACATTCATATATAACACATGTGCGACCTCGTGTGCTGATCCGGGTCTTTTTCTGACAACGCTGTTTTAATATTTATGGGGCGATCTTATTTACACCCCCAAAATTAGCCCCTGTGTACAATTATAGTGTTTTGCAAATAAAGGGGCTTATTTACAATTCATTGAATTCTATTTATTGCTCAAAAACAACCAGTAGTGTCCCCTTTAAACATTCATTTTCCTTCATTTACTAGAGTTAAGTAAATTAACCTGGTTACATGCTAGACCAAAGATGTCATAACTTGATAATAAAACAAGAGTCCAGTGCACACGCTGGCTGCCTCGCCTCGTAGGAGAGAGCACGCTGCTAAAACGTGACCACGCTGTGACACGCACGAATCGGTTTGGACCAATCAGAGCGCAGCTCTGAGCCAGAGGACGTCGCCAGTTGGCGGAGGAACGGCAGTAGGTGCGGCTATACAGGAGGAGCGGCGGTCTTCTGGCGATAAGGGGAAAAAATCACCACATATTCTCACTTTGACGTCTGTTTTTTCGCGTGGAAACCCGTTTGGAAGAGAACGAGGAGGTGTTTTAACAACTGGATATTTCTTTGGACGACATTAAAGCGACGAATTTCGTGGTTTGGAGTTTACATAACAGGCTTTCCTCGTGTTCACCGGTTCTGCTGCGGAGTATTCTGGTCATTCGCCTCCTAAAATAACAGGCTAGTCATATTGGGTCATTAGAGTAAGGGACAAGTCGAAAAGTTTAGTGTTTTTTTCAATATTTACGGGTTTTTCATTTTTCTGAAAAACAAGTTATACAACAAACCAGGCTAGAGCGCTGCAGCCACCAGGGTCCTAAAGCTCGCCGGGTTCACGTCGTCACAGTTCCTTGGAAAACTCACTTTTTGCGTCCAAATGCTTCAGGAATCAGCTGTTTATCAATTCTTCCACATTATGGAAAAAGTTCTGTTAGAGCAAGGCTAATCAAAAAAAATCCGGGCTCAAGTTTTTTTTTCTTATCTGAAGTGACTTTCTATTTTTTATTCTATATTATTCTCCTTGGACTAACAACTACCTGCCAATTGGAATAATAATCAACGACGCTCCGTTAAAAGAAGAAGAAGAAGATATCATTCACGAAAGGAATAACTAAAGGGCTCGTCCAGTTGAGTAATGGTCATTAATACGATCCACTGGTTCCGGAAGGGTTTGCGGCTCCACGACAACCCGTCGCTGAAGGACTCCCTGCTGGGGGCTGATGCAGTCCGCTGCGTTTACATCCTCGACCCCTGGTTCGCTGGGTCTTCCAACGTCGGGATAAACAGGTGGAGGTGAGAACAGCAACCCATTAACACACCCCTCACAATGCATCCATGTCTACAAGTTTTCCCAGGATTTCCCAGCCTGTCAGTACAACATCAGATTATATCAATATTTGGGACAAACTGAAGTAAAATGCAGCATCTACCAGGGGAATAAGTGGAAATCAGGTGATGCAAATCAAAGAGAAGTTCAGTGTGTGGTGATGCAAGAAAGCGTTTCTTAGAACAGTTATTATGCAGCAAGAAAACTTCACATTACTTTGATACCCTTAAAGAAAAGCCTGTGCAAACAGTTAAATTCAAATGCCACCTACCAGCAAACATGACCTTTCCAGAGGATGATGATGGAAAACCACAAGACATCCTGTTTGCCACGCACAATGTAGGGGACATGTGAGACATATAGAACAGCGTGCTACAAAGATGCGAAAATGGCAGAAAGCTATTACTGCACAGAACACAATGGTGGCAGCATGATGCTGTGTTGCTATTCTTCAGCATGGATAGGTGTGATGGATGGAGCTGCATAATGGTTGATCTAATTGTTCCGTTGGAATTGTAAAGATCTAAAAAAAAATTGTTTTCAGATTATTTCCATCGTAGGATTTTCAAGGTTTCAACCAGAAAACTTGCAAAGGCCACTGGTTGGGGCGCTTGGCTGTCATTCAACCAGCATGTTTTTGAGTTAAAAAATGTTTATAGTTGATAGGAAATTCAGAAATGTCACTTGATAATTATGTGTTATTGGAAGTTTTGAAGAGTAAAATCTGAACAAATACTATGAATTCTTTAAAAAATCCAAACATAAAAAAAAAAAAAAAGCTTAAATGAATAACCAATGCTAAGCCTGGTGGGGGCACAAGTAAAGCCTGGTGGCCCGCCAGCCTTAAAATACCCTGGAGGAAACGCAAAATTTTCCTTCTAATTAATATGTACAAACATCCCCTAAAATCATAATAGATTATTTTAAAATTTGTCACAATGTGAAAAGAATTAGACAGAAAATTTTTTACTTTTTTCTCCCCAAACATCCTTTGATAATTAGTAATTATGAACAAACAACAATATTACAAATAAAAGTGCTGCTGTTACTCAAGATACTGGTTCAAAATGCACCGTTATTCAAAAAACCCTCACATACGAACTTTGAAGCAAGATGGTGGATGGGTGATGATGTGGGCTTGTTACGCTTCCAGTCATTGAGTTTTCATAAACTGTTTAAATGTGAGGTCATCTGTCCGACAGTTGAGATTTGTCTCAAACTGGGTCAACAACATAAAAATGACTCAAACATGGCAGCAAATTTACATCAGAATGACTGGAAAGGTTTGTGTTGTTTTCAGGTTTACGTTTAAACACTTGCTCTTAAAAAAAAAAAACGTCAGCCCTTTTATTTTTAAAAATACTTTTGAAGGAAATAAATTCTTAATTGTAAGTAGATCTAGAGTTACTAGACTTCATTAATGTTGTAAGTGGACAGGAACAAGACAGAAAGTTACTGCAGGTTCCTTTTCGAGCATAAAGATTATTATTTGAAAAGTTAGTTTATGTCTACAGAAGGTTGGCTTACAAATAAAAAAAATACAGCTAGTTCATTATCATATAAATAAGCAAAGGTCAAAGTATCAATGATCTGACTGATATATAAACCTGATTACTCGTAGAACCGATGACTTTACTCTGTTGTTGTTGTTTCAACTGATCTTCTAAATGTTAATGATTTCCAGCACATCTGAGAAGTCTCTTGTATGTTTTTTAGAGTTTCTAGGATGTTATGTTTGAATTAATATCTGTATCATTGAAGTTTTTTGAGATAAACTTACACAAAGTAGTATAAAACCCTGAAATGGAATAAGAGACTCACGTTTTTATTCTTAAAAAACACCCATAAATGTCGCATTAATTTAGAATCAAATCCTACATCCTTCTAAATATATTCCAAGTGATTGCTGTCAGAAGTGACCTCATTATATAAATCCAGCTGTTCTGTGAAGGCCTCAGATATTTGTTGGAGCGCTTTAGTGAACATCCAGTACCATGAAGTCCAAGGAACACAGCAGGGAGGTCATGGTCAACATTGTGGAAAAGTTTCCAGCAGCTGGAAAGACTCACTTCTTAACATTCAGAATATGTCGACTACTATCATTCATTCGGCAGATTTTAGCTTTTTTGGAAGAGCAAAACGTCTCTTTTACAGTTTATACCCCAAGCGAAGTAGATCATCACCCTCTAATTATGTTTGAGATATTGTTTTTAAAGGAACGGCTGAAAAAAATAAGTGTGTATTTTTGTAAAGCGACCAGATTAAAGCTTATGCTAAAGCTAATTCAATTTAAAAAAAATACTTTTGAAAGTATTTTTAAATGTTGTTGTAACTTGTATAATCCATGTATTTTCAGAGTCATTGGGAATTAATTGTGATGCTGTGTGCAGAAAGGATATCCTGTAACAGTCAGTCGTGCATTCAGTCTAAAAATGCCTCTCACTGGAGACTATCCTGACACATTAACAGCTCAGTTTCCAGGCAGCAGAAATGATATTTCACAGTAGCATCTTAAGTCACACCAGCAATTGTTAACCAGTTCTGCTAATCCACCTCATTTGCTTTTGCCGCTGAGAAAGAAATTGTCAAACATTTGCAGCAGTTCCAGTAAACCGTGGTTGTGCAAATTATTGTAGAACCTCGTCGTGTTGCTCTAACTAACTGCATAAAATGTTGATGTAGCACATTGACGTTTGCATTTGTAGGGGTTTGAATACTTTCCCAGGTTCTGATGTCGACTGAATGTTTGTCCCTGCAGAGTTGTCCTTCTGTTAGATTGACTCTTTGGCCAGTCAAAACATGCATTCCCTCTGACCCAATCATATCTCCATGTCAGTCTCCACTCCAGCTGCCGCTGCATGTGCAAACCTCAGCGTGTTGTTCATTCATCAGTCCACAAATGGGTGTTGTTGTTTCCATCCAGAGTTTAATGTCATCTCTGAGAGTGGAGCTTCAGTTCTGATGAGCATCCATGTTTTTCTTTCAGTGTTACGCAACAGCAGTCAGCTGTGACGCAGCGTAAACGCACAATGCCCTGATTCCTTCCTTCATTCCGTTTACTGTGTACATATTCAACATTTCCATGCAGTTTTTGAGTCAAAACACTATTAAAACCGCATTACTCTGAGATTTTCCTTGAATACGGTCCCTCCAGATGACTTAATCACGGTAACTTCTCGCTTCTCGCTGACTTTCCCTGGTGTGGAACAAGTAGGTCAGTGTGTCAATAGCAAACCCTTCAACTCTGTGGTTTTTCTGACCTATTTCTGCTGTCCTGCCAGACTGAAAGACCCCAGCTTGGTCCACAATGAGCTCTAATCCCCACAAAGCTGATGCTGTCTGATATCTATTTTCACATCATGATTACAGACTCCTTCTTAGAGATCGTGTTGGTGTAGAATGGTACTATGAAGTAGTTAAAGATAAGAGGGAGAAACAGTAAAAGTTGGATACGGATGGGATTATAATTGAGCTGTGTAGTGGTTTTCTTTCTGGGTCAGTCTCGCGTTGTTATGCTGACCTTGGATCAGAACAGCTGTGAGCTTAAACCTCCATCTTTGTCCCTGAAGAGGTGCGTAGATTTTGGGGAGGGACGTCAGATGGTGACTCAACTAATCTCAGCTAATTTAGCCAAAAGGAGAAGGTGAAAAGTTTCAACAAGTTTCCATCCTCAGGTCATGGAAGGTTGTTTATGGTGGATAAGGGGAGTAATTTTGTTTGTTGCTCAGTGTTGTTGACAGGCAGGGAAAACTAGCATTTTAACACAAGGTACTCTTTAAATAAAAGTGTAAGAAAGCTTCAGAGTGGCTAGAAAAACACTTTATTTTTACAGAAAAGCTCAAAATGACAATAGATATCCTCTACTCTCCATCTGTTCTCTAAAGTGTTTTATGAAATGACCAGCTCTGGAAAAAATGAAGAGCCCACTGCACTGAATCCCACTGAAACCTCATGGTTTTTCCACCAAATATTGATTTCTGATCTCTTCCTGAGCTAAAACATTAATTTTATTGTTTCTAAATAAATATTAACTTGTTTTCTTTGCATTATTTGAGGTCTGAAAGCACTGTCTCTTTTTGGGATTCTGACCATGTCTCATTTTCTGCAAATAAACACAATGTTTGGGGGGGGGGAATTTCAGAGACATGTCAAGGTTTCCCCCATAATAAGTCTGGTGGTTGGGCTCTTGGCAGTCATTCATCCAGCGGTCATTGCATTTTCGAGTTAAAAATGTTCAAAATTGACAGGAAATTTTAATTATTTTTTGATAATTATGTGTTATTAAAAGATTGGGGAATTAATACCTGAACAACAACTATAAAGTCTTAAAAAATGTAAACATTTCAAAAAGACTTTAAAAAAAAAAAGCAATACTTAGCCTGGTGGGGGCACAAGTGAAGCCTGGTGGCCCGCCAGGCTTATAATACACTGAATATGTTGACTAAAACTAAAAAATAACTAAAACTGAGATCAACTTTTACAGTAATGAACTAATGATGATGTTCACATTGTTTTTGGTGTAAAACTGTTCGGTGGGCTTGCTGCAGGATGCCTCCGCCTACTGCTCTCCGTATCCATAGCAACAACATGGGAAGCTCCACATTACTGCTGCTCTGCTTGTGTTTACCCGTGTAGGTGTGACATAAAATGCCCTGCTATGTTGTAAACAAAAAGTGAACTTGTAGCTGAGTGGTTCTTTAAAAGGAAAGAACATTCAAGTTGAAAATATCTGAGCCTGTTTCTTGATTAAAATCACATTCATGAACGATTTTTTGATTCACCTATTATTTATGTGATTCAGTATTGAGTCAGATTAATAGAGAGGAGACAGACATGATCATAATTTATGTCTTAGCTCAGAAATTTCAGGATTTTAAGAGTAAAATAAGATAGAAAAGGGTAAAAATATTTTCTTAGAACCATCTTCCTGTTCAGGAAAAGTAAAAGTGAGTTTAGTCTCTTTTCACCTACATATATTAAAGATATTATTTATTCAATGTGGTTTCAGAGAATGCTGCTGAGGTTAAATTGTGTCAAGTAACATCTGTTAATAATAAGCTAAATAAAAGTTTTATGCAGCTCTCTATGATATTAATTAGTTTTACATTTTATGATTAATTTGTCTGACACAAAAAACAAATACATTTTCAACATTTTCTTAATTCTTCCACTGTATTAAGATTGTTTTATTCATCCGGTGTTTTTGTTTGATTAGTCAGAAATTAAATCCAAAATAAGCACCGCTGAAGTTTTCTTTACAAACAGTTTGAAAAAGACTTAACAATATAAAAAATGTCACAGCTTTAGAGCTGCTGTTACAACAGCAGGATCATCTCTTAAAAAATACAGCTTTGCTTAATAGAAAGTTAAAAATGGCCACTCTGTGTTTGGATTAAATTAAAAATAGCAAAAGGTTTTTAAAGTAATGCCTCAAGTAATTGTATTAATCATCTTAGGTTATGAGCTTGTTGTATAATAAAGGAAGGTTGGGATTAAATGTTCCCAGTAGAGATCCTGTCTTCAAACCAGTTTAACTATTGAGTCACATCATAGATTAAATCTGAATTGCACTCTGTTTCCTTTCTGTATAAATATAACTATTTTGGATTGAGTTATTGTTGGATTTCATTTCTTTTTACTGGAAGAATACAAAAGAACGGCACTTAAATGAAAGTAGAGGAGCTCAGAGATTCTGACAGCCATCTTGAGTTTCTTCCATCGTCTAATATTTGTCTTCTCAGCAAACTGTCAGCATGTTGCCCTATAGTCTGATTTCTTTGTGTGCAAACACCAGCTTCTTCTGCCTTCTCCCATTATCACCAGTGACACACTTACCTCTGCTTCACCATGGAGGTTTGTCAGTTTTGTCTTGGTTTACTGATGTTTCTGATTACTCATCTTTTCAGCCTTGTGAGCTGCAGCAACATTAGATCAAATTGCTTCTTTCAATTCTCAAAAGTGCGGGTTTTTAGATCTGGTTCACCTCAGATGGGAGACATTGTTCAGATGTAGGTCATCACAAAGAAAATGTTCTGTTTTGGACATTCAAACTTAGAAAAACACTCTATTGTTGTAAATTTTGTGCACAACATCTGATTTATTTCAAGGTCTCCAGGACATCCAGGAAGCTGGAACTAGAGCGCCACATGCAGGTTCAGAAGGAAAACTTCTGAATCAGAATTTATATTAAATTGATGTTTGAACTTGGAAAATTAAACTAAATCGATCCTATTCTCGGTCCTGCATCAGTATCATAAAATATCCAATGAAAATGAGTTTAACTTGATTACTGATCTTAAATTGTTTCCTATATTGTTTATTTTGTCTATTTCCTCAAACAAGAGGGTTCTTGTTTTACACCAGTTTGAATAAATAAAAGTTTGATGCAGCTCCTCTTCCTGCCTCTCTGCAGGTTCCTGCTGCAGAGTCTCGAGGATTTGGACTCCAGCCTTAGGAAGCTCAACTCCCGTCTGTTCGTGATCCGGGGACAACCCACAGATGTCTTTCCCAGACTCTTCAAGGCAATTTGACCCACTATATTCTGCACACTCGGGTTGCTGCGGGACTCTCGTGGAAGTCCTGAATAATCGTTTTAAATCTGTTTTGCAGGAATGGAAGATCACTCGGCTCTCTTACGAGTACGACTCTGAGCCTTTTGGGAAAGAGCGAGATGCTGCCATTAAGAAGCTCGCCTCTGAGGCCGGAGTGGAGGTGACAGTTCGCATCTCCCACACGCTCTATGACTTGGACAAGTGAGTTGTCACACACCAAACAGTCCTGCTGCTATTATTACTGACTGTGTTGTTTGAAAACCGAATGTTTCTTTTTTGTGTTTATCAGGATCATAGAGCTAAACGGGGGTCAGTCTCCCCTCACCTACAAGAGGTTCCAGACTCTCATCAGCCGGATGGATGCAGTGGAGCTGCCTGCAGAGTCCATAACGGCTGAGATCATGGGAAAATGCACTACGCCGCTGTCTGAAGACCATGATGACAAGTTTGGGGTTCCCTCTCTGGAGGAACTGGGTGAGTTCAGCCTAAAGATGCAAACAATTAATCAAATTACGGTTGATATTCAATTAACCGTTTATCAGATTAAAATAACACTGGCTTAGACCTTATTATGTTGTAGTTTGGCCTCCATCTAGCAGAGGGCGCCACTGGTCATCTGTAAGCAGAGAAAGCTGATTCAGAATTAAAAATGGAGGAGATATAACAGAACAGGAAAGAGAAATAGTCCAAACTGAGTTTTTATGTGGATTTGTTTTAAAATATAAATACTCGACAAACTCCTGAAATTTCACATTGACACTGACGTTGATGGAGCAGCATCCACTTCAACCAAAAACTCCCGATTCGCTACAAAGGCGAGGATGTAATGAAAGAACGGCAGAGGGGAAAGCGCAGAAAAAGACGCGATGTCGATAAACACAGTTGATTTTGAGGGCTTTCTGAGTTTAATAATATGAGAAAAATTTTGCCCTTTATGGAAAGACAAAACTCCAGATTTTAAGAAAGTGGCCACTTATCAATTAATCATTTGTCGAGCAATAATTTCAAATTAACTTGAATTTCTAGATCAGCCATTCTTAAACAGCATTGAAGAAATTCTGATGATGTTCTGAGATATGAAGCTGGCTTTAAATTGTGTGCTTTTATCATGAACTTGCAGGTTTTGACACCGAAGGTTTGTCTTCGGCTGTGTGGCCTGGAGGAGAAACCGAAGCGCTCACTCGACTGGAGAGGCACCTGGAGAGGAAGGTCAGTCCAGTTTGTTTTTGTAAATCATCTCGTCTTCTTGCAGTTCTAATAGTGTGACTGGTTTTGCCATCAGGCGTGGGTGGCAAACTTCGAGCGTCCCAGAATGAACGCCAACTCTCTGCTGGCGAGTCCGACCGGCCTCAGCCCCTACCTGCGCTTCGGCTGCCTCTCCTGCCGCCTCTTTTACTTCAAACTCACCGACCTCTTCAGGAAGGTGAGTGTTTTTACCACCATGGCACTTTTTGCCCTAATGATGCAAGTTTAGAGTTATTTTCATTTCCATTAGCTTTATATGTGGTCAAATTTAACATTAAATAAAATAATTAAAGCCAAATGGTAAAAAGTTATTGGTCTTAGAAAGTTCAGCCAACTTTTATATGAATCCCTCATCCTGGGTAAGCATGTGGCGACAGTGGGAAAGGAGGACTTACTTTCAGCAGCATGAAGAAAATCCGGTTTAGTTTCAGCGGTCAGCTTGGACTTCAGTACTTTCTATAAAAAAGAAATAAACTATTTCCATCTTGTTTTTGACTTTGGTCAAAACAAGTAAGTAAGAGACAGCAGAACTTTTGTTATTGACGCCATCCAGGATTCAGACTCTGAATGTTGCTTGATGTTAAGAAATGTAGCAAACACAACATTTCTATTTTGCCGTCGACCGCCCATTTAAATCTTCTCTAACGTCTGATTCCAGGTAAAGAAGAACAGCTCCCCTCCTCTGTCGCTGTACGGCCAGCTGCTGTGGCGCGAGTTCTTCTACACAGCCGCCACCAACAACCCCTGCTTCGACAAGATGGAGAGCAACCCCATCTGCGTCCAGATCCCCTGGGACCGCAACCCCGAGGCGCTGGCAAAGTGGGCCGAGGGCCGGACGGGCTTCCCGTGGATCGACGCCATCATGACGCAGCTGAGGCAGGAGGGCTGGATCCACCACCTGGCCCGGCACGCCGTGGCCTGCTTCCTGACCCGGGGAGACCTGTGGATCAGCTGGGAGGAGGGCATGAAGGTAGAGGACGCCGACTCTGAGTTACTGCCAGGTTTCGCAGAATGTATCGAACCGTTTTGGTTTCGTCTTCAGGTGTTCGAGGAGCTGCTGCTGGATGCAGACTGGAGTGTCAACGCCGGCAGCTGGATGTGGCTCTCGTGCAGCTCTTTCTTCCAGCAGTTCTTCCACTGCTACTGCCCAGTCGGGTTCGGCCGACGCACCGACCCCAACGGAGATTACATACGGTACCGTCACTGAGTCTCACTCCGAATGTAATGTTTTACTCTTAGGTCGATTTTGGTGGCCTTCCATCCTTAGAAGGTCAACAGCCTTAAATTGTCTGAGGTTTTTCAACTGTGTAAAACACAATGAAGATGTTAATAATTTTTTCCTCCTGAAACCTTTTTTGGATGAAGAATATTAACGGAAATGAACTGATAATGTCACAAAAATGTAATCGATTCAGTCAGTGGATCGGATTTCAAATGAAAACATTTGAAATCCGATGTCATTTTGGAGTCAGTGGTGCAAAATGGCCCTAATTCAGTTGAAAAAACAAACAACTTCTAAAAATTATTTTTTGTAACCTGGTGTAATCACAGGTCTAAAATGTTCTCCTTTCATATTCTGTGTTTTTTGTCTTAACTGTGTTGTTGCCTTGCTAGCTAGCTAGCTTGATAAGTTTTTTGACATCTGTCCTGGTTAAGTTCAAATGAATCCCCAGTTGACTTGACGACATTCGTCTTCGTTGTTGGCTCTCTTCTGTAGCCAAACATAAAAAGCTAGATGCTTTCTGTACAGTTAAAGCTGTAGAGAGCATCGCAAAATATGCAATTTTCTTAAATTTGAGTTGTTGAAACCTTCAGAAACCTTGTCTTACCTCCTTATATCTTTGACTAATCCACCGTCCTCCCTCTCTGTTTCCATCCCTCTGCTCAGGCGCTACCTGCCCATTCTGAGAGGATTCCCAGCGAAGTACATCTACGATCCCTGGAACGCTCCGGAGTCTGTGCAGAAGGCTGCCAAATGCATCATCGGCGTGCATTACCCCAAGCCCATGGTGAACCACGCTGAGGCCAGCTGCATCAATATCGAGCGAATGAAGCAGATCTACCAGCAGCTCTCCTGTTACAGAGGCCTCGGTATACTGACCCGTTACTTTCTTTCTCTCTTGTTCATATGTGAGGTATCCTTCCACGTTGATTGACTCTTTATTGTTTACATCCTCAGGCCTTTTGGCTACAGTTCCATCCAACACTAATGGAAACAATGAGACATCCTCAGACGCTATGGCATTCCCCGTCGAGGCTTCACCGCAGCCTGCTGCTCCAGCAGGTAAGAAAAAAAACAACAAATGTTATTCTGTTTAAATAAAATTGCACAGCTGCTCCTCCTTATTTTTACATTTCTCATTAAAATTCAATATAAATGTGTTTTGCCTTTGTTTGATTTTTCAGCCTATCAGATCCCAGTTCATTCAGAGACAGACTGGCGCAGCGGAGTGATGGTTTACCTGCAGGGGGATCCACAGAACAGCACCAGCACTCACAAGCAGGGTAGGGATTAGCGCATTTATCACTTATGAATTATTCATATTTTCATGTTAATCTGATTGTTTTAATCGACTCTGATGATTGTTTCGTCTTCCTGAAGTTCCCAGTTACGCTCCAGCTACCAGCATGATGCGCTACACTCAAAGCAGCCCACAGATTCCAGGTCCTGCACTGCAAAAAGGTGCGAAATAAATCTGTTTAAATCGGCGATGTAGAGTAGTTTCTGTGAAAACTTTCTAAATGTGACTTTTTCTTTTTGTTTGTCTCAAGGATTTGAGCATCATCCCATCACACAGACCAGCGGAAAACGTCCCAGTGAGGATTCTGGCCACGGCAGAGGCTCTAAAGTCCAGAGGCAGAGCAACCACTGAAGAGTTAGTGACACGTTTATTTTACACACTGATACTCACTGGCTTTACTGGGATAAAATTTGATGTTTTATGAAAAAATCAGCTTCAGATTCCTTATTAGGAACGCCAAACATCTTACTGTCTAGTTTTTTGAGTAAATGAGTATATCAATAGCAAGAATCTAATGTTTTATTTAAAACTTTATGTATTTAACCCTTTTAAGCCTAAGTTTCAAATATTCACCTGGATATTTTTGTTATTTTAATTGTACAAACTTATTTAAATGTCCTATGAATAAATATATTTGCCCATTTATCTTATAGCAAGTTATTTTTGTAATTTACCATCTATTAAGAGCGTTTCAGCAGATTAATTTCACTCCCTGCTACAAAAACTAGCAGGGAGTGAAATTACCGTAATAACCCAATGTTGACTGGAAAGCGCAACGTCTCCCCTTCTAGAAACTGTTGGGATTTTTCCGATAGCACAAAGTGTGGTGGAGTTACGGTACTGTAGACTTCACTGGATCGCTGTTGACACGTTCAGTCTGGAAGGGTTAATACAATTCACCAAATGAATCACATTTTCGAGATTTTTAGCAATTAAGATGATTTCTCACTAACCCTGTCAAAATATAAAATAAACACTGAAGGTACAAATTTTCATTGGTTCACACAAACACAACAGAAAACAATCTTATTTGTTTTTTCTTTCTTTCAGATGTTTCTGCACATCGTCCTTCATATTATCATCCAAATCAGACCAGACACTAAAGGACTATTACCTCCAGCACCACGGTGTTGCATGAACGCACCTTAGGGATGATTAAATGCACACACACACATGCACACACACATCACCCGATTAAACAGACTGTGGACTCTGATGAGGACTGCACATCAGCGCCGGTGAGGCCGCGGCGGCTCTCACTGAGTGCTTCATATTGACATACATCCTTGTGTATATAATGGATTTGCTAACTGCAGCTCATACAACTTGTACATATTTGGATATTGTATGTATGTTTTCTCTCCTTGTGTAGCCATAAACCCATTGATATATTTTTGATATGAGATCATGGATAGATCTTTTTTTTGTTTTGATAGTTCTCTATAAATATTAATAATAATAATAATAAAAAACATTTAAAGACTTTCTGACAAACAAAAAAAAAAAAGAAACACTGAGTGAGAGAGCTTCTGTGTTTGCTAACCATCGTTTTCCCCAAACTTTCTTTCTTGATCCATCTATCGTAAACTGACAAACAAAGACGAAGTGTTTTGGTTGATCTCAGTAATTGTAGACGTGTCTCATTCCTTTCCAGTGTGGAGGCAAAATAACATTAACCATCTTGATGTTGCCCTTTTTTTAGTAGTTTTGGAGAATAAAAAGGGACTCAAGACTCTTTGCATCACAGTGACTTCCCTGTAAAATCCTTAATAAAGAAGTGTACCACAAACAAGACTGTAGCGTCTTCACTTGAATCAAATTGAGGGTTTTATCTTGAACACATGAGGAGTTTATATCGTTTACCATTTGATCATAATGTTGCTTCTGCAGCTGGTTGTATTTCAGCAACAAGGTCGCCCATAAAGCTTTATAAGATAGAAATAAAAGAATATTGCAGTGGCAAAATAAAAGAAAAATAATAAAGAGTTGCAATCTAGACTAAAACTAATGATGTTCCAGTTATTAATTGAAGCCAATCCTAACGAAATGGGTTTAAACCTTGATTTAAACAGTTTATTCCAGATTAGAGGAGCATTACAACTAAAGGCTGCTTCTCTTCCCACAAAAGCTATAGTTTTAAACAAATAAACAAAGTAAGGTCACAGCAAAGTGAGTAGATTCCCACAAACATAATCAGCTGTCAGGCAAAAGTACAAACAGTCATTAAGGCAACAAAAAGAAGCTCTTATGTTGGGTATTTGAATAATTTACAGATTGGTGCTGCAGATAATTGATTATTTCATCAAAATCTTTCAAATATGGATACAAGACCCTAACTTGGCACAATGTTCCAAGGGGCTTGCGCTTTAGAAAAGTAAATAAATAATCAGAAATTAGCCACTGAAAAATTCAAGATGGCTGCCATGGTCATCAAGGAAATTTATCTGCAATATTTATCACAGTTGAATACTTTTGGTTTCAAGTGATACAAAATTAGACTGATAGAAATCATATTTGCTGATAACCTTTTCATTTTTCAAGATAATCATCGTTGAAAATGAATAAGTAAAATGAATGTGTTTGTGTATTTTGAAGCATAGAAATCATATATGATTTCCATTTTCAAAATGTCTGTTGTCCGAAAATTCAAGAGGAATATCAGAACCATACACTGAGGGCTGAGCATGTACATTTTTAAACCTGTATCCACATTTGAAAGATTTTTAAAGTAATGTGTATCACGTCAACATCTACCAAACTCCAGTTTATTAGCATTAGAGTCTCGTTCTTCACTCCTCAGCAGTCCTGAGTGGAGCCACAGGGTTAAAGAGTGGCCTCTGCTGCCGGAGGTTCAGCTTGGCGTAGCTCATCTCAAAGTCCTTCTTGGTTCCTACGATTACGTCCAAGCTGCCAGAGCGAACGTCATACCCATAGGATGCTAGCTTCTGGATCCGATACAGCACTATCTGCGTGGTGAGCTCCAAGACGTTTGGGGATTCCTTCACCTGCTCGACGCTCGCCCCGGCATCCATCAGTCCCTGAAAGCGTCCAGCCAAGGTGGCCAGCGAGTAGTACAAAATGGCCGGGCAGCGGATCACGACCTGCTTCAGGTCGTCCTCGGAGCAGCAGAGAGCATCCTGGACGTAGGCCAGCGCCTGCCGCATGGCTTCAGGCTGCAGCTCGGAGATGGAGGCTCTGAGGCTGGACACCAGGCTGAGCAGCTCCTCCGTGGTGAAGCCCCTCTCCCTCAGGAAGCCCAAACTGTCCCTCCAGCTCTCCGCTGGACGCAGGAGGATGTACGGGTTCTGGCTGAGGAGCTTCTGCAGCCAAACCCGGAGATTACCCTCATCCCCGCCCAGGTCCAAGTAGGTCTCTCTGAGGGTGTGAATCACCTCCTGGTTGCTCTCCACGGGTCGACTGAAGCTCTGCGGCGCGCTGGCCATCAGCTTGCTGATGATCTTCTTGTTGAGGCGAAGGCTCTGGAGGTAGAGGATGTTGGCCTGCTGGTTGCTGTGGTGGCTTACGGTGAAAAAGGAAGCTGGGAACTTCTCGATGATGCTCAGAAGGGCACGTTGGCCGGAACATACGGACCCCCAGAGGTCCCGCTGGGCCTCCACGTCCTCAGGTCGGCACAGGACGGCCTCAGGGTGGGTCTCAAGGATGTGGGCGATCACCGCCGTGTCGGCGCCCATGTCTCTCAGCAGACTGGCTGTCTCAGCCACATAGGCGGTCTTTTCAGACAAAACCCAACCCTTCAGCTTGCGGACCTTTCTGATGTCCACTGACAGTTCGTACAGAGAGTCAACCGTGCGTTGATTCTCCTCCCGTTTGCTGTGGGAGGTGAGGAAGGCGGAGGGAGGCAGGAGCAGCCTCATCTTCTGGCAGGAGGCGCACAGAGACGAAGTGGTGACACGAAGCATCGCAGCGGATCTCTAAAGAAGAAGAACAGCGTTCATTCCTCCGATCTATAAAGAGTTGTGACAGCTAGCATTCAGCTAGTCCCTGAATTACTGCAACTATTTGCACAAGTCTCATAATCACTGACCATTTAGGCCTTCATGTAAAAACCACTATCTCCATGGAGAAACATGGTGGTGGGAGCATCATGCTGTGGGGTTATTTTTTCAGCATTTTTGGTATATTGCTCTTGTATTTATTCCCTATTTCTACTAGATGACAGCAAGAATTGATGGGAAGATAATTCTCTTAATTCAGTACTATCCTAACTTTTTGCCCTCTGGGCCAAAACTAGCAAATTAAAACTACTCACAGGCCTCAAATTTAAAATGCAAAAATTAGTACATTGTAAAATTTTTTTACCTGCTCAATAATAAAAAAAAATTATATGACATCTATTTATATGTAAAGATCCAAAACATAAAAAAACATACTTCAGACTGTTGCATTAAAAAAAAAAAAAGAAAAAAGAAAAACAAAAAAATATAAAAAATGTTCTGGTTCTATTTTGTTGTTTGCTTGAATTTCAGTTGTTTTTACTTTTTGTTGGGGATCAAAATAATTTCAAAACCCACATTTTGGACACCCCTGTCTTAATTGTTGACTCAGGGAGCTGAATACAAAAGCAAGCCACACTTTTCAGAATTTTATTAGTTTAAAATAATGGAGAAAACTTTACATAATTTTCTTTCCACTTTATAATTGTGGAATATTTTGGGTATTATAAAAACATCCAAATGTGGGAACAAATCAAGGACTGTGTATAATTTAGACGGGGGACAAAAACACTTATTGTTTTATCTAAAAGGATATAGAGAAAATGATCTCCACTGATTACAGTTATGACTGCAACATCACATCCACATGTGATGCTGCATGTGCCTGTTATGTATGTATTATGACTGCACCAGGCCATAGCTGCAAAGCCACAACACCGAAGGGAATGATTGTAACGACAGCAGCCAAAAACATTCATCTAAACATACAGTTTATTTGACATAAAATGAACAATAATGTGGATTATTTTACCGGTTTTAAGGGGCTTTCTTTGCTGTGACTCCGTTGTCATTCCCACCGCTCTGCTTTCATAACGCTACGCAACCTTGTGGGCGGAGCTAGTGAGGCACGTGAAAGGTACGTGACCGGGAAGCACACTCGCGTTGTGTCGTTCGCGGTCGAGCCGATTTAATAAGCCGGTTCTTTTCGGTGACCAACGGGAGCGGGTTCCCGTTTGACATGAGGCTGCATACAACAAAAATAGTTCATTTTAGAGATTACTTCGATCAATATGTATGCTAAGAATAATCACATAAGCTACAAGGAGGAGGAGTAAGTGAAGAGTTATTTTACAGCCAAGAGAGTCGAATCTTTTTGTAGGTTTTACATAAATTATTCGGCTGGTAAATAGGAGAGCAGCTGAAGTAAAGAAATATATTAAAATAAATTATAGGGATGCGCAAGAACTGAACTGATTAATTGGAACTGGCAGGACTGCTGTCTAATTACTGATAAATGTCATCTTCCTGCGTAGTTCTTTCTTCTTGTGTCCAAATACTTTTTTACCATATCAATATTATTACACATAATTTATGGATAATTAATTATTAGATTTTTCTGAATGAATGGACTGGATGGCTTGTTACTGTGAGTATTTGTAGTTGCACCACTAGAAATGTGATTACATAAAATGGACGGTTTGACATGTGCATATAAATTTGCCAAACTGTGTGAAAGTGCAGAAGTATGATATTATTTATGATATGAAAACGAGTCACCAATGAAATAGCTGCAAAAACATGGAATTAGAAAAGTCGGCTGAGGTTTGTGGTCATAGAATAATTTGGAAAAAGCATGACATTATATAACAAAACTTGAATTTATGCCTTTTAGACCTCCGGGGATAATATTTGCACTCTTGTTTTCAGTTTATTTTTATTGATTTCATGCGTTTTAAATAAACACTTCTTGTCTTCTTTGGCAATTTCCTGTCAAGCAAATGGAGACACCTGGCTTACATGAAGGTATTATAACACACCTCACATAAATAATGAAACATCCAATTCTTATTTTTCTGTAATTGTTTGCTAGGTTTCGGCTAGCGTAGGCTAGCGTAAGCTAGCTCGAACCAGCCAGGTTTGTTCGCTGACCACAAACAAAACCCGCTACAAACAAACGAACAAACCTCTTTCTGTTTATAGAAAACACGATTTATTTAATATTTATTTAATCTAAATATCAAATTCTTTAATACTTTATGTTTTTACCGTTAAGCATCAACAGAACGTTCATTTTAAAGTGAACCTTATGGTGTTAACATTTAGCTAAAAATTCAACAAACTAGTCTGCGCCTCTGAACCACACGGGGTCGCTGTTTTACCAAGCACATACAATGGCGGCGAGTCCATAGTTACAACAATTGGACAAATATTACTCTGAACGCACGCATTTTCAGCTAAATAAGTGAGATTGTAATGTTTCCTATTCCACAAAGACCTGGCTACAAATGAGTAAAAGCAGAACAGTTGTGGAGATACGTAGCTCTGATCATTTGCTGCCTGTTTCTGGTGGTAGACACAGTTGTCCCTTTCCAGCAGCAAGCAGGGCCTAGAATATAGTTTTAACCACCTGTTGTCATGTTTTACCAGTCCTCTCTGCGGCGAGACTGGAAAGACATTAAAAATGTGCTTTGTTATCCTTTCAGGCTGTAATTAGCCTGTCTTCACTCTGACAGAGCCTCACAAGTTTTCACTGGGCCTGAAATGTTATCCCCCGGAGATAAAAGCGTGTCTATTGTTGACATTTACAGTAGAATAGCATCAAGAGCTTTATTCCAAGGAGGCACACAGATCGAGTTAATAAGGTTTCCCAGACGTGGAGGAGCACCTGTTGCTGGCACTCAGCTCTGTCCTTTTCCAGGGATAACTCAAGACTTGGGAACACTAAATTATCGACGTTTTTAGATGTCAGAATGCAAGTAATTATGCTTTAATCCTCTTTGTGCTGAATGCCTCCTTTAATTAAAGCCCTAAAAGTGAAGCCCAAACTGTTCTGTTTTTATAGAAACTTGCATCTTTGTGAGAACCATCTCTTTTCTCTGCTTTTTGGTCCTGCAGAGAGATCAAAGGTCAGATCAAGATCAACCGTTGACTCAACCCAAGACTTTTGATTTCTTAAATCTCAGCCAGTCATTGTTGGATTTATTTGTATGTAGGGGCTCATTGTCATGGTATATTTTAATCAATTTAATTTGTTTTTTTCACAGATGTTTCTCACGTTTACACCCGGGATGGCATGCATTCCCAAATCATGACTCCTTCACCTCCAAGCGTCACAGTTGGTATGACATTAATTTCATAAAATGCTATATTTGGATAATGCCAACATTTTACTTGTTTAAATGCACAAATAATGTACTTTTAGACATATCCCTTGAAATAATAATATTCCAGAGGTCTTTGTCTGTGTTCTCCATGGTCATTAATGTTTTAAGAAGCAAATGTTTACTTCTCTTAAACCTCCCATCAAAGTTAAACTGGTGCCTTCATATTAAAGATAACCTCCTGGAGGGCTGTGAATACTTGTTTTAGCATCTTGCGGGCTTCTTTCAGGTTGAAAGTTGTTTTGAATGCCGGTCACAGGTAAAGCGTGACTGTCTTTTGGACAGTTTACCTTTGTAAACCCATTACCACACTAATGGAAATCTACAATCAGCCGTTTGAGGGTTTCAGAGAGCTCTTTCTATCCCAACAAACTGAGTTTTCAACAAAACAACCTCCGAATTTATTCCTCACCAAAATTTCAAAAGGTCTTGATTTATTTTTCTTTCTTGCATGATGTCAAATATTCATATGTCCAAATATGCTAGGAACATTTAGCTGCATGTTCAGCATGTCTTAGGGATAAAAACTGATCCAAACACTCAAAGATCACATTTTAGATATGTTTTTCTAATTAAACCATGGTGAAAATGTAAGTAGAGGGAAATGTTGACATTGGAAATTGTGAATTGTTTAATTTCCCTATTATTAAAATCCTGCTAAGTGGGGGCTTACTCTGGCTAAGGAGGTCTTAAGCACTCTTTGGATCAACAGTGTGGCTTTTCACTTTGAGTGGAGGATTAGTGATTTTTCTTCGAGAATCACTGCAAAAGTTTGTTTTGCTACTATTCATCTGGTCATTACCAGCTGCTTTTCTACATCTTTCAGAGTATGCATGCTATTTGTGCTGGAATAATCTCAGCGCTGCTTTGTGGGAGATCTGAGAACACAAGTATGCGTGCATCTGTTGTGTCTCTGAAATAGTCCCTCATTTTGTCCTTACAAAGGAATGAAGAGGCCCTTGGGGTCAGTGTAGGCAGCAGGAGGCTCTTCAGAGGATAAAGTAGGGGAGTGTTTATGACATGACTTGGCGGAGGAGAAAATAGACCCCTCCATCTGTCTCCAAATCGACCCTGTTGTTGACCCGATCCCCGGTGACTGTTGCTGTAGGGTCACGTGATGAAGGAAACCTTTAAAACGTCCAACCTGCAGACCAAGACCTTCAGTTAGTTCCTGTGCTCACAACTGCAGCTGGTCTGTTCTGCTCAGAGGATCCAACATGTCAGACACTGAGGAGATTGTGGAGGAATATGAAGAGGAGGAAGAGGATGAGAACATGCACGACAAAGGGTCCAAACAATGGTTTAAAACCACTTATATACCAAACATGGCTCCTCCAAAGCTCCCTGATGGAGAGAAGGTCGACTTTGATGATCTCCACCGGAAAAGAGTGGAGAAGGATTACAATGACCTCCAAACGCTCATCGATCAGCATTTCTCCTGCCGCCAGAAGGAGGAGGAAGAGCTGATTGCTCTGCGCAGCCGCATCGAACAGCGCCGCGCTGATCGGGCCGAGCAGCAGAGAGTCCGAGCTGAACAGGAGCGAGAGCGCCAAGCTCGGGTGGTAGAGGAGAGGTCGAGGCGTGAAGAGGAGGCCGCCAAGCTGCGGGCTGAGGAGGAGGCCAAGAAGAAGAAGATATTCTCCAACAAATCCTTCGGGGGTTACCTGCAGAAGGTAGACCAGAAAAAGGGCAAGAAGCTAACAGCCCGCGAGGAGAAGAAGAAAGCCCTGATGGAGCGCAGGAAGCCGCTCAACATCGACCATCTGAGCCAGGAGAAGCTGGTGGAGAAGGTGCAGGACCTGTGGCAGTGGCTCCACCAGCTGCACGCCGAGAAGTTTGAGCTGGCTGAGAAGCTGAAGATGCAAAAATATGAAATTCACGTTCTCCGGAACCGAGTCAGCGACCACCAGAGAGGCTCCAAAACGTCCAAGAGCTCCCGCGGGGCCAAAGGGAAAGCTGGTTCCTGGAAGTAAAGCTCAGGGTCCACAACAACTTAGAAACTGAGGTCCGTTTGGACTTTTTGGTGCAGATTCCTTCCTACTGAATGCTCAGGGGACTGAAGGAAGTCATATGAATGAATTAATTAAATTTAAATTTAAAAAAACAATCCATCTATAAAATGTTTTGGTAAATCTTTACATTTTTCCTCAAACCTTCCTAAAGATTATTTCTGTTTATTGTTGACGCGCCAAGACTTGTTTACCTCTCATTAAAGCTATTCTGTCTATTTTTAATTTGTGGCTGACTGACTGGTTATTGGTCTTGGAAACTTCTTGAAACATTTCCCTAAATTTGGGACGGGTCAAGTTAAAAGTCCAAAAAGTCAAACAGCTGCGACTTGGCTGGCTTTTTTTCTTTTTACAAGCTAATTTTGGTTCACAGACCGAGGAGCAGCATTCAATGTCTCCTCATTATTCCTCTGTGAAACAAGAAGAAATTAGGTGCAAACGTCAATGTTTCTGCACATTGTTCAAAGTTGTATAGTCAAAGTTTTAATCTGAGAAAGTTGTGTTTTTATATATTTAATCAGCGCAGCAGAAACGTTCTGAAAGTCCACACAAATTGAATCATTCGATTTCATGACCTCAAATCCTTCAAGCATCATTTACCTATTACACCACATGTTACTCCATCTTTTATCACACACTTAAAAATTTCAAAAACACCTTTGGCTTCCTCATATTTTCCTCCAAACTGCCAGATTTTCTCACAGTCCCTGAAAAATGCTGTCCAACAATGAACCAGTGTCTCTAAAGGCAGAGGTGGAATTTTGGAAACTGAATATCGGAGCATTTTGGACTCCAGAACAATAATCTCTACATCGTCTCTCCATTACAGTAACTAAATGATTTGTCCACTAGATGGCACTACAAACCCACTTTGTGAGCATTTAGATCGTAAACTACACAATCTAATACGTGTTAAGTAAATTACATTTATGTAGAAATAAACTTAAAATATAGCGCATGAAGCCGATTTTATGTTTTTTCAGTCAGCATAAATTTAATCCAAAATGTCCAGAAGAGCAACATTTGTAAACAACACAGCAACTCTGAGTGAGTACTTCTTAAAAGTATTTATATTTTTGCAGATATTTTAGGAAAATCTCCTCTTTTCACCAGCAGTAGCTGCAGAGAAGCCCAGCTCAGATAAATGAGTGGACATCTCTCCCCACTGCAGTTTCTGCTCTCCTAACTGTTGCTGTGCCCTCATGGCCGTAACGAGCCATTAAACTCTGCCAGATGTGACGGCATGCCCACTGGTTGCCATGGAGAAGGGGAGAGGCTGCGTTTGCATCCAGGTCTCCCTCATGCTAGGTTAAAACTGTGCAGAGATGAAGAGCAGAACATGAGCAGCTCCATCATGTCTCACCGAAGAACAAGATGTTCCCAGAACTTCACTTGTTTATGGATGTGAAGGATGCGGTTTATTATGAAACGCATAAAGCGGGTTGTGTGTGTGTGTGCGTGTGCGCATGTGTGTGGGGTCATCAGGGGATGGATGAGGAAGGCTGTTGTTTGTTAATTAAGCACTCAGCACAGACTGGCAGATAATGTGTGTTCTGCATGATTGACATTTCTTGAGCCAGACTTTCAACTCTGACAAGACTCTTGTTGTCTGGTTTGGTTCAGACTGGATTTCTGTTTTAATTAGGAGGAAGAGCTGCGCTCTGATTACTTATGAGGTGTTGTGTGTTGAGATAATTTGATTTATTCCACACGGTTCTGGAAAATATATTGTGTTTACATCATTAAGATGTGTAAAACTCCCAATGTATATGTAGGTTTTTTTGTTTGTTTGTTTTTTTGCAATAGATTAGCTTTATTTTGAATACACTCAGTGGAGGTAATTGTTTTGCTACCACATTTCTATTTGAAATATGAGCAAATTTAGGCAAGGAGCCATTTTATTAAATCAATAATGATTAAATTAAATCATCTTAAATTCATTTAATTGAATGTTGTTTTCCTTAATTTTTAAGAGTAGAAAAGTGGGAAACAGGAAGTCACTGATTGCTCATGGTGCTGTAATATTGCAAAGAAAAACATTTCTGCAATAAAATTTGGATTTGACTAAAGTCTTCACTGTTTGCCAATGTTTGTGACGATTTCTGAAAGTGAATTTCTGTTTTCTATATGATTTAAGGTGTCAAAGCATGTAGCACTGACAGATGGTGGACATTTGCAGTAAACTAATTACTACCTGCTGACATGCCAATGCTGGCCTCTGGGTCTTGCTAGGTTTGATGTCACATAACCAAATTATTTTGGTTCTATTGGGAGTAAAAATACTATGATAGTGGACAGCTCTATAAATATCTAAAGGCCATTTTTTTGTGGTTTAAATGCACACAGACCACTGAAGTGGACATTAGAGCGTCATCCAATACACTGCCAACTACTGGTCATTCACTGCAAGTGCAAGAAATGTTTGTTAAATCCAATATGGCCGACAGACAAAATAGCTACTCGGTTCTACTACTGAGAACTTTTGCAGATGAAAAAAAATATTGTGACCTCCAGTAACCTCTAAAGACTAATACTACTGATTTATTTTCCAAATAACAACTTTGTATTTGGAGAAAATTACAACTGATCACCGAGAAAGAAATCCTAATTTATTTATTTTATTTTTTTTTTTTGCAAAAAAAATCTTGAAATAAAGGATCATAATTAATGCGTAACAGGGTTCAGTTTTCTCGACGCTCTTTTAATAATGAAACATTGATGCTGGTGAAACTTTGGTTATTTGGCAGTTTTTCCATCTATAGTTTGTTTCTGGGGCAGATTTCTGTGCCGTCTTATTCTAAACACACAATCACACAAAACGTCTTTTGTCTCTTGCTACCTTTGGCTTGAGGATAAATTATCTCTCCCCAGAGATGGAGCCGTTCGGGTTTATCTGCAGTCTGCTTCAAATTGAGGAGGGAGTTGGTAACACTGAGGGGTATAAAGGAGATTCAGCCAATCCGGCAGGGCATTAATCTCTGTATGCCATCTAGGAAAATGTTCAAGCCACAATCCCTCTGGCCATATAAAGATTTAATGTTGTCAGGTACCTTATCAGTGCTGTATTGTAAACCCCAGGAAGGGTTTGTAATGTACAGAGTTTGAGTTCAGTTTCTGTTGTGTCACAACTTTCATTCCTGAAATGTCCTCATATTAAAATACTTTTAACTGTTAACGTGAGATATTTGATTTTACTCATGCAATTTGTGGTGGAAAGAGAAAGAAAAATAACTTTTCCTAACAGAAATTGAGTTTGTTTAACGTGATTAATTGATTAATTGTTTTTTTTGCGTACAAGCACCATGCTGTCCAGCATTAAGCTTCATAATATTGAGATAATTTCTGTCCAAATAAAGCAGAAGGAAAAGTTGATCATATTGTCTGAAACCCATTACCAGAAAAAGAGTGGAGCATTAATATTTATTGGACTGTCTGAGTCATATCAAGCTTGCGTGTTTGTTAGTCGTCACATATTGTGGGGATGTATGACAAATATAGGCATTTCCCACCACAATAGTGCAAAGATTAAACTTGGCATTAAGCAGGTTGAACTGTGACTCACTCTGTGGTGTGTGGGAGCTTTTCATTCACTAAAAGCCAGCGCTGATACGGTACAAACGCCCAACAGGAGCTGGTTCCTGTTCATACATTCAGAGGGGAAATAAAGATTTTCTTGTTCATGACTGGAACAGGACTCAGTAGCACCTGAAAAACCTCTGGTTTGATTTTATAGTAGATGTGAAAAGAGTACGCACAACGAATAAAAAGAAAAGTTCCACTAACTTACAACTGAGATGATAAATCATAACAAAACCTTTTTAATGGAACATTTCCTGTACAATTCAACTAAAAAGTGGTTGAACAACCTGGTTGGATAAGTGAGCACACTTCTAAAAAAACGTTATTGAAATGCCTTGTTTTTAAATCGATTTAAATAATTGAGTGTTCTTGAGTTCACATCTGATGTCATTTACAGTAAATCTGATTAGCTTGAAATAAAGTTAACTTTTTTGACGTCTTCACTGCATCTTCTCATTTTCTCCAAATAAATGATACATTTTTGCCTGGGATTTTGGAGACATTTTGTCAGTTGTTCATAAAATAAAAGAATGTTCGTTTCCCTCAAACATACACTTATGAAACGTAAAATCAGAGAAACGGATCATTTTAAGTAAATTTAAAAGAATAGAAAATTGGCAGGATACTCATAGACATTTCAGAAGGGGGTTCAAACTTTATAAAATATATTTTTAGAACTTTGGACAGTAAATTTTATCCTTTCTAAGTCCATACACAGCATAATTGTGTGTGTATATACTTGATTAGGAATGCCAAACTGCATGCTTGAGGACAATATGTCAGGACGTTTGTTTGCATTATTTGCTCGTCGTCGGTTGGAGACATGCATCTTCTTTTTTTCATACTTCCTCTCCGCTCTGGCAAATGTGTTTCATTTGGACTCTGGATTTGTCTCCAGCTATGAATCACTGTAGCGCTGGCTGAGCCATACCTGTGTCGGAATGAGCAGCCTTGGCCAAACGCCTGCATTCGCATTCACGCACACGTCCTCCGCTGGGCGCTCTCTCCCGGCTGATTCATGACGACTCCTCCACCTCTGCTTGCCACGTAAATCAGCAGAGCAGCTGGAGAGAGGCCTGATCTCAGTGACGCTTCTCCCGCTAACCTGTTATTACAGCGTGTTCTTCCCGTCACCGCTGGCGCTGATGATAGGGCTGCTGCACACACCTGTTGGATCCAGAGAGGAGCCTTTCTTTCTCTAGAAAGCTCACAATGCCATTTATAAATATCCTGAAACTGAGCTGCATTAAAATCTGTATCAGTTTTTTGTTGCAGACAAGCAGAACAAAAAGGATCGTGATGCTGGACAACAAATCTTCCGGCAATTGGCAAAAGTAACAAATGATTCTGCTTTTAATCTGTACCTCCAAGAACTGATTGGAAGCAAATTGTTTATATTTCTCATCTTTTTAAAACCAGATATTTCCATACACTGAGTAAAAAGATGCACTGCTTGACATTAAAACAGATCAGTCAGAATTAATAAAATTATTTCATTTTTTTAAATGCCACAATAATAAAACACAGAATATGTGGAGTTTGCTCACATTTCTTCAGTTGGTAGCATTACCATGTGTCAAACCTGAGGTCCGGGGGCCAAATGTGGCCCGCCGTAACTTTTCATGTGGCCCATTAGGCTCCAGATTACTGTACATCAATAAGTCCTTCCAGTTTTTCCCAAAAGTGAAATAAAATCAACAAATTCCCACATTTGTTCTAATTTTACTGCATTTTCTTCCTCAAAAATGGTCAAAAACGTTGACTTCTGCAAATTATAGTCCATGATCGATATAGAAGCTTGTCTTATTTCCTTAAATAAGACAGTTTCCCCATTTATAAGTGAAGTAATCTGTCAGTGGAACTAGAACTTTTTTTAAATCGATATTAAGGAATTATTTACTTAAAACAAATTCCTATGTCACGCTGATAAGTTTTGTCTTAAAATACACACAAACATCATCATCTGGGCTTTTCCATAGTTATCATTCCGTATGTTAATTTCTGATTTTGAAGACATTAATAATTTAGCACAGAAATAATTTTATTTCTAACTGACCTAAAAGAGACATTTGGTCTGATTTAACTTCAGACAGCGAAGCGGAAAAAGAAGCTGTATCTTTTTGTTATTTTATATGTCATTTTCTGGTTTAGGTCCGCCTCACATCACTGAGATTAATCCTCATAAATTAAAGGAACGTGTAATTCGAGTGCTTCCATTCTTGCTTTCAGGATGAATTGAAATCATGTTTGAAGGGAGCGGGGTTTCTCTGTCAAGACGAATCAGATGAAGAGTGAAAGAGGATTCCTTTGGTTTCACCCAACGGGGAAACGTCTATTCATAGCCACTTTTATCCATACATCCCCTCTGGGTTTCCTCTTTCTCATTTATTAATCGTGCTTCATAACAGTTTATCTCCTTTAAGCCAGTAATAGAGATAACCGGTGGCCCAGAAGATGCATTTTCATACCTTAGTTCAGGTTGCATTAGAAATAAATGAAGCCTTAAATGCAAAGCAATGTGATAGTATTAATCACATCATTTTATTTCAAATTATAAACAAAATAAATTGACATAAGACATGTGGTTGATTATGTAACTGCCTGGTTTTAAAGCTTGTACCCATTAGTTTGAACATTAGTAGTGCAAATAATTTTATTTATTCCATTCATTGTGGAAAAGTAACTGACGCATTAGCTTAGTATTTAACCCCAAATCCAAAAGTTTGAGTGTTTTACGCCATTAATTTACACCCTGTCTTCCTTTGATTGAGCCAAGTTGAATGACTTTTGATTATTAAATAACCTGTTAAAGGTTATGAAACAGCATCTTAAATAGGACTTTGACTAGGCCATTCCAAACCCCTCTAATTCAGAGGTGCCCCTGCTGCTTAATCTCAGGAAACGGATAGATATTCTCCATCAGGATCCACACAACACTCACAAATGTCTTTGAATCGTCAAGAAACTTTTTAGAAAATGTGATTAAAGTGGTTTGTTTAATTATATTATTGCCAAATATTGAAAACTGACCTTAAGTGAGGTAAAAATAGTCTGTAGTGCATTACTTCATGTTGCCAGGATGGTACCGAGGCCATAATGTGGCTATTCCAATAATTATTCATTTATGAAGGCATTCAACCATTTCCAGACTGATTCAGATAGCTTTTGTTTGATTTGATTTAAAAAATGCTAAAACAGAGACTTTTTCATACCATTGTGCAAAATTTGCAGATCTCTGGTATATTCCTTTCTTCTTTGTATTTATTTATTGCTTTTCTCTGATTTTTGCATAATTTCCATGCTATTATCTTGCAATATTGTGCTCCGTTGTTATTGTTTGTGCTTTCTGAAACACTTTTCATGAAAACTTAGACAAAAGAGGAGTGAAGAAAATGTGGGCGAGGTTTTGATTTTCCACCAGACGGAGAAATGTGTCGACAGAAAATCCAAACGTGCCATTTCCATTTGATGTTCTGTAGATTATATGTCTGCTCTTGTTTAGGATCCCCAGGATGAAGCCTGTTATCATAACCATATGAAATTTGCATATCTCTTGGAGCTTTTTATATTTTAAATCATGAATTTAAATTTGATTTGTGGGTTTATGTCATGCAGCGACAAACTGAGGCACCAGAGGCCATTAAAATAGTCATGAGGCTGCAGAGTTTGTGAGGCGTTGTGTAATAGTCTGTCATCTTCCCCCTTTAAATATAATTGTTCTCACATTAAAAGCAGCTCTATGTAGTTTGCAGGTTATGAAGTGACTCTTGACCCTTTGTGTGTCCAACAATGTGCAAATCTTCCAAATCACAGAACTTAAATCAGTTTCTCTTCTTCTCCAGAATCCACTTTTTTGTTTGACGTCAAGAAGGACGATTACCCCCTCTGTGTTTCCACAGCTTTAAATACCAAACACAAATAACCAGTCAGGAAACAGCAAAGCTCTAATTACACCCATCACCATGTGGAGCTATTAGACGCTAACTAAAGATACAACTCCACTCTAAATACGGGCTTAGCACTCAACAACAGGGCCGCCTTCATCACCAAGGAAACTAATGCAATACCCTCCTTTTTCTGTTTATCTTGTGCTAAAGATCAAAAGGAAATTATGGAGCAAATGATCAAAATGTCCCCTGAATATCTCTTCATCAAAAAGATGATAGGAGCTTTTTGTTTTGTCAGAGCCCAAACCAGGGTGGTTCTAACATTTATCATTTTCTGGCTGTTAACAGAGGTTCAAGGACGCAGCGGGACCTCGGTAACCTTCAGAGATGAGAACGATGCCTACGACGGCGCAGGGAAGAGGACAGATGGTCAACACAGAAGGTGAGCTGGAGAAGGCAAAAATATCGTGACTTAAATGAAATGCAAACTCTAAAACGAGGGATAATTTGAAATTTTAGCATTATACTAATATACAAACTCATACTCGGCTTCACGATCCATCAAAATAAATCTGAAAGATGAATTCTTTACTTTTCTGTTGAACATCGTAAAATGAGGAATCCGAAAATTTCTGTATTTCTAGATTCAAGCAAGGATAAACGAACATTTTAAATAAAATTAAAAGATTAGAATCACTAAAAGAATCAAGAATGCATTTACCATTACAGTGAAGCCACTTGCTACTTGACATGCCATTGGCTGGCATTTACAAAGCAGCCAATCAGAGAGCAGCATTTATTTTTCTTGGTGCTTATTGGCTGAATTAAAAAAGCAGAAATATGGAAGTAATGCGATCTCCATTTTGTATTTTAATGCTTATTGACATCCATTTGATCAATGAAGGATTTAAATGTTAATTTATAAACATCATAAGAAATTTAAAAGTATTTGTGGTTTGTAGAAAACTAGAGTCCAAAGTAAGGTGTTCACCTTTAAAGAATAACAAGAGAAGAAATGTTGCAAAGAGCAGAGTAAATGTTTATTTTGAATAAAATTTAGTGGAGAGAAAAAAAACCTCCAATCTGCAGACAATACAGCTGGCTTTCCTCTCCAGAAAAAGTTTATTGTTCTCATGATTTGTTGACAGAATTTTATGCAGAGCTGCAACAGACAGTAATCAAAGAAACAGGCAACAGAGCGCTATAATTAAACTGTCAGCAGGCGGCCTGTGTTCGAACTCTTCCCTCCATCTGTGAGACAGGTGTCAAAAGTCCAGCAAGGTGACACAAAGTAATCACTGAGTGATGATTTCACCTGCAGAGCAAAAGGTTTTTTCAGTGACATTAATTAAAAGTTCAAATGTGGAATAGCAGTTAGTAAAATGTGTTTTTTTTTTTTTACTGTAAGCAGAAATGTTTCTGATCTCCACCTATGAATTTATTTGTTTGCTCGGATAATTTGAATTTGATGAAAATCTTGACTCAACAAAGACACAAACTATTCACATCCCACATTCATGAATGATTTCCACAAGGTTTAGAAGTGAGTTTTTGACCATTTGTGAGGTCAGACACTGATGTTGGATGACGCAGATGACACATTCTCTGTTCCCATTACCCCAAATGTTTTTATATGAAGTTGAACTTCGAACTTTGTGCTGGTGATGTTCATTATGAGGCACAAAAACCTCTGGAGTTGGATGTAGAAACATGAAACCAAAAATAGCAGCTTATATTCCAATTTCAAACTCACCTGAAATGTTTAGTTGTTTTAAAAGCTTTTATTTATGCTTATAAGGTCAAATTTTGTTTGTAGTTTTTAATATTTTTATGTCTGGTCTCTTTTTTTGTAATTAAAACCGATCTCACCTTTATTAGTAGATAAAGTCCATGAATATATCTGTCCGTTATCCTTACCTGCTTCAATGGAGATGATTGGTAAAGTCGAGTCGATTGGGTCGGTTCTGTTCCGAAAAGACTGCATCTTGTCAGTCTTTTCAAACTGTAGAAGAACACCTTTTAGCCATTGTGCTTAAGGGGCTCAACACTGCCCCCTATCAGTGTAGAATAGCAGAAGAGGCATTTATGGCGGCTTAGAAAAACTAAATACATCCCAAACATTCAGTAAATATATCAAATAGACTGTGGAATGTCGGCATTTTCTAACTTTTATTATAACTCATCTCTTAAAGCTTTCAAATCTGAGTTTTTGAGAATTTTTTTATTTCCTATCTGACTAAAACTCCTTAAAATTTTTCCAAAAAGCGAAAGAAAATTCCCGTTAACACCTAAAAGACAAACCATGACATTTTTATTTGTTTTTAAAATACATATGAAACAATTACAATAAATCAGATCTCAAATGTTTTACAAAAGTTATCACAAACTGTACACATCATGACATTGGCAGCAGTT
Source organism: Poeciliopsis turrubarensis (assembly GCA_010277015.1). NCBI lineage: Eukaryota > Metazoa > Chordata > Actinopteri > Cyprinodontiformes > Poeciliidae > Poeciliopsis > Poeciliopsis turrubarensis. The sequence continues at coordinate 1,689,166 of VMRN01000066.1, forward strand.
ATTTCTTGCTTAATACAGATTGAACCGAATAGTTAAACAATCACAGCTCAAAGCTCTAGTCTCCTACATACAGAACGAGTTGATAAGTTAAGAGTTGGCTTCGCTGGGTTTCCCAGCTCCACTTCTTTGTTCACGACTATTACAGGACATGTAGAAATGTCACTTGAATACAAGTCTGAGTCTCTTAAAGTGTCACCAAACGATAGAAATACATTTTTGATGTCTTTGTTTTTCCACAAATTCACAACGACTTGCCAGGTTTCACTTCTTGGTATTTACATACAGATCTGCTGACGAGAACAACCCTGTTTCCAAAACGCAGTTGGGATCTGTGTGGGATGCAACTAGAAGCAGAATACTGTATTACACTAAAAAAGGGATTTTCTTTTTTTAATTTTGAAAATTGAAGTTTTGCTTAATCTAAGGAGCCCCCTGAGGGACCAGGAGGATTTTATTTTCTTTTGCGTTCTCTAGTAATAACCGACTGATCAGTTCAGAATTGAATACTGAAAGTCTTTCTTACGGTGGCCCTATACTTTCTGCTATAATAGATGTTTTCTTAAGGATTTCCATGTATGTTAACAGATCGTTTGTGAGATATCTTGGTTTTATATCTTTTTCTTTGGCGTAGACATGCACCACAAACCCATGAGCAAAATGCAAAAGAAAAGCAGGCCAATCATTGGCTTTCTATCTCTTTCCATCCCTTCTAAAATATAAGCAAAAACTTTTTAAAAGGAGGAAAGAAAACTAATACAACCAAAGTATTTGGAGCATTTCTGAGTTATTTTCATGGGGTAATAATCTCTGACAGTTTTCAATGGTTAATAAATCCGCGTGCAGTTCCATCTCAACCTTACACAGACAGACATAAACATGCAGTGAATGAATCGATTTTCAATTAAAGTTAAGAATTTAGAAATACGTTTTCAATGAGGCTCTTTAAATGTGTGTATATTTGACATTTTAAATTGACATTTGTGACTGCGTACAGAGTAGACCTGGGGATATTTGCTTATTGCAAGGAAACGTGAACGAAAACAAAAAGCTAAAAAGTGTTAATGTCTTTCTGCTTTTGGTTCTGTTCACTATTTGCAGTTTTGGCATCGAATCAACTCATTGTTTCATGCATTATACTTAGATAATTAAACAACATTTGCAGTCAGGCAGTATTTTTGCAATATGCTTCCAGTAACATAGTGATAATAAGTATATATTTTGCAGTTTTCTAGCATAGAAACCATGATAATCCATCAGAGAACTGCAGTGGATCCCCATTATCTGCAAAACTACTTGAGTGATTTTTCTAATGAGTCTAAGTCCAAATTTTGTTGTGATGCCACTATAATAATTTAATGTTGACGTCATCTGAACATCGCAGCATTCTGCTGCTTTCTATTTACACAGTCCCAACTTTTTATGAAACAGAGTTGTGTACACAGGATTCTGTGCATTGATATCTACACAACTGTAAACACAAAATGTAAGATTTTTAGAGTTAAACATTGCACTCTTTTCCCTTCAGCAGGTGCTTTTTTTTATTTAAAGTGGCGACAGGCATGCTACAAGTAAAAATCTGACTTTTTTCATACTGAGGATAAAGCAGAAGGAAAGCATCATATACTGCATGTGCATTAAGATAACAGTACATAGCCTTTCTCTAATTGCTAGGCTGAATATTTTATTACTAACATGAAGATTTCAGAAATGAATTTGATATGGATGAATTCAGAATGTTTCCCTGAATTTGACTATGAAGAATATTTAATTAAAAAGGTTTTTGTTCAGTCTCTCAATTATTCAAGTAACGTTTAACTCAGTATTTGAGATAATCTGTTAATGTGGGATTGGTTTATGTACATATGCAGATAAAAATCTTACCACTCTAATAATTTTTAGATGTTTGATCATTTCTTTGAACCGTCGTTCTGTGACCATACAACAAATTGGAACATTTCCATCCAAAGAATTGCAATATTGTTGAAGCTTGTAGCAGAGTTTTTTAAACAGAGCAGCATTTCCCTCAAATCCCATCATAATCCCATCATAATCAATTGCAATAGGACATTTTATATTTTCAAGACACATCCTTGATGCAGTGGATGAGTTTGTAGCTGCTGTTAAAAGCTGTAATATCAAAATGGACCCTTTTATTGATCAAATTAATTAGGAACTAAGGCAATTTTACAGGTAAAAGGGGGAAAATGTACTCGCTCCTTACAGCTCTATAATCATCCAGTTTGGAGAAAAAACCAATTCAAACATATCAGTAAAAGCCCCAGACTAATGGAAACTTCTAACCAACTGAAGCTAAATCAATGGAGTCCTCAGCTTTACTATGAAGGAAGTACAAAATTAAGTTTTATTTGTGTTACCTAAATACTTTAGTGTCAGTAAAAAAATAAATACTCAGCTTTTTTATTAGATTTTGCGATTCAGTTTGGCTTTCAGAAACTAACAGCACAAAATAATTTCAGACTAACTTGTATTTCATTGATCTCTGTTGCTCTGGTAATTTGTTTGCTACTCATTCCTGCAGCAGCTGTTTCTCTAAATGTGATGGATGAATTTTCTGAATTTTACTCAGCCCTTGCAGATGTTTAGCTACCTGCAGAAATCAGATGGTGACTTGTTTATTCACTAAATGTTCCCATGGCTCTGAGTGGCGTAGCCCTTTAACTTTGTGCCATTTCAAATTAAAATAGCAAAGGCTAAAAGAGCTTAAATAATTATTATTATTGATGTTATCTCTGTAAATTGATGGTGAAAACTCTCCATAAACTGTTGAACTGTGAGCGTTGTGCATAGCCGTCTCCGTGGTTCGCTAAAAGACGTCGGATTCAATTCCCAGAACAAATGATCAGCTTTCCATCCCTGTGCCCTGCAGAACAGTAAATATCTCTGGTTTCCCACAGCAGCAATCCTTTGACTCTACCTGGAATCATCAGGGAGTCTGCAGAGGTTTGGGCGAAGGACACGAACCTTGACTCTCAAAGCTTGCAGCTCTTCCCTGCCACTGCAAGGCAAAATATAACAGAGCAAAGTTACTGAGGCGTTGGGTTTGATTTTGGGAACTTATCTGGTATTTCTGTAGCTTTGAGGACTCACTGTGATCAGAGGCAAATAAAGCCTCAGCCAAATAATATTAATAATAGAAACATACCTGAAGATTTCTGTTTAGATTAAGTCCCCAAAACAACTTTAAATGACCTTCAGAAAGTCTGTCAATTGTCTTTTAACAACACCGTTAAAATATAGACACTATTTCTGTTGTCCACTGATAATTTAGAAAAATGTAAAGTATTAAACTAAGAAAAGACCTGATATTCCCTTGTTACAGCCACTTTAACTCATGAATAAAAAAATAAATGTCCTAAAACTGTGAACCAATCTCTGTTTACCTTAAATAATAAAGAATCCATAAAAGGGAAACACTTTATGCAATAAATATGTAATTCAACGTTGCGTAGACTCAAAACCATAATGAATGAATGTCATAAGTTATAATTTACTTCACATACTTGAAAATTAGAGTTTACCAAGAAAGTTCTTTGTTCTTTTCAGAAAGGTTTCTTGCAAGTTTTTTGGAAAGGTTCTTGTAAATTTAAGTAAAATTATTTCCAAGGTTTAACTTTCAGCTCCACAGCAACTGCACTTAAATATCTTACATAATTTTAGACAGGACTAGTGAGAATAATGTGCATGTTTTGTAAATTATGTAAAAGTGTCTTATAAGACCTGAGAAAATATCCTCTATATTTTCAAAATAAACTTGTAAGTTTGGAAAAAGTGGCCTCTAAAGTCAGTAATTTACATGGAAATAATAGATCATTTCTGGAGACGTTAATGAAAACTTACAGAGACATTTATTAAGCTTTTCTGTGATACTGTGCAGCCCTGAAGGACAGTGTAATCTCCTTTAAAGAAGCCAGTAAACGGCATGAAGATAACCAATAAGATCTGTAAAAATATGTATATTTTCAGCAGTTACTTTTGAGCTGAGGGAAAAGGTTTTAGATGCGAGTTTAGGAAAAGAGACCTGTAGGTTCAGAACTAACCTCTGAGTTTAGAAAAGTATTGCTGTATTATTTAGCAACAAACAACTTAAATAAAAGCAAAACTTACGAACACAAATTGTAAAATGTTGAGCCTGTTGCGACTTTCTGAAACATCTCTTAGAATCAAAAAGCAATTTGTTTGGTCAGTTAAATAATTTTGTTTTCTATTTTGCCTTTGATCACAGTTTTTCTTAAACTAAAGCGTAAAACAGTTTTGCTACTGAAAATATGCAATCACCTGTATTTTCCTATTCATCAGGTGGAGAGTAGGTGTGACAAAAGAAGAACAAGAAATGAATTACACTAACGTCAGTGAAGCAGCTCTCTTATAGAAGAAAAGTTTTTGTTTTCATTTGGTTAAAGATGCAAAAGTAAAATGAGAAAAACTTTAAAGAAATCTTGTTTTCAGCATCTGCATCTTTTGCTGAGAGGTAATCTTTTTGTTTTTGTAAGATTTTATGCCAAAAACATTATTTTTCAGAGTAGCTTTAAATGTCTCCATGCATCAACAAGCAGCTGCAGATTACTCTCCAGCTGTGCTTTTGGTATTTCAAACTTCCATTAAAATAATAAAAAAAAAAGCTAGAAGTAAATTTTAGAATTAAATATTCGGTTGTTCTTCAATGAATGTGTTGGCCTGAAAAGACAAAATCAATCAATTTCTAACATTTCCCGATTTATATCCATTCAACTCAAAGAGTTTGAGAAAATTCTGGTAAATGTTGCATTCAGGAACCTTTGTGAATCTGTATGTTGAAGCTCCTTTCACTCAGGAATAAAAAAGCCTGAATTAAAAGAGGGGATGTGTGTGTACCTCTCCCAGAGCGTGCCAGTGTGTGATGGGCTTTCGCGGGTAAGCCAACATTTCGTTCCAGTGATCTCGTCCAAGGCCCACAGCATCTGGGCCGGCTCGGCACACACCAATCACCTCATTGTGTCCAACCCTGTTATGAGTAAGGCACTTGCATTAACATGCACCTTAATTTATAAAGCAGTGACTTTCCCAGGCCTAGAAGGAAAAATAAATAGTTTTGAAATTCTTTTGGGAAAGAGCAGTTGTGATTTTTAAAACTGAATACTTGAATTTGCTCATCAACATTTTCATTTTATATCATATTATAAGATGTAAAAGAGGAAGAGCAGGCATCAACATATGAAGGCTGTAAGTCATTGCTGCGTTTACACATTGAATGCCACTAAAAACCTTTTTTGTTTGCTCATTTGTGACCTATATCTATAATTTTCATGGCAAGTTGAACGGCTCATTTCACTCTTCAAGAAAATCAGATATGTGCCACTTCCTTATGTGGTGGGCATGTATCCAAGCATCAGCAGTCAGAAAGGCCATGTCGCTTTTTCTCCGACTTTTGCGTCTTTAATGTAAAACATCAAATCAAATCAAATGTTATTAGAGTAGCACCGTTCAGCAGCAATTGCAGCAAGGCATTTCCAAGTGCGTTGCATCTTAAAAACGCGAAAATACAAAGTCAAAGTTGATTCAACAACAGCAGATCTTTAATGTATTGTGCTACTAAGATGTGCAGTGATTTGCAGACTCAGCAGTTTTTTAAAATCTGAGCTACAGTGAGAAAGTGTAGGGACTTTAGAATTGAGTTTCCCGGTTTTAGTCAGAACGCCGGCAGCAGCGTTTTGGATCAGCTGCAGCAGTTATAGCGAGTCTTCAACTTACCGATCGTAATCCATCACCATGATGGAGAGACTGACTTGCTCCACGTTCTCTGGGGGAATGTCGAAGATGATGGCCTCGTTGTAAACAGGATTGAGTGTGCTTTTCTTGGTTGTCGTTTTCCTCTTCTTCAGCCTCCGTCCGTTACACACCAGGTAAACCTTCACATACGGATCTACCTTAGACAAATGTAGTGTTTTTAATGTGCTGAATTTGACTGAAGCAAGAAAATCCAAAAAGGGAACATCTAAGAAGAAACATTCTCTCTCAGGAAGTTGAAACAACAATTTCATCTCGCGTCTCCTCCACTTTTTCCGTCGCGTTTCAGTTAATTTAAGCCTGGGTTTGCTTTGATGTGAGCTTTATCTGCTGTCGGGTTACCTGAAGAGCCTGTGATGTCCATGGCTTTGAGGTTTCTGCATTTGATGACTGTTAGGGTCATTCTCCCCGCTGTGGGCAGGTAGCACAGCGAGTACATGATCTCGCCCAAGTCGATGCTCTCCTGCAGCGATGGAAAGGAGAGAACATAAAAAAATTTAGCATGCTTTGAATGAGCAGACCTCATTCTGTGAATTAAAAAGCTGGTGACTTTTAAAGCAATGTAGCTGCGATCACACCCGAAGTGACCCAATTCTGAGTTTTATTTTTTAGTTTTGCTTCAATGCGACCTGTATCGGATATTTCCATGACAGTCTGAACAACTTCTCCTTCTTATTTTTGTTATGGCGGTTGGCAAAACACAGAAACTTTGCATTCATAGTCATCAGACCAGGAATTATTGTGAAGTTAAACAACCAAGTTTGCCTTTTTGTCCAGCAATGAGGTTTTAAAATAATTTCCAGTCAATATCTTAATAACTAATCTTGTGCAGTCGCACCTTGACAGTGTGACATGCCGTCTACTAAATTATAACATCATTTAGATGCTGCTACTTAAAATTTGTGTGTTTCATGACACAAAACTTTTAAACAAACAACAAAAGAAGTACTCTTTAAGAAGGCAAATACTTTCCCACAGCATTCAAAATTATAACATCAATCTGGGATTTCTAGTCCCATTACGAGCCTCTATCCATTTCAGATTGTTCCCAAATATCAAGACAGTCTACAGCTTGAAACAACATTCTGCAGAAGAGTGAAACCCCTGATACGATCTAGTTTTGTTTATTTTTGGTATTGAGTATAAAAAGGTGAAATAAGAAATCTGGGGAATGGCTGCTTCAGCCTCAATGTTTGACTCGCGGTTTAGATAAGAAAAAGTTGGTTTTCTTATCAGAATCTGAGGCGCCAATGCATCTTCAAGGTCACAGCAGTTTCCTCACCGAATGTCTGAGCAACATTTAGAACATGGAATCTGAATCCTGTTTCGTCTGAAACGAGGTAAACCAAGAGTTATAACAAAACAAGAGAAGCAACACTTGAAGAAAACGTTTCATTTTGCAATTTGAGAAATTTTACGTCTATTTTGACGCTAATTGGTTTAATTTTTATACAGTCTTATCACAAATGAAATGTTAAATGTAGTGGATATTTTCTGGATCTAACGGCGCTTCTTGGCAATAAATTGTATCGTTTTCATTCAGAAATAGTGAAACATTTCTGAGTAAAAAGTAAATCTTACCTGATCTTAATGTGATAGATTCTGTACCATATCGCCTCTTTTTGAGAAGTCTTGCAGGATATTGTAAGACAATTGCAACAATATCTCAAGGTCAAAGGTTAGATCATGGATTCAGGAGTAGAGAGTGATGATTTTAACCATATTTTAGGATAATCTCGGGCCGCATGTTCATGCCAGAGTGACCAACAAAACCACATTTTCCACATACTCTGCAATGCATTGACTTCACAATGAATTTAATCATCATTCAAATGGAAATAAACAAGCTTTCCACAAGCTGATGCACTTTTAAAGACTGTATTGCAAACATCCTAATCTTAGTGTTTGTTTTTAAAGTACGAGAAGCTGTTACCCTCTGGTGTTTTAGAAACACCAACTAGTTTTAGCAGCCAACTTATAATCAGGATCACTTCTGTGTGCCAACACTTTCTGTAACTTCAGGGAGCAAACAGCAGAAATCTTCATAAAAATGTAGCAGAAAACACCATAAAAGGTTTTTATAGCTGTTTACTTCTTTAGAAAATCTCTGATCTATTTGTTCATTAGGTTCATTCTGTGTGAAACTAAATATTAGGTTCTCAGTTGCTTCAAAATTAGTATGCATTATAAACATAAACCCAGCATTTATCACAATAAATGCTTTCATTATGTGTGATAAATGTTGGTGTTGAAGAGATAAGTACTTTGTCTATCAGGAGTAGTTTATAGCTGTGAAGTCTGCTTGAGCAACCAGGATTTTCAGTTTATTTTGTTATAAATCCACTGTATCTACTGCTGGATATTTTTACTCGCTGGTTATATTTATGTGTGCAGAATACCCAGCAGTTTCTGGAAAATGTGTGTGGGTGTCTGGCTGATTAAATGCATTTCCCAAAGCGTTTGAATTATGTAATGCGTTCCACCTGCTTCACATGTCAAGCACTGCTGAGGATTTCAGGCTCTCAAAAGTCGATTGGTGCGATGTTTACTGATGAGAGCTTTCTAAAAACATCATAAATACCCTATTAACAGAACGTTTACCCTCAATGGCTGCAGCGATACTCGTGGTAGCAGTAATCAGAGGATTTGGTGAGGCTTTATTTTAAGCTGCTACTCACTGTGGTTGCTGCGTGGATATCCTTCCATACTACTGCCTCCCTCGACAGATCAGACAGTTCAAAAAGGTTGTCCACCACGACTTCGCCAATCATGTCGTGGCTTGTGAAACGGTCAAAGTCGTAGACGCTGAAGTGCAGCTTGCGGTTGCAAAGCTCGTCGTACGCCACGGGGAAACGGAAGGTCTCATCGAACGTGGGGTTCAGAGTCTTGCGGTGGACTCGCGTCTGGAACTTCTTCTTCCTCTCTGGCAGCAGGTAGATCTTCACATACGGGTCGGAGGTGCCTGTGAAGTCTTTGGCCGGTAGATCCAAGGCCTTGAGGATCCTCACCACTAAGGCCTGCTCCTCGTAGTCGTAAAGCAGCGAGAAACTGAGCTTCCCACAGATTTCCACGTGACCTTTAGCCTCATCCTCAGAGTCCACAGACTTCTGCTTGTACAGTTCTGGTTTTATTCTTCCGATGCTCACCGTAGACGACTGGCGGAGAGGCACTTTGTCCATGCTGAAGTCCACGCTGCTGACATTCATTTGGCGAGGGAGGTGGCGGCGGAATGAATTGTGCCTGTGGAAACAGTTGGAGAACGTTTTGTTAACATCTAATATGACGGCTCATGTTTTTTCGAAGGTGAAGGTGATTAGTATCTCATCTGCAAACACCAACAGAGGATTTCTAATGGTGTTTTCAAGAAAACATCTATTCAAACTTAATATTTGTCTTTACACCTAAAAAATCTTGGGATTTTTAGCACTGAACATCTGCTTTTAATTAAGAAATTACAGGAATGAAATTTATATTTTCTGTATTATTTGTTTATATTATCTACATTATTTGTTTTACATTGGCAGTTGTACTTATAACTGCACTGATGGAACAAATTGAAGTTGTTTTTCCAAAGTTGCTTACGGAGCTGCTGGTGTATTTAAATGAGCTGTACTGGTGCAGAGTTATCAATAAGTTATCAAACAAATTTTTAATTCAGTTTCTGTTTTAAAAACAAAATTTTCTGCATCGGGTTGGTATCAATTGACACAATTAGAAGTGAAAAAAGTGAACTGAACCCAACTGATGCCAGTGCAAACATCATTCAGAAGTGGTTTTGGTTCCTTTCACCATGTTTACACCAACATAACATGTTTTTAAAATGCAAGAATAAATGGCAAGAAAGAAAAAAACACCAGAGCAGCTTTGGTGGTCCTTTATTGAACTTTATAGATTGGGTTATGTCTTATGTTTTGAGACATTTTTAGCATTTTAGCAACAAAAATATGTTCAATCACATTCATGATCAAACAAGGAAGGCAATTATACCTTTAGGTAAAGAAAGAATGGATTGGTTAGCTTTTTCCCCACTTAAATTGTCATTTAAATAAAGTACTTTCATGCAGTTTGACGCAAAAAGACTTTTTTCTTTATGTTGTACGGAAAAAAACAATTAAATCCCGTGGATTCAGATTTAGACCCATTTACCAATTACCTTCCTTGTTCAGATTTTGATGAGACATCCTCAGACAAAACTCTGCTTGAGTCTCCAATCTTGTCACCTAGCAACTGGCCCTTCTGCTTTCCGACAGTCAGACAATCACAGCAGTGGCACAAATTATACTGCATGGGAAGCACAGCGGAAGATTAAATGCAACACTAAAGCATAGTAAACAACACAGGGAGGCTGTGCAGCTTATATGAGGCTAAAGAGAAAATTATCACCATAAATTTTACTGACTTTGCACCTAAATATTTGTCATAATTTTTTTTACCTCTGGTTGCAATTGCACGTCAACATAAAATTCTTAAAACTGCCACTTTTGTGGATAGTTAACACATTACCAATCTGCAGCTGTGGAAACCAGTCTGTGCTCAAATACAGACAAAACGCAGAGACATCTTTTATTGGCCTTTAGAGGAAAAACTGCTTATCCTGTCAAGGTCACGGAAACAATTTAGTGCAAATAACCATTGGAAGCATCGAGCGAGAGTGGTTGGTGTGTTCTCAGACTTACGGTGGCCCGGAGGTGCAAACCACTTCAGCAAATTGAAAGCACAATTACAAAAGCGCTACGACATGAACAAAACGGAAGAGGTGTGTCCCAGTGGGAGACCTAAGAAATTGCTGATTGGACTAAAACTTCTTTTTACTTTTGAACAGGGAGTTACTCTGGCTAAAGATACATGGCTTTGGTGGATGATGCAAGCCTGCATTTCACTGAAACTGAAATATGACCAAGTCTGCAGAAAGTCCTGAATCTTCTTTTAAACTTTGCCTTCAATGACGAAAAAAAGGGGCCAAATTCTTTTAGTGTTGGATTTTTTCCCCTCCCCAACTCAAAGTATAAAATGTAAGATTGGATCAGCACAACATCACCAGAATTCCTTTCAGCCTTCTTAAATTTTTTTTTACATCCTTTACGTTCTTTCGTTCATGTTATAGTGCTTTTGTAATTTGTAATTGTGCTTTCGATTTGCTGAAGTGGTACAAACTACCAGATGAGCAGATTGTGCTGTGAATAAAATCTTTGTTGCAAAAGTAATTTCAAAATGTTGAACTGAGACATAAACGGATCCAAGATTAGCTGGACATGTTGGCCTAAATATGTTGCAATTTTCCTGTTTATGCCAAACAGCAAAACTCATAATTACTTTAAAAAAAATCATCTTTTGTTGTATTTTTCATGCCATTTTTTCACTGATGGTTGATGAACTGAAATCCACAGAGGGGAAGCCTAACTCTGAGTTATTGTTTACATTCATTGCGTTTGACTGGGGTATTTTTAGATAACGCCACACTGTGTCACTGTTGGCGGGAACTAAAAAACAAAAAGAAAACAGCGAGGCGAATCTGGATTGCTCTCCACACAAAAGATTGGTGCACCTCCAGTTGAAACATGAAAATAAAAAAATAAAACACATCCCCCCATCTAAAAATACATCTCACAGTGTGATCTGTGTTTACTCATTTGGCATTTCCCAAACGTATTTAATCGACGCTAGATTCAAACTATGTTGAATGTTTGTATGTTTCATGTATGTTTGTATGTATGTTTGTTCCATTAAAATGTGACTTGCTGGAAGCCAAAGCTCAATTAAAACATGAGCGGCTGCTATTTTTTCCGACAAATCAAAAACTCCTAATAGAAAAAAAACGCAAAACGTCAAGACTGTTTTCATGCTCTCTTTGGTGTCATAACATCCCCAAGCTGAGCGATCGGAGGAATTTCTTAGAGAGTGGCGTGGCTGTCAGAAAAGTGGGAGGAAGGCCTGTGAAAGTGGGTGTGATGATCTCCGGCTCGGCCTCTCAGCTTGACCGGTGGGTGTGCGATTCATGAAGACCTTGGCAGCAAAATAATTGAATTAATGAGCTTAATGACGAGCAAAAGCAAGTGTCAATAGCGGCTCCCTATGAGGAGCCGATCACAGCTGGCTGCTGCGTGTCACCAGGAACCTGCCCTTCCACCATGACAGCTCCGGCCTGCAGCTCTGCTAATTATGGACGTTCTAGTTTAAACACAGCGCTGGGGAACAAAAGAAAGCGAGAGCTGATTGTTTAATGACTGGGGTTTCTTCCCGACGTTGCTATAGCAGCTCGACTCTCACGCACAAGTGATTATAGGGTTCGAACCGGATGTTAGATATGCTACAGAGGATCACTTTCTTTGTATTGTTTCAGTTTGCCAAGGTCACCAGGCAGTCAGCGATGATTTGCACGACCCGTGGCAAACTACCTCAAGGACAGTCATGAACCGCGTTTGGTACAGAGGGAGGGAACCGTTTTGAATATTTCTTGGGGAGGATAATGCAAACCAAAGCAGACAGAGGCGGGTATGAGATCCTTTCTTCTAAATTACGTACAATTAGTCGTCCCAACACAACAAACAGACCTGCAGAAATTTGCAACAAAACAAATCAATAACAATTTAAAATGTAACAAGAGGTTTCGCCAAATTAACTCAGCTTCATGGCAAGCATGTTTTGTACTTAGCAAAGCAACATTCTGCTGCAAACATAATTCATGACCAGACAACCAACTTCTAGCAGCTTTTCTGAGGGATAGTAGACAAACATTTCATGTTTTCTAAAATTCCTGGGTTTGAGAGCTTTTTTCTAATTTCACCAGAGATTTTCAATGCAGTACAAGTTATGAAGCTAAACCTTGGTTGACTTTGATGTATGCAGTTTTCTTCCTGTTTCAAGGATTTTCAATAATGTACATTTTGAGACGACAGAAGTCACTGAAAGTCGCATGAACAGTTCAGTTTTAGTTTTGACTGAACTGTTCTTGTGTTTTTTGTTTATTGCAAACACTTGGAGATTCTGCCACAAAATCTACTTTGAATTATAACTGCATGGCATATTACTGATATGAAAACTGTGATATGCTTTTATTTTGTTTAACTTTTGTACTGAAGTTGTGATTCTTCCAAATTTCAACTCTAAAACTAAGCTTGTAATTTTTTAACATGTTTTTGGCAATGACCTGGTGACATTGATCTGCATTTAAGGTGTACCGGGGAAAACAGCTGTTGCATATAGATGAAAGCCGCCACGTTTTTACCAGAGTGAACAGTTTCTCAGGAAGGGTGCACCGATTTATCTGTGCCGGTTTTCTGAATTTTGGAGATCAGCGATCGGCCGATTTTCACACGAGAAGCCAATCTTGATGTTCGGATTTTCTCAATCCACCTTGATGGAGTCGTTCATATTTGGTAAAAAGATTAAAAACAACTTTGAGCGTCTAGAAGCACAAAATTTATGACAACAAGCCACTAAAGACTTGCAGCTTCAACCGCACTGAAATATGAAATTCCAGAAAATCTCTTAAAGTTTGTAGCAACAATCTAAAATGAAGTGAAAAATGATTTTCCAAGTTGCTGCATATATGAGAAAAGTCGCTTCCTTTTAGTTTAGTTACAGCAGCAGGTGGGGGAGGGGCAGTGCTGTATTATTAAAACCTCACTCCAGCCCATTACATTAATTTTAAACCATAGGAATGACATTGTGGGAAACATCTTGGCGCATACGTGAGCAGCACGGTGGTGTTTGCAGGATGCAGCGCTGCGTTTGCTACCTGGAGGAGGATGTTGGCTCAGTCGTCTGCCTCTGGATCTTCGTCGGCTGTTTGCTGATCTTCTCCCTCAGGGCTGTTTGCACCTCTGCAGGGATATCTGGCGACGTCTGACTGATCTTCATGGCTCCTTCGAGGTACTTCACGTTGCTCCGTCCGTTCACTTTCACCTCCGGCGGGTGTTTCTTCTCCACCTCCGCCACTTTGCACTCGATGACCGGAGTGGAACTGGGAGGAGGCGCCTCGGGGAAACCCACGTGGAGGCCATTTTCGGCGTGGGCCGACAGAGTCTTGCTCCTCCAAATGGGCCAGCACAGCTTCCAAAAGACAAAGAGAGAGACTACCAGCAAGGCGAGGCCACAGAAACCCACGACCACAGCGAGGAGACTGATGGAGATGTCTGCATTTATTAAGCCACAGAAGAAGACGAGTGACACAGGAAAGATATGACAGACAAACGTGCAGAGGAGAAAGAGGAAACAGAAGAGAGAAAGCTGTAAGAAAGAGCTGGCTGCATCTGCAAAGTGTCACAATGTCAAAAATACATTTTGATTTTAGAGAAATTAGAAGATTCAATTAAAAAAGTGAAGATTCATTGCATGTAAACAGTGATTATATTTTTACCTAACTGTTGATTTTGCAGATCACAGTACCAGCTTTGAATCAAAATATATTCTGGTATTATATGACAAAGGAACTGCCACAAATTACGACTTAAATTAACTCTAAGTGCTGCTTTCAAGCACATTTGTAGAAATTTAGTGGAAGGAAAAAATGTAGTTAATAAGATGCTCAAACAACAGGAACACCAACAGTATTGAGAATATTGTGAAGCCAAACCCAATAAAGAGTTTGGCTTATATCTATCTACTTACGGAATTAATTAGTTTTTTTTATTGATCATTAATCACTTTAAGTTAAACTCATATCAGTGTACTGAGTTACTTTCCAAAACGGTTTGGATAATACTTTAGTTTTTAGCAGAATCAAGCTGTTCATTAGAAGAGGAAGTTGTTTTACGAAAATATTCTTGTAATTATGTGTATTTATGGTCTGTAGTAAAATGACTGACCCAACATAAATATCTCATTTTTAAAATCCTGATCTGCTCTAAAGATGTTCAGTTGTGCATCAGAACAAAGTCTCAGTAAATGATGAATTTTTTTTTGGACAGTTTGAAGCATTTTTACAAATTTTCTATAAGAAAGCAAATCAAATGCCAACATAATTGATCTGCATCAGGTATATAAATATTCAAATATTTTCACTTTTGGGAAATATTCTCCTCTATTGAGTTGTGTCCTGTTGGCTCCTCCCCCTATTAAGCTGCAGCTCCAGACCATAAAACACCTATAATACAGTAAAAAGGTAACATATAATTCAATGCTATTAGATTGTATTGTATTGTATTTTGTATTTTCATGAAATATTTAAACTAGTGGCACTTTTTGACCTCCACATTTTCCTCTCCATCCACACTTCATATCCCTAAAATAATAATATGAGAGAGTGAGAAGGGAAATAAAGTAAAGAGAAGGAGAGGAATGTTGCAGCTGTTCTGATGCACCTGTTGCAGACTGATCAGTGTGGCGAAACGGGCAGTTTCAGAACATGATGAACTAAACACAAAGTGCTTTTCTGTCGTGTTTCTGCTGCGCTCGCTTTCTTTACTCCAAAAATGACTAAAAATATATGAAAGGAAAAAACTTTTTTTTTTCTCACAATTTACCTGCGTGTCCTTTACCTTGTATGCTGCTCTCCAAGGGGAAAATGTCCGCGCATTTCTCTCGGTCCACGTGTCCCGCAAGGCAAAGTTCCGTAACGATCTGCAGAGCCCTCTGGCACAGGGTGATGCTGTCATCCGCTCGGACACTCATGTCTCTCCTGTTAAGCCATTGCACTCCAGAGGAGCCGGGAGGGCGGCGGTTCATTTGGGCACCTTTCTACGCGCCGCAGACAGCAGGGAGGCGCGCTGCGTCCTGATCCATAACCAGCGCGCAGCGGAGGCAGAGGAGCGACTGGCCGCGCCGCGTTCCCGCGATTAGAGTAGCAGTCAGCGGGGTGACGGAGTCCAACCCATCCGCTGCACCCAATAGCAGTGCGCCTCGGTTTGGTGGTGAATCCCGTTGGCTGCTGGTTGTAACGAGATTACTTTTTCTGGTAATGACTGGAGTTCTCCCTATGAGCGACAGACGACCTGTGCGAGTCCCCGTCTGCAGTCCAACACATGCTGGATCATAAACTCCAGTCTGCAGCCTGTTTGTCTCTGGATGGACAGCAGAAGATTTAGTATTTGCAAAAAAATCCAAATTATTCTAATAATAGGACATAATATTCAGGGCATGTCAGCTTTTAGCAGGTATAGAATAAACTCTACTTGACCTCTTTGTATTATTCATGCACATATGCTGCCTGGCAAAACTATTTCCACTCTTTGTGACGTTACAACCAAACATTTATGCATTAGATCAACTCAAAATAGTGCAGAATTATGAAGAGAAAGACAAATCTTCCAAATGTTTCTGACATCCAGAAACCAACATTTCTGAAACTCATCTTTGCAAAATATCTCAATCTCAGTCAGATTGGATGAAGATTTTAATTTTCTATCTTGGTCACAGATCTGGACCTGAACTTTTTGACCTGAACTTTGACTGAACCGTTCAAAAACATGCAGATATCTGTATTTTTAAGGTTGTTTTCCTGCGGAAAGAGAACATTTGTTCCAGGCTCATGTCAGGTTTTCTTCCAGTTTTGTGAAACAAACTTTTCATCAACAATGAAAAGCTTCCCCGTTGGTTAAATCAAGTTTTTGGCTGATTTCACCAAGGGCTCAACTTTCTTTGGATGGGATTTAAAAGTTTTCATTTAGAAACCTGAAGGTTAAACTTCATTTAATTAAAATAATCTATAATTTTAAGTAAAACAGTGTTTGGCAATTAATTCAGCAGTTGATTACAGGCTGAAGAACCACTACTAATCATGTTCAAAGGTGCAATCTTGTAACAATGTGTAATCAGTGTCATTCAAGCACTTCAGTACATTAAAACCAATGCTTTGATTAAACCTAGAAAATGATTCGAAATGCATTCTTGTAACCTAGTCAGCTTTTTTACATTATGAAATGATAAAAATCTTAGGAAAATTTGATCAATTTAGTGCAAATTTAACAGAAAGGTTAAAATACAATAAGATCACAACTTCTGCTAGTGTGTAGCGTTGAGTTAGTTGTAATTTATAAGTTTTTAATCATACAGAGAGTTTTTGTTTTGCACAATACACTCATCAGCCACTTTATTAGGTACACCTTTCCAACAGCTCATTAAGGCAAATGTGGAATCAGCCAATCACATGGCAGCAGCTCGATGCATTCAGGCATGTCGACACGGCCAAGACGATCTGCTGCAGTTCAAACTGGGCATCAGAACGATAAAGAAAGGGGATTTAAGTGTCAAAGGAGAATGACCAGACTGGTTGGAGCTGATAGAACGACAACAGTAACTCAAATGGTTCCTTGAACAATGAGTTCTCTGAACTCGAATGGCCTCCACAGTCACCAGATCTCAATCCAACAGAAAACCTTTGGGATGTGGTGGAACGGGAGATGCGCTTCATGGATGTGCAGCCGACAAATCTGCAGCAACTGATGCCATCATGTCAGTCTGGACCAAACTCTCTGAGGACTGAAAAATGTGTTCACACTTTAAACAAGGAGTTTACGATTACACGTTTGGTCTTAACAAAAGAGAACTCTATAGAAGAAATGGCTGACGGTGAAATTCAGGCTTTGTTTAATCCGTTTGAAACTGAAAAAAATAACGTTGGATTTTTAACAAGGCAGTGCAAAAATAACACGTTGAGCAGGATTAAGACATGTTGCAATAATCAGAACACAGAGGATAAAAAAGGATTTTTTTCAGCACCACACAAGAATGATTATTTAATGTTTTACAAAAAACTGATGTTAATATTATTATTGTTCATTTTTATTCATTTCTGAAGGTCAGAAAAATTGTTAATTGGACCTTTAAAAACATCCCAGTTTGCATTAACCTCAAAGCTTTTGACAAATAGTAATTTATTAGCTAATAAAATAATTTAATCTTACTTTATTGCAATGAACATACAAACAAGTGAATTATTTTGATGTCCACATGTCTGGATTTCTCAGTAACAAATGAATTAAGTTGATTATAACATCATCAACATCTTGAGCAATGAATGCCAAGGCTTCGTACAGAAAGCTGTACAATCTAAAGTCAGAAAGTTCTTCAGTCTTTGTTGTGGCTTCCCTGGAGACACTTATCCAACCTATCTTCACATGGCGTTTCTCTTCACTTTCTTATACCCTGTGCCAGCCGGGGGCATGAAGCTGTAGCCAAGGGAAACTGGAAATCGCCGTGGAAAGAGGAGAGCAATAACAGCTGTGGCGGGAGAGTGACACATCCAAACGGCGGGTGATTTGGAAATCTTCAGCTGTGGCTTCTGAGACGAAACTGTCCTGAAGGGATGTTATCACCGAGGGGAAATGAACCGGAGAGGAAAGAGAAACCTTTTCACCAAAGTTATGATTCAGACACGTCATATAAACATGCAAACATGTTTGTGAGGGGAAAGTATTGGAGCAGCGGAGTCGAACTCATTTTTGTTTTGGGTCAAATTAAGATCACGAATGCTCTTAAAGGGCCGGTTGTGCCAGAATGCATTGACAAGACATGTTCACAAACTGTTAAAATATCAGTGAATTATTAAAACTAAACATCTTTTCAGTCCCTCAAGGATTTTGTGATACGTTTTGTGTTACTGATTTGGAAATATTTGTGCTTTTTTATGTCGGTAAATGCAACTTTTTATTACTCGCTGTACAGATCATGGACTATAATCTGACATCAATTAAAGCTGAGGCAGCTCTTTAGTACAAATAAGGAAGTGTTTGACAATTTTTGAAAAAAAAAATCTGGAATAAACTCCCAATTATGTGTTAGTGCAAAAAAGTGCAGGAATTTGTTGATTTTATGTGAATTTCCATGATAATTCTCAACTGGAGGAGCTTATTGATGCAATTTGGCAGGAAACAGATAAAAACGGCATTGATTTGACTGATAACATAATATTTAAGCACATTTAGTGTTTAGTCTGGAAGGCCACATAAAAAGCTAGAGCATGTCAGAGCTTCAGCTGGCAGGAAAATGTTATTATAGGAGTTTTATTTTAATTGTTTTAAGCCTCATATCTGTTTCTGGAAAGTTCAGGGAAAGTATTTGTTGAGTTCAAGAAATGTTTTTGTATAAAGTCTCATAATAAAGTTCTTTAAAGTTGCAAGAAAGTAACCAATAAATAACACATTATGTATCAAATTCAATCAAACTTTCAGGAAAGTACTTCCTAAGTTATTTTGTTCCTGCAAAGTACTTTTAAAGTTCTGGTAAAGTAACCATTAAGTAACAATGACAAGGCAAAAAAAGAAGAAAAAAGTCACAATCTCTCATTATGTTGTTGGATTTCTTTTTATTTTAATTACAGCACAAATTTTCTATGGCATTGTTTTCATGAATGTCTGAAATATTTCAACATTTATTCATTATAACTTTCAACAAAAGCATTGATCAAAGTTTTTGCCTGTCATTTAGTGATGAAAGTTCTTGCTACACATCTTGAAAAACCTATTTCACATGAGAATGGAAGACTGAAGTCGTTTTGCACAGGATCAAAATGGACGTTTACATGACAAGAACGAAAATGTTGAAGTGTTTGTAGGATGAGAACATTTGCAGACTGAATAGTTTTCTGTCATGTGCATGCAGTACTTTCTGGAAGTCGCCCTCCAGCCCCCAACAGGCGGCTTGTCATATTGTCACATGTGCTTTGCCAGGACGGTGTTGACCGTGTCCAAACTGTTGTTTCTGCTGTGCAGGGACGCCATCAGATGCCAGAAGTCGCTCCAGACTTTCTCGGTTGGAGGACCTGTTGTGTCGGACGAGCAGAGCATTAAATCCTCTGGCGTCGTCGCTACTCACTGCATTGTCGGATTTCCCAGCTTCTCTGAGTTTAATGTCATGAAACTAATCAAAAAAATAAACTCTTGCGCAACTGTAGAGGCAGTAAGTCGATGCATCCATATTTAAAGCCAAAAGGTAGATTTATTTTGAAACTTTGTATTTAATATTTAAGAACGTGAGATGGGAAAAGTCTGAAATTTTATAGTCAGAGCCCTGCTGTCACCTTGACAATGTTCCCAACGCACCGTCTGCTCTGTTTTCGTTCTGGACTTAATGGTTCGATTTAGTCTCTACTTGTGGCTGAAAAAAAATCAAAATGACTTTATAGTAAACACTTAATTGGCATTTATAGGTCAGTAATTGGAACGCTGGAAGCAGGAAACGTTTCGGCGTGATTATCTTGATGCAAAGACGTAAACATAACAGCAATCACTGTCCACGTTATTTGTCTCTCCCCACAGGCTTTCTCATTAGGAGCCCAAAGATAGCAGAATAAAATATTAACTCCGACTTGTGGCTCTTTGAATAACCAGGACTGCTTTTTATTTAAATAAGTCTCATCGCAGCTCTGCCAAAGCAAGGCAGAATATGGCCTGGAAACAGAAATGTTTTCTTACACTGTAAGACCCGAGAGCAACGTGAAACTTTCCTTAATAACATGAGTGCTTCTAACACTGTTAGCAGGAATGTTTTGTTGGCTGCTGGTTCATTACCCTCAGAGGATTGAAGGAACAAACTCTGAACTCTTCTGCATTTCGTTCTGGTGCCTGAAAACACAAAGAACTTAATGTTTGTTTCTGAAATGTTGCATTTCCAGGATGAACTGCTGGCTACCAATCAGAGCTAATAAAGAAGGTCAGGTTGTATTTGATTAATTGTTGGATTAAGGAGTTGGAGTGACCCTCCTCCACAGACACTGATCTGGATGATGAATTGCCATCGTTGTGGTAACTTTGGATAATTATTTTGGTTCCTGCAGCTTGAAGAACTGATTACCTGCAGGTTAGATATGTGAGACAGTTATTCAATGCCATGTACTGAAAAGTGACATTAGATCTTTTTCAAACCTGGCCTTCGTTATGTTTTCTTTTATTTCTGATTGATTTAACATCAGGAGAAAAGAGGCGACGATTTACTTTGATGCTGTCGGCTAGAAAAAAATACATATTGATTCAATCTTTCTTTATGAGCATTATTATATTTTACCCTTGATTCATTTTTCCTCAGTGAGGAGGAAATGTAATGACAAATTAATTTGTTTCAGATTAATTATTCTATTATACTCCCTAGATTTTAATTAATCTTCTTTCCTTTTAGCGGAAAAATAATTTTTCTACTTCTGCTGTAGTTTTGCATCTTCATTTGATTTGGAAAGGACATTTTCAGAAACAAATCTGTGGAGATATGGACTTGCAGAATTTAGCAAGGAGTCCCATCAATTAAATTTTAATTTAAAAAATACTTTGTTTATTCAGTCATTCAGATTTTGCTGCATCTTTATGGTCAGTCATAAATAATCTAGTGGAATCAGCCAGTGTTTTGAAATGCCAGATGGAGGTCAAAATAATTTTATCTAAAAGGTTTTAAGCTAAAGCAGCGACTTGCAGGCACGTCGTTTTCATTTTGGTGTCAACCTGCAGAAATTAGGAATGTGTTCAGAGCGGAGAAGGAAAGAATAGAGATAAATTGCAATAAATGCTCATAATTCAGAGCGAGAAGTTTTGTTCTTTGATTATATAATTAGCTTTTGTTGATTTTTCAGCTGATGATTCTTTTTTTTTTTTTTTTTTTTGAGCTGCAGTATTTCCTGCTATTATCGCTGCAATCAATAATATTTTTCTCCTGGGTTCAGTTTCTGGTTATTCTCCACAACTGTAATCAAATCCTTAAATAGTTTTTATCATTGAACTCTTTTAAAGTGTATTTTGATTAAAAACTGGATTTCAGTCTTTTGTGTGGTTTTTAATGAAACTGAGTATTTTTTTAGATCTCTGAGGTGATGTTATAAAACCATGAGTGATTGAGCTGCAATATCTGCATGAGTTGAATATCAGGATGTCAGTTTTCATTTTTATTTGATTTTAAATCTGTGTGTGGTGTTATATGCATTCTGGATTACAAATTACACCAAATATTCCTGCGTGTTGGTTAATCCTGCTTTGTTTCGGGATTTGCTTCCAAGAACATGGACACATTTCCAAAGATCTTACATGGTTTCCTTTGGACTTTTGATGTTTTTCAATGCAAAACACTATTTATTTACAGTTTGATAGAGAAAAAATGTGATTTTTTATTTCATTCTGCATTAATTTAATCTACTTTACCTGCAGTAAGCTTTAACCTGGAAGTAAGTCACAGCTTGCTTTACTTTTTTATTTATTTTAGCTAATAATTGCCAGATATAATTTAAGGAAAAAAATCATATGGTGAGAGAAAACACGTTTTTGTTTTTGGGTTCTTCTGATTTCTTATTAGTTGTGATTCTTTTTCTGAGCCTGAACTGTTATTTCCTTCTGTGTTTTTCTACTACATTTTTAGATTCATACCAGAAATTTCATATAAAAAAACTTAAGAAATTCCTGAATTTTAAATGTCAAAATTTTTGTACCTTTAATTAAAAATGTTCTGATATTTTTGTCACAAATTGTTCACTTTTTGAGCTCTGATATTCTTTGTCTTTTCTAGAAAATGTCTGAATTAAAGTTTTTTGGTGGAAATGTACATTTCTAGAACTCAACGAGTTGGAAAAAAGTCACTTAAGGTCAAAAAAATTTAGAGAGCTGAAGAAATATGAAGATTACAAGAAAGTTCGGCAATTTAGAGGATTTTAAAAACTTTTTACAATGCAGTTACATTTAAAAATACACAGAGGCAAAGCAAAAACTAGACTAAGTTCACACTGTGGTGTCAGCAGGTGAGAAACTCAAACACTTAGCGGCTTTTGAAGCAAGTTTCTAATCATTGCTTGTGTTCCTTTGTGTCTGCTTGCAGGAGGACGGAGCCTGATAATGTCAAATGTCATGGTAAATGTCAGCAAAGTGGCCTCCAATGCAACAGCGTTGATATTTCAGAGGAACGGCACAAAGCGTACCCTCCGTTACCTGCCGACAGAACAAGGTGAGTAAGCAGCATGTAAAGATGAAGGGAGGAAAAGAAGAAACACATTTTTTAAATGAATCAAATTCATCTAGAAGATGTTTATCATTTTCTGAAGAAAAATGATACAGACGGACGTTTAGCACAGTCTGTCACATTGGCTGACATTGGAAAAGGAGCCGATGAGTGAGAAATGATTTGATCATTAACATTCATGAGCAGGAACATAGGTGGCTTCCAGCATGCTGCGACCAAACACACGTAGGAAAACACTGAAATTACCTCCCTAATTGATTAGTTTGGAGACGACGAGAACATCATCAGGAATCTAAATGCGCCGACACAACGTGAGGCGGAGAGGCAGTCCTGTCTCTGAAAGTCAAGCTCACTGATGTGAGACTAATATAATAACACAAACACACTGTTAGCTCGCTGTTTCTGTCTCAGGAGCTTCTCAGGTTTTGGCAGTGTTAGATGAACTGGATCATGTTTCTGTTTGCTCTGGTTTCTTTTTTTCCCCCCATTCGCAAAGGTGTGATGAGTGAAGCTGGATCAATTTGTTACTGAACAGTTTAATGACACCCCAGCGACCCTGGTGGCGCGAGCCTGAAAAGACTGTTTTGTGTTAATTATCCTCACAGCCCTTGTTGTCACTAAGTGCCTTTTTGGCAGATTTATAAGTGCAAGTGACATGACAGGGATTATCGTCTTATGTTTACAGGCCCTAGAGAGTGAAAAGCATCTCCATTATAAAGCTGGTTTCTGAAATGTTGTGCTAAGTTGGGTAAATACCAAAACACTTGGAAAAAATGCTTCAGAAAATGCTGCTCATCTTTTATCCAAGGTTCTTAGATATTCTGGAGGTTTTTTATTTTATTTACATAAAAAGTATTTGCATTTCCACGCAATATTTCTTGTGCTATTTAACAGTTAATCATCCATCTGTCAGACTATAAATCCTTTGTCAAAGTCTGTGGTTTCCAGGCTGCATTTTTAAAGTCTAACTTTCTTTTATTCACTAAAATTTGGGAGTAAAATGATTGGAAGTTCAAAAGCAAAACTGAAAGAAAAGCAGAAGTAACACAATAGACATTTGTTAGACTTGTAGAAAATGTTACTCCACAAATCAATGTTTAATAAAGACACTTTTGCTTTTTTAAATTTTGACTTTAAGAACATAAAATTGATTGTTTTTAATTAGCTTTTTTTTTTTTTTTCATTTTAGGTTGAGTTTCTAAAAGCTAAATGGATTTAAGATTTTTAATATTAGAATGTAAGTCTGAAAATTTGCAACATCTTTCTGAAAGGTTAATTGAAGTAAAAGAAACTGAATGGTGAAATTGAATAATGAGACCAAACACAGTTCCCTGTGGGATTCCAGTCACAATTAGACATAAATGAAGCCATGTGTGATCTGAAGTATCATTTTCTTCCAATCATATATTGTATTTTAATACACCTTAAATAAGATTGAAATCATTTTATTTAATGGTGTGTCGTCCCAAAAAACAGTTTTTGGATTTATTTTTACTTGGTTTATTATCGAATATGAAATTGTACATATTGTTTAACATTCACCTCATTCTTACGTAGCATTTTCATTTTAAAGCTCTTTACTCAGACTTGATAAGTGATAAAATTTTGTTTTTCATTTTAAATGCTTGTAAAACATCAAACACTGACGAGCAACTGATCCACTAGAACAACGCTAACAAGTCATTACAAGGCTTTCTGTCTAATTTCAAGGATGCTAAAGGATGACAAAGCATTAAATAAAATAATAATAATAAAAGAAACATTTGTGCAAATGTTCTGGATATTTTTATGTGTGCAGGAGTCAAATAGGTGGTTTAGTTTTATTTCATTCTACAACTTACGGAGAGCCATGTCAGCCAAGAGTACATAAAAACAAAAATGATTTTTAAATAAATAAGTTAAACAAATATTTATTTATTAGTTGATCAATTTTAAGGCTCTATATAAAAGAACGGGGATTTTTGCAGAACAGCGGTTTGATTTTAATCTCTAAAACGGATTTACTTAACAGAACACCAAACTTTATTTCACAGATATTCTAAGAAACATTCAATTAATATATAAAATAGTCGAAAATATTCACTATTTGACGAATAATAGAAAGGATCTTTACATAACCTGCTAAATAGACTCATTCCCGTCATTGTGCAGGTTCGGTTTAATCACAGGTTTCCTAATGGCTCTGTGGTTTAATTAGGCCATTTAAAGGTTAACTGCTCTCACATTTGTAACACTCAGACGTTTCTCACCACATTCTCCCTCTGCAGCTTCGGCTCAGGCGCCACAAAAACAAGCTTAGCGTTCTCTGCGTCTACCTTTAGAAATAATTAGTACCAACCAACATCCATTTCCCCACATCAGCCTTCAGATACGCTCGTTTGTCTCCTCCAGCGATTTGTTCTTCCCCCAAACACACTAAATCAAACAAAATATGCAATTAAAATTTAAAATAGAAACAGTAAATCCAATGAGAAAAATTCCAATATTTCTTTCTTTGATTACTCAAAGTTTTCCTGTTGCAGTAAGAAATTATGCCCATAAATCAGAAGTGGTTAAAATCTGCATTATCTGAAAACAGTACAGACCTAAAACTTTGTTCTTCGCACTTTTCACAATCATTGACCATGAAAGAAGTCTGAAGAAAGTAATTCACATGTGTCAGACTCACATAAGTGATTAATTTTGTTTTTCTGTGGGCCAAATCCGGCCCGCAATATCTTTTTATGTGGCCCTCTATATTCTAGACTAAACATTAATTCTGGTTAAACATACTTAACAATCAATTTAATGCAATTTTTATCAGTTTACTACCTAATTGCATCAATTAGTCCCTCCAGTTTCTTGGAAGTTGCATTTACTGTCATAAATAAGTGCAAATATTTCCAAATTAATACCAAAAACACTTTGATTTTTAGTGCAAAGAAAAGTCACAAAATCCTGGAGGGACTGAAAAGATGTTCAACAATATTACTTAATTTTAAGAATTCATTGATACTTTCATTCATTCTTATATCTTTATCAATACATTCTGGCACAACTGGCCCTTTAAGAGCATCCTTGATCTTGATTTGGCCCCAAACAAAAATGAGTTTGACATCTCTGATATAACTGACTAAAAACTGAGCAGATTAAAAAAAAACTCTTTGCATAAATACTTCCTGTGAAATATGAACCTTTCACCTTCCACTCATAAGTGCATGAAGCATTTTATTTTATTAGAGCCTATGGAGTTGCATAAACGACTACTGTTTCTCCTTCATGCGCTTTAAATTTCTCTGAAAGTCTCCATCTCTTTTTATTTCACTGACATAAAGGTCAGACAACAGGACATTTCTGCAGCTTTCCTTGAAATAAAACCCGTCTTTCTCTGCGAGTAGGAGAGGTTTTGTCAGTAAACCTCCCTGAATGCTTTGGGTCAGGACTCACTGCTGACCTGTTAACAAGTTGTCCATCTTTTCCATTTCATTTTGCTCTTGGTCATTTTTCTCTTTACTGCCAAGCCGGCTGTCTTTATTTCTTCTTCTGCTAACACAAGCAACGCCTCAAAGTAGAAACCCTAAATTAGCGACGTCAAACTCAAATCAAACACCTGAATGTTCTTAAAGGGCCAGTTGTGCCAGAATATGTTGATAAAACCAATTAAATTTCAGTAAATAAAGAAAGGCCACATAAAAGCCAAGTGTGGGCCAGGTTTGGCCCCTGTGCCTTAGATTTTGAAACCTGTGTCCTAAATGGAGACCATACATCCACCATGGTTTGTATTTACATTCATTTTATTTTAGTTTTTTTCGAACAGACAAAAGTAAAAGTAAGAAATAAGAAAAATATTTTAATTAAAACAAATTTTCATGCCCTTTTCCAAAAGAAGGTCTGATGATTTTATGCGCTTCTCAAACTCATCAACTTATAAACATTTAAATTTAAAGTACTTCCACATCACATGACACTTAAATCTCATGTTCTCATCTTTAAATGTACATTTATTTATCCTTTTTTAATGTAATTTTTAACATTTTTGGTCTTTGAAAAACTCGTCTTATACAATTTCCAACCAACAGTTTGTTCTCATTAATAAAACTCTTGAATTTGATAACTTTTTACAGCTTTTCTTTTCTTTTTCTGATTTTATGAAATGATTGCAATGCTTCTCTAATCTAATTGTAGATTATTTATCAGTAATAAATGATGCAAATTCATCAGGGAATCAAATACAGTCAGCAGAAGGAATCAACCCAGTGCTCTTCTAGTAGTTTACGCCTTGCAGGGGTGTGAAACTGCAACAAACTTTTCAGTAGTGCTGCTCATGATGAACTGCAGTAATAAAGAGTCTCTCTTCTTCTTCATCTCTGTTTCACTCCGACGGAAACACACACACTTGAATAAGTGGCAACTGATCAAGCTGAGAGCGCCTCACTGGGATGTTCGGAACAATTACCTCTGCCTCGCTGCCACTCAGGACCCCTCAGGTGAAGTCATTATTTCACCCAGAGGCTGCTCACTACCGTCACAATTAATCCACATTAACACCAGAGTTTGAGCCGCCGGGCCAATCCGGATGCATGGTTCAAATTACAATCACTTGCTGGACACGGCAGCGATGTTTTGCATTTGGGTCAGCTGGAAACGCCGAAGTTAAAAAGATACTTTGGAGATTTCAAAATGACATGTCAAGGTTTTGATGGGAAAGAAAGCCGAGGAGAAGAAATTTAAATATAATGGACGTTTGTGGGCGAAAAAAAAAACTGCTTTCAAGTAAGATAAAGGATAAAATGGATGAAATGGAAATATCATCAGCAGCATAATCTACTACTTTGTTGGAAAGTTTAGTTTTAGCGATTAAAATTCTTCTTTGTCTGTCAAATTGATATAAAATCCAAGTTTCAGTGGAGTGTTGGAAATTTGAATGTCAGTGGAAATTTCAAACTGACATTGGAAATTTATCATTTGGTAGCCAAAGTTACCAAGAAGATAGCTATAAGATAAAACCATCTTGATATAAGATAGAACCTAAAATAGGGAAAACTAATTAGAAAAAACACTGGGAGGCTTTTGGAAGCAAGTTTTAGAGGAAAACTTAAGATAATTGTTCATGTTTTTGTACATTGGCGTTGTTAATACGGAGTTCTGGCAGCAATAACCGGTGATCACTGTCTGATTAATAAAACCTAACTGCTACTTTCCACCTTAAATTAAATGAAAAAGGAAATTATTTACCTTTTAATTCACTGAAGCTTTCCGGTGAGTCCTCAGCTAAACCCCGGACCGGGAATCGGACCGGGGTTTGACCCAAGTAGATCTCAGATAATGATTTCAGTGTTAAAGGAAAAACAACCTGGCTCTTCACTGATTTTGTCACTGTTAGCGGCAAAAACTGGGTCTTTCATATTGTGGAGGAATTTTGGCCAACTCTTTTTGTGTTTGATCGACGGCCTGATGGAGGTTGTGCCACAACATCTGAGCTGGACTTGTTGCACTTTGGATCAATGCTCTCCTGCAGACCTTATTTATTTATTTGTCTCCGTCAGGAACAGTATTTTCTGCTTTTCTTTACTCAGGTTATCTTCCCCTTATTAGATTTTAATTATCTGAAATTTGTGTGACAAAAAAGCACAAATAATTAAAACCATTTTGCACATCCAAGACACTTGTTTGAGTGAGAATTTGTAATTAATCTTCATCAGTGCGATGGCGACACCACCTGTTTTTATGATTCCTTCTGTTTTTTTCTGTAAAATTGAATCACGGCTTTGTGTTTCGGGCAACCAACCGTCTGATTGTTTCCACAGACTCTTCTAAAGCGCAGACGTCCACAATTCAAGAGTCTTGGTTTCATTGAGTTGTTGTCATGGTTACCTGGATGTTTAATGGCTCCCATGCTGAAGCAGAGACAGAAAGAGAGAGCGGGAGAGAGAAAGCGCTCCCCACTTCTCTCACAGCTATAATTAAACACAGTTTAGAGCATGCTGGTTCAGTGGCACTCAGCGTGATTTTTGGATGAGTTTTTGGTCCATCAACTCAACAAAGCTCTCACTTTGAGTCTGAGACGAGTGATATGATAACTAATGCTCAGCATGCCACCCCAATGTCACATTTTTATCTGTTTTCCACTCTGTTTTTTTTTCGTCATTTTATTCGGCTGATTTCTTTTTAAATAAAACTTTCAAATCCAAGCGATGATCCACACATTTTGTATCGTTCAGTAATGCTATAGCTTAGCCAGAAAGCAGTTTGTTCTTACTGCAAGCTCCAGATTTTTAAAAATAAATCTAATAATCCTCAGTTTTCTCTTTTGTTCAATGCTGCCATTTGATCTCTACCAGACAGGAACACCTAATCCCCCAGAAAGTCACAGAGCCTCTTTGACTTTATTAGAATCACCAGATAGTTTTGGCTGAAATCATCTGCAAGCACCCAAACAAACAGCTCCGACTATCTACACTGACAACCCTCGACAAACATGAGATGACCCGTCCTTAAGCCCTCACCCACTCAGAGAAAACATGAATGAAGCGTCCTTTGAAGGAGTCCTTTTTCCTCTCCAGATCCACTCCTTTCTTCTCTGTCCGAGGTTATTAAAGAGGATCCTGAGGAACATCAGGTGGGGGGCTTATTATTAAGAGAAACCAAGGCTGAGATTCGCTCTGATGGTTACATAAGAATAGATAGGTGCAGTGTTACATAAAACACGTTGTGCAAAGAGCGCTTACCTGCTGCGATGAACATAACCGTTGGAAAAAGCAGATTTTAATCCCAGAACAAATCAAAAGTCCATTAATAGAAATAAACTCAATTAAAATGTCAAGCAGTGATTTTTCCTTTACAATAAAAACTAATTTATCTTTAGATTTATGTGTTGTGCACACAGTAATTTATTCACTTTTCACGTCTAATAGTGTGAATTTAGGAGTTTTGTCATCCACGGAAAAGCTCAAATGACTGAAAAAGCTTATTTCAGAGTCATAAATAAGCTATTTTATTGGGAACCTATGAAAGAAGCCTTTTATAGAAGGGTTCCTTCATAATTTAGAAAAATTTGAAAATGTATAAAACAAAAGTAGAAATTTGTTTTACATCTGTTTAGTGGGACATAAATTGGACATAAAGCTGGATGTCATCTGCGTAGTTGGACATAAAGCTGGGTGTCATCTGCGTAGTTGGACATAAAGCTGGGTGTCATCTGCGTAGTTGGATATAAAGCTGGGTGTCATCTGCGTAGTTGGATATAAAGCTGGATGTCATCTGCGTAGTTAGACATAAAGCTGGGTGTCATCTGCGTAGTTAGACATAAAGTTGGGTGTCCTCTACGTAATTGCATGTAAATCTGAGTGCTGTCTGCATAATCGAACATAAATCTTAGTGCCATGTGTGTAGTTGGATATGCTAACCTCAGTAATAGAATTCAAGCATGTATTGATGGCAAGAGAGCTCAGAAGAATATATTTGCTCTGCTTTAAGGATTTCAAAACAAGAAAAGAAAAGATTATAAAACAAACCTTAAAAAAACACAACTCAAGATCACATTACTCATCTGTTAAACCTGCATCCTTGAATAAACCAAAAATATTACATTAGTGTTAAGCTTCGTTCAAATGTTCAAAAGAATCAAAAACTACAAAGTTATTTTGATGATCTCCACTCGGTATCTGCTGTCAACTTGTGTGTCTCTATCCACACTCCCATCACTTATTGATTCTTTTTCTCACTCTAACTCCTGTTCTGTAAAACACACTGACAAAGGAGAAGAGGCCATCACAATGTCTCGCCTTTGGCTCGGCTCTTTTTCAGGCAGGCGATGATCTTATCTTCCCGTCTGCGACCCCTGTGCTTGGATGGGCTCCTGTGATAGCGTGCCTATAGAAGCAGCAGCTCATCAACGATCACCTTCCACTAAAGCAAAAGGAAGGGACAACAGTGTTGTGAGAGACAGCTTTAGTCTTAGTCGATTTTTCTTTTTTATCAGAGTGCACCATCAGACATGGGGTAATGGTTTTGGAGGAATTAATAGGGCAGGAGTGTAAAAGGCAACAGTTTGGGCTGTCAGGCTGCTTTTCACGAGGCGAATGCTTGAAAAACAAGACGGTGCTGTTAGACTGACAACGGTGATGCTCCTAAACAATGACTGAAGGATGATTTGCTTTACTTTCTCATGTTTTGGCTGGTTAAAGTGGAGGCAAAGATTTGTTAGCTGGTAAAATCTTGACACAAAAATATGTTGGCAGGCAGAGACGGGGAAATTTAGTTGTTTTCCATCATTTCAAGAACAATAGCGGGTTTCCACTTAACTTTAGGAAAATAGGGAACATGCTGATGAGACATCACTGTAAAGCTCTAATGGAAATGTAATTTATTTCACATTAAGAGCAAAATTGCAGCTGTTTCACGTTCTTCATCTTAGGAAGTAATGCTACGGACGCTACAGTTGCTGCTTGACATTTTTATCTACTCATCTTTGGGGAGACTGTAATTTTAGTCTTTTGCTTGATTATAGAGGATGCAACTTCAATGACAAACAAGAACTGGATGTGCAAAACAGAACTCATTAATTTCCAATCCATATAGAAAATATCAAAGAATGGTGGTTATTTCTTCTGTTTCCCTTTTTTATTAAAGATAAAAACAAAAATCTGTTTTCAATTTGGGCTTATTTATTTAGGAAAAAGCTTTCTGTACCATTAGGCTAGCTTGAATTTCTTACTTTTTGGGGGGTTAAAAATCATATTATTCAAGATTTAAAATGAGAGAATGGCCATATATATTTGATGAGCACATTGGTTTAAGCCTAAAAACAAATAAGAAAATATCAAACCAATATTCCTTCCTGCATTATCTCCTATTGAATATTGATTATTAAGATTGATTTGAAGGAATTGAAGATATGTTTAAGATGCACTCCCTGTAAACCAATAAAAAGAAATAATTTGACATTTATGGCTTACTTAAATGTGAAAATGTCTGACAGTAAAATGATAATAGCACACCTCAGTTTTCTGTCCTTTACAAAAGTTCACCTGTGGTGGATATTTATATATTTTCAGCTGAAAACCTTAAAATGCAGATGTATTAGTTAAACATCTTTTAAAAACTGAAGACATGATCTTAAACTACTATTTCAAAGTTTTAAATTCTGCAGTTATTCCTAAAATGTGTTTATTAGACTTGGTTGTAAAGGAGTGCGTCTCCGCCATCTTTGCTTCAAGATACAGTAAGTTGTTATTAAAGTCTTTCTTATTTCCAAACTTCACACATTTTTCTGACTTTCCTGAGTTTATTTTGCTCAAAATTGGCCAAAACTTTGGGTTGAAGAGACTGCTGCCTCATTCTTACTTGAAGTCAAGTTAAAGTCAGTGAAACGGCGATTAATAAGAAGTCACGTTAACATCATAGCGCAAGTATTGTAAAAAAAAATTCTTACAAATATTTCTAAATCACAAAATGTGTGATACAAAATCCTGGATGGGCTGATCATGTCCAATATTGTTTAATTTTAAGAAACACTTACTGAATGATGAAACAAACAGTTTATTGTTTATTGTTTGTTGATATTTCTGATGGGTTTTATCAATACATTTTGACACAACTGGCCCTTTAAGAACTTTCCGATTTTTGATTTGCCCCAAAATAAAAATGATTTTGAAACTCCTGGTTAAACAGATGACAATGACACCTTCATCTTGAAATGTATGGTTTTGTAGCCTTCTCCTGATTGATACCTTTGTAACATTCCTGCATCTCCTGGCTTCAGCGAAAGGATACAAATCAGCATTAGCAAAAACATTTTTTACTTAAATTTTGTAGGGCATATGTGTCATATTAACGATAGACAAGCACGGCTTCATTGGCATCAGACCGATCAAACTGTGAGCTTAAAGAGGAGTCCCTCCGCGGTACTCTCGACATCTGGCAGCGGGTTAATGACGGTCGCGTTTCCTCCGAGACGCCTGCTGAGAGAAGAAGCACATGTTAGATTTTCAGCCACAGTAGTAACACATGTTGGTGAGGAAAGGCTTTGCAGACTAAAAGGTTTTCATTTAGCGCTCAGAGCTACTGTGGATGGATGACTAATTAGCTCGTTATCTTTACACTAGCGCTGCTTTTAAAGCTACGACGTCCTTGTTTATCCTAGCAATGGTATATAGCAGATTCCACACATGGATTGCTGTGCAGTTTGATACAAAAATGAAGTTTGCTCAGTCTCTTTTGTCAAGTGTTTTTCTCCCAGATTGTTCTGTCTGTCTGAGTCTGAATGCGGCTGTCACTTTGTCTGAAAGCTCCCTTTCAATTCCTTGCACAAAATTACTGAAGCATTTCTGAGAAATATTAGCAACATGATGGATTCAAAATGATCTTTTTGATTACTTTCTCCCCATATGTAGGGTAATACCAGGAGTGTTACACTCTGCTACACAGAGAATGACAGTACGGCATGAAGGGAATGTAAAAAATACATTTTAGAGAAACTCATTGCCTTCTTAAATGAGAATATTTTGCTTTCTGTTATATGTTACCACTACAAATAGTGAACTATTGAAGCTGTGACACGCCTCAAAAATTAAAAAATGGGGATGTTGGAAACTTGTTCTTGGACGTCCTTCCGCCCTGGAAGCTTTTTGC
Source organism: Poeciliopsis turrubarensis (assembly GCA_010277015.1). Classification (NCBI taxonomy): domain Eukaryota; kingdom Metazoa; phylum Chordata; class Actinopteri; order Cyprinodontiformes; family Poeciliidae; genus Poeciliopsis; species Poeciliopsis turrubarensis. The sequence continues at coordinate 1,722,427 of VMRN01000066.1, forward strand.
CTCATTTGCTAATTCAGTTTGCTGCCTGCTCCATCAAAGTCAGCGCAAACAAAACGCTATTCAAGGTTATATCAAAGTAATCGAATCATTTCAATACATCCCTTGTTACTGAGCAGTTGGAAAAGCAGAACTGACATTGTTGAGTGCAAGGACGAGCCGAAACATCGTCTCACAGGATGCAAAAGCAAAATGTTTCACTTGCTTTCTCATCAGTCGGAGGAGATTCTGTTAAACATTTAGATTATTTAATCTGAGTTCTCAAAATTACAAACAAGGCTGCAGAATATTTGAGACGATATAGTTGAGAATTGCAATGAGGATAAAGTTTGGGGCCAAACCACATTTTTATGAATAATCCTTCTTTGAATCAGTTAAATCAAAATCACAAATAAATGCAGTTGCAGTATTTCACGTATTGCATTAGTGATTCAAATGCGATTTTAATGTGTTATGTGCCACTAATGACGAATTAATCTGAAGGTATCTTGGGAAAACAAAGCTTATCATTGTGTGATAATGAAAAATTAGCTTCAGGTAAGAACATTGTTTTGTTTTCGTGAGATCACAAGATCATGATGCTGCAGAAGTAAAGTGTGTTGTTTTGTTTTCAGGATTCCTCTGATGAAATTGTGAAGGTGATTAGTTACAGCATTAAGTTTTAATCTGTGATGTTTGGGATGTTTGCAGCATCTCTGGTTTAATTTATCACTCAGATTATCACATTTTATTAAGCTGTTATCTGAAAAAGTGATGCCCTGATATTAAGATGATTAATTATCACAACAAAACAAACTCTGTTGTTTTCACTTTCTTTCCGTTTCTTTTTACAAACACAAAATAATCTAAATGTTCTTCATAACTGTTTATGTTTGGTGATTGTTGTGGTCTAACCAGATACTCGTATGACTCCAATGAAAGAAAGTAAAAATAATTCTGAATAAAATTAGAACAAATATACAACTTGGCAAGTTATCATGTTGATACAGTCACAAATGTAGCTTTTAATCAGAAACTCCTGGAGAACGTTTGGTTATCAGTTTGTGTCTTTGGTCTCAAGCTGACTTGAATTAACGTAGCTCAATAAAGGTTTAAGAGTGGCCTAGTCAAAGTCCGAACTTATACCTTGCAAAAGTATTTTAGTTTAGGGAGTGTTCACATTTTTACACTGCACAAAGACACGTTTGCTGGTATTTATCAGTGAGTTTTGGTTTTCACACTGTTCATGTTGGTTTCATTTTAAATTTGGTGTGAAACCTTTAAGTGCAGCAAAAAAGCAAAACCAGAAAATATTTTCACGTCACTGTTAAATTTTCTCATTACATGTTTAGCACAGGCTACTGACAGCTTATTGAACTAAACTTGCTATTTCTGGGTCATCTGATTAAATGTTTTACTCCAGTTTGGTTACATAATTTGGGTTTTTTTATCGATGGAAAAGCAGAATAGTTTATCGTGCGTTTATGCAGATGCAGAAGGAGATGTGATGGGAGTATTGTGGGTGCATGCATGGGTCGAAGCATCAATCCACCGACTCATTGCGCCGTCGTTTCCCTCGGAGGCTCAGTGTGGGCGTCTGCTGGACAGGAAACAACAGTTCACGCTGATGAATGAAAGTTATCTACAGTTATTGATTAGCTGAGCACATTAGCTGCTAATGTGAGACTCGCTCTGCTGTGATGTGCCTTTCTTGTGTTGGAGCTGTTGATGCTTTAGTTTTGGATTTTTGCTCAAACTTTTTAATTTTCAGACATTTGTGACGCGTAACCGTGGCAACAAGGTATTATACAGCCAGCAGCAGCTGATTAGCATCTCAAAAGCTCAAATATTTCCCGAACTACGACCCCAAATGTCAGAATAATTAAAAATGGCTCCAGTCTTCATTCAAGAGCCTCTAAAGATTCACCGGCAACATAAACTTCGGCCCATTTTTAGCTTTGTCAATCTCAGTTTCGTTGTTTTAATTATGGATCTTGTCTTCTTTCCTTGCTGCCATTTCTGGCTTTAATGAATGCCATGTTTTCTTGTATTTCCAATTTTATTGAGTGGCAAAGACAAATGGGCCTGTCTGACAGATCAATTATTTACCCCAAACAATTTACACCCCTGCCATCCTCCGTGTGGGAGAGCGTTCACCTTTTGGGTGACAACAATCAAGCATGTCATTTATGGGAAGCGTAATATTTTATTCTCAGAAGATGAGAGCGATGCCGACAGAGTCGGGTCGCATCCTGTCAGAGATACACAAAGGACAAACATGAGAAAAATACATTACTGTATTTTTATTTGCAGCAAAGCGCATGATTCAAGGACATTAAGTTACGTCTTGCCTGATTTGCATAGGAAGAGTGGTGCTGAAGATATGTTTTCTCCTGCTGTGATAAACTTCAGCATTTTCCAGCTGATTCAGAGAGAAAACAAGAATTTCCAGAGGAACATGAACAAAAATGAGGCTAACTCTCCCAAAAAGGTTGCTGTTAGATTATTTCATCAGTGTCAGTGGACGTTCTCCTCATCTCTTTAGCCCGGTCTAGTACCAAAGTACTCTCTGATACTCTTTTATTTTAACTTCTCAGTTTAAAAAGGTCACAATCCTTTCAGTGAAAACAGAGCTACTTCTCTGCAGCACTAATCCTCCGTTGAATCAACAAAAACAACATTATCAGAGATAATGAGACAATTATCTGCAGAGATTCAGAACGAACTGCTGGGCAATAACGTAAAGCCTCTTTGTCTTTTTATTGTTGTTTACTTGTTTTTCCCAGAATGTAAGAACAGTTTTCTGCTTTTTTGATTAAACTTTGTTTAGATAAACTAAGTCAAACAATGATGATTTCATTTATTCCAAAAAACTCCAACATTAACTTCATCAGTAGGACCTGAAGAAACAACTAATGCAACTATTTCTGTTTTTCTTTCCTTAAAGCAATGTGAAAAAAAAAGAAAATTATTTAATTACATGCAAACACCAAAGACAATCCCACTTTTTACTGATTGAACTGTATCAGTAACAAACCCCCTAATATCAGAATTGCTCCCTTTAGCTGAAATAACTCCAGTTGAACAGTTTTATAAATCATCTTCAGCAACAATTTAAACTCTGAAAGCCACAAAAAATGAAAAATCGAGCGCTACAGGTTGTATTTTACAAGAATACATCTAGAAGGATGAAGTGTGATTTGTGTATTTGTGTTGTTGGATCACTCATCCTGCCTCTCCTCTGCATCTTTGCCTCATTACTCCACATCTTCCCGTAACCTTTAATCGCAGATGCATTCGCTGCCGTCCTGATACCTGGATGGTTCTCCTGCTGCTCGAAAGGTTAATATATTTCCTGCCTCTCCTGTGCAGTGAAGTGCAACAGAATGTTTTATGTGCATCACATTTGTCCTTCTCAGTCTCGTTTGACAGCAAATTAATTGTACGTGTCCTTCTCTGAGACTCATTTGAGTTTGCTTTGAGTCTTTTGAGAGGTTTATGTAAAATATCAGCCCTCAGAGACAGTAATTACTAACCGCTTTCAGCTCCTTGGAAATATTTTGTCTTTAAGCGTCGCATTTCACGAGGAATAAACTTCAAACTCGGTATGTGTTTTCGTTTGTGGGCAGAGTGGTAGTCTTGCTTCTTAGTCACCACAGAGGAACCCCCCGCTGTGCAGCCGTACAGGCAGGAAACACACTGAACCCGTGGCAGAGAGCGAAAACAAAGTAGCAGCTCTGCGCTGTGAGAAAAGGGCAAGGTGAGAAGAGATGGAGCAGATTGATTTTCTAGAGAGAGACAAGCAGGCTGGTGATCACGCGTCGTGCATTGTGTTACATAAGCAGCGTCCTCGAGCTGAAGGGGATGACAGGAAAAAAACAAGGCGCAATTGTGATTGCAAGCGACGTGTAGTGACAGGGTCGGAGATACAGAGCCAATAAAGACCGGGAGGCGAGTCTGCTCTGGAAAGACACCAGGAAATCCAGTCGGTCCCCACATGGTTTCTTATGACTGATGTCTTCTTTCTGTTCACACAGATTAAAAGATTTGGCCTGTTTCTATGGGGAATGAAATTAAAATGAGGTAAGGAAGGAAGGTTATTTGCTTCTGAAGTCATTTCAGAGTTTCTCTTATTTCCAGTTCAGTAGAAAATTCACTCTCTCTTCCCATAGATGACCCGACTTTCTGTATTTAAATCTCTCTCTCCAACTGAAGGAGCTGTTTCTGTCAATGTATTAAGTCCACTTTGAGTTTTATGTCAAATCTACCTGAATTAAATTTGCACAGGTACATTAAAAATGACACCAGTTACAATTCATTACATAATTAAATGGAATAGATAAATTACACTTACCGAATATAAGTGAATAAGACAAAAAAAAGTTCCTTTTCTGCATAACGAAATAAACAAAGCCATGCAATTAACGTTTAAACAAAGCAAATGTATAACAAAAACAACATTTATTCCACCATCAGTTCAATTAATTCAATCCAAGCCTATGGAACATCACAAAATGTCACCAAAATCACTCAATCTTTCAGAGAATAGTATCATTCACTGGTTATCGTGAGCAGAATGTCGCATATTTTATCGTGAGATTAGGGCATCACTGCAGCCTCAGTCCAAATTGGACAAGTGGCTCCATTAATGACTTAAATGAGAAAAGAGGCAAAGCGGACACTTATTTACCTCCGTACTTCTTTGTAAGTTCTCATCACACAGTTTGCTAACTGGGTCAAGTACGAGGACAGAAGATGAGTGAAAATGGAGAACCGTTGATCCTCTGCACTTACAAAAAAAACTCTTAAAGCTCCACAAGTCAAGACCTTCAACATTTTTAATATATCCAACAACTTAAAAAGCTGCCATGGACATAATGTAACACACTGCAGCGTTTTAAACCTTAATTTTCCAGCCTCTAGGATATTTTCACATATTTTCATACTTTTATTTATTGAGTGACTGAAAGATATTGAGTTTTTGACCAACAACTAGATGCAGAATAAGGAAAAATGCCTGAAAAAACACAATATTGATGTGTTTTGGTTTGCTGTCTGTAGTTGCTGTTTAGTCTCAGTAAATAGTAATTAAAGAGACGATCAGAGGAAAACTTGTAAAACCTGCTTTGAGTCATTTTCACACCTAATGTTTTTATGTCAACACAATTAAAGATGAGGTGCAAAGTTGTTCAGTTACATAACGGGGTTTTTTTACACTAAGAAACCAGGTCAGGCACACGCAGCCTGCGTTCAAATAACCTCTGAACTCTTAACTTATTGCCCTTTTTGCTTTGTTTATTTTTTATTTTAGCATTTTAAGTTATTTTAGAGGAAAGCCTTCAGTGTTGCAATAAATTAAGACTTCAGAAGTAAAATTAGCATTTGAGACACAAATCAATCAGTAATAACTTACTGAAGTTTAGCCTAAAAAGAAAAAACTGCAGGAATAAAAAAGCAGTCGTTGTATTTGCACTTTCAAATCAATTCAGCAAACTGAACAGTATTGATCTGGAAACCAGAAGCTGGTTAAAACCTGCACTGAAGGAACCAAATACTAACACAATCTGAAATAAATGAAATGTATCAATGACCAGAAGCAAAATGAAACAAGTAAGCAAGAAATTTGAATTGATCTGAGTGAAGCTGACTTAAAAACTTAAAACTGAAACATGCTACCTTTAATAAGCACAAGCATCTCGAACGTTTTTATGATGATCTATCACTAATCAAACCATCAATAACAATTAACTCGACTCAAACTCAATCAACAGGTCCGAGTTCCCCACCAGAACCATTACAGGATGTGTGTTTACGTTCACATTTCGCCCCGCCGTTTCCTCTGACATGAGAGCGTTTTCCAGGCGCGCCTCTCGCCGCGCGGCGTCTCTGCTGAAATAATGAGCCGGTCCTCCCAGTGACCCACAACTGACGCTGCAGTCCCCCTGCCCTTCTTCTTCTTCTGTCAGTCAACTCAGAAGAGCTGCTTCCAGCGACAGCCTCACAGTTACAGTTCCTATTCATATGCAGCAGCTAATAAAGTGGAGATTAGACCAGATGCTTTGCAATTTCAGTTTATTACATTACTGAGGTTAGAGGGTTAATGCCAGCTAGCTAAATAATGCGTGCACTGCTTTGGTGCAATCCCATTAAAGTGACGTGAGGCAGAAATATATTCGTGTTGACGCGTTTGAGGCGTCTTGGCTGAGGTGAGATTGAGCTGCTTGCATGCATGAGCAAATTAAGTAAATTAACGAACCCTTCAATTACAGTTTATGTAAGAAATTAGCATCAACACCTCTGCTTGAAAGGCCCTGTTTCTGGTTTCTAACATTTCATTATGACATGATCTGTTGCTGTTCTCTGAACCAAACACAATCTCAACCTTAAAATATTTTAATTAGGTAAATAAAGGTCAGTCATAAACCATCGTTTCTGGTGAGGAAAAAATTTGACCCATTTAATGGTTTAGTTTTCGTTTTAATCGTCTTTCTCCTGAAGGTTTTTGTTTACAGAACTGTCTAAAGTCTCACTTTGTGGCATTTAGCAAACAAATAATTTTAGTAAACTTTTCAGAGTTAAAATAGAAAAGATTTAACCTGATTTAATGTCAAGTAGAGTGAAAAATTGTGTTTAAAGTGAGTATAAATATCAGATTTCAACTCTTATTATTCATCAGAACACTTTAATTAACTTACTTTCCTTCATCTATGCTGCTTTCTTTTTATTTCATACATTCATCAGTTACCTGAAATACTGCTTGGTGAGTTTATGATCCAAAGATTAGAACAATTCCTGCACCAATAGCTTTTAAATGTTATTTATTGCGATTATTGAAAATACATACAGTCATTAGCAGGAAGCTGATTTTCCTGTTTTGCTTTTTCTCCATGCAGCTCTACAAGTTTTGTGGCTATGGCAACATTTCTCTGAGATGTCAACCAATTTGAAAGGACTTACAAAAGGAATTAATAGTTAAAAAAATGTCAAGTTGTCCTTATTTCTGCTGGACTCCAGCTGAGCTCAAGAGTCACAGACGGATATAAACGGCTGTGGAAGAATCGGAGGTATAAACAAAAACGATCATTTTGAATTATTTTGAATCTTCTTCCTGCTGAGTTCAATCGGACTTTGGGCTCACTGTGCCATTTTGTTCGTTATGACCGTTATTTCATGTCATCTGTGCAAAAAAATCAAGAAAACCGAGAGGAAAATGAGGCGCTGTGTGTTTAATACGATAAATGATAAATAAAAGGATAAATTTGTACAAATATTCACTCACATTTCTGGCCAAATAACCAACTTTATTTGTGTTGTTTCTCAATACTTGAAAAGAAATATTTAAATATATTCCTGAAACGATATTTGGAAACAGTCTGGAGATCTGAAGCAGATAAATCACAGCAAAACTTCAAACAAATAGAACAAAACCTTCATGAAAGTCCCTGTTTTATAACAGGGACTTTATAAAACAGTATAAAACCAACGGAGCGAAACTTTTGGAAGTCTGTACAAAAGTTTAAAAAAAAAACTGTTTTAAAAAAACTGTTTTTACTGTTTTTTTTACTTGCACTGTAAAAACAATTCACAATAATTTTATCAAATAAAAACATAAAAATCCACAATTATACAGTAAAATCTTGTAGTAATTTATCATATCTTCACAGTAAAATCTGTAAAAATCTGTATCTATATGGATTTATATGTATAAATACAATATAAATATGTATTTATTTATTTAAAGATGAATAAATCCGTATTTATGCAGTGTTGGAGTTAAAGTGTTAGAGGAATCCAGGAGGTCAGGGTCCAGTTCCTGCTCAGGTCCGGTTCCAGCTCGGGTCCGGTTCCTGCTCAGATCCGGTTCCCACTCAGGTTCC